>JAYEPQ010000002.1:64852258-64862258 GCA_036321105.1 Dracaena cambodiana
CATGTGACCATTCAGATTAATATGAAGAGCTCTGATATGCAACAAATTGAGCAGAGCGGTATTCTTATCATTCACTTCTTGGCACTCAAATCATCAATCACTGCCCACTAATAACGGGTAAGAAATCACACAATATTATATGCCAACTCAAGCTTAATTACAACTGCTCTTATTGTCAAGTACATATTATCCTAAAACATAGCTAAGCCAAAGATTATCGCTTTTCGAGAAGAATAGTTTAGGGATAGTAAGTAGTATATATTTTCCTGCTCTTGCAATTTTTCAAATCAGCTTCATGCCTCTAAAAATAATATGCTAGTGTCATTAGATATGTAAAGAAGTAGTGCTAAGGGAGATCGTTGCTCCTCTAAGTATAGGATGTGCGTGTTACCATGTTTATATGTATAGATGAATTATCTGGGTGTAGATCCATGTCCTAATAATTAAACACTGGCATGTTGAACACTCAAAGACACTTAAACAAGATACTTGACAACTGTGTCCTCTGTCCATATAGTCCATCACTTCAATACATGGAGTCATTGACCATTGTTGCACATGTACAATTATCTCAGTTTGTGTTATAAAACCTAAAGAACTCGTACAAATACTCATCCTAGTACATAGACTCGTTCTCCGAAAAGCCGAGACAAACATTTAAGAAATCAAACGAAACAAGTAATATTTAACTCGGACGAGTCTAACCTATTGGGCTGAAAAATAAAAGAGGATCGTAATATTTTTACCCAAACTCAATCCGCCAACATTTGTTATACAAGTCAAGAGAGAAAAAGAAATTAGGGCTCGATTAGGGCTCAATCGAGCCCTAATCTCTCTAGACGAGTTTCTGCATTTACGGTAAATTGGCGATCTGCAGCTACTTCAAGGCAGTACTATCAACAAAACCTTAAACAATCAACTTTACAAATTCCAAAGGGACCAATAGTTTCTTGGTAGTTTTTTACTGCCTTATTTAAACAATCATCTATACATATAAAGCTAATCTAAATAGGATCCACAAGCAAAGATAAACAAGAACAGTAAGTAGTATATATTTTCCTGCTCTTGCAATTTTTCAAATCAGCTTCATGCCTCTAAAAATAATATGCTAGTGTCGTTGCTTCTCTAAGTATAGGATGTGCGTGTGTTACCATGTTTATATGTATAGATGCATTTATAAAATATAATGTTGATTATATAAAAAGGGTGCACTGTTTTAGATATGTAAAACAAAAGAATAAAAAAAAAAAAAGAATAGTATCTAGCAAAAGAAATATAAATACTATCTACAAAATTATGAGAATAGATTTATCTCCGACAGATGCTTTGCTTGATCAATAAAGTATGGATTTCAAATTATCTACTTTTGATTTCTCAAGACCTAGTTTTGGAACTTAGGGGCTTAAACCCAATAAGTAACACTTAAAAGAAATAAAATGTGAAATAACATAGTATTGAATTATCGGTGCACATGAACATGCTCATGTCAATGTTGGTCAAGAGCACATATATTAAGAATGTAAGTAAATGTGAATAAATAAATATAATGAAATAATTAATATATGTATCTTGATCATATATTCCACTAATCTCACTCATCATCCAAGTTAATTTATAGAGTTGTATCAATGGATAAAATAACATTATTCTCCATTATTATATAAGTATCTATACATAACTAGGTCCCGGTCTCAATTGCATGACACTGAATTATGTCATACCGCTAGGTATTATTATTCACACCTTATATTGTATTATAGTGACGAACATATCACACTGGGTATTAATTATCATTCCATGAGCTAGTATCACACAGACTCTACAGTAAGAGATTCTCGGCCTTAGTATTACTTAATTCTTATGCGAAATGCCTCTTATCCATCGTATAGTTTCTCCAACTCTCCGAGTTCATGATACATAATAGATATGAGCTATAAAGACATCATTGCATGTGTACATATCCACTATTACTAGAAAATAGAATTCATGAATTAATTTAATTCAGGATCATGTATATACATATCTTCACGATACTCTATTCTTATCTAGCCGAGATGTTCCATATTGACTTGTCATCATATTTCTAAGAACGGTCATGTCTATTGTTCGTAGCAAAACTTTTACTTTCTTCCATTGAATACAACTTAGATTACAATGAAAGTGAACAAGAAAAGAACAAACGAGAGAATTTATAATTATTGCTCTTTTTTACAAAATAGTGGGTTCTCGCAGCGATGGAATCTATTGAATAGCTCCTTTGGACGTTCTGACGTTGATGATCTTCTTACTTGACGAAGACGACAGCCGACTTGATCTTTTTCTGTTAATCTTGATTCGTTCAAAACTCTTACGCGTAACTTGAACTCCTTTAATACTTCAAAAAAAGATCCCTTTAATGCTTCCTCAAGAGGGTATTTATAGCCTTGGGCCAATATGAGAGTTTCTAATTAAATGGAATTTGTGTTCATCAAGGATTCCAATCAAATATTTTAGTTTTGATTTAAATATCTTGATTTGGAATTTTGGTTGGACTTAATTTAGGTATTGGATAAGCCAAAATCTCAATCACAATCAATTTAGGATTCTGATGAAATCTGCTCATGAGGAGATAATCGCGTCAGAACGCGGAGGTATGGATTAGCTCCGCGTTTTACTAAAACGTGAGGCTATCAAGCCAAACGCAGAGCTACAAAGTTAGCTCCGCTTTCTGTTGTGGAATATTCTTTTTATCTAGAAATTTTCACTACCAACAGAACTCCCTCCAAAATTTTCAAAATGACTTAGAATTTAGCAAATTTTGAAATACTTTGGATCTTCAAGTTGGAACGCAAAGTTAAGATACCAAGTTATCTTCGCGTTTTGTATGCTTACGCAAAGCTAATAGTCCGGCGTTTCGCTCAGTAACTGCTCCGATTCTCGCGCCGAATATATTTAAATAAAGTCTTAACTCTTCTTCTTCTTTACTTCATTCGAAGGAATTCAAGAACTCAGAGCTTTAGGCGACCGGCGACTTGCAACCTGAGCGATTCTCTGCTGATTTTCGTCGATTTTTCGAGTTTTTCTTCGAGATTAATGGCACCCAAGAGGAACACCTCATCACGCGCCACCTCTCCATCGGCGACTGGTGGTAGCAGCGGCGACAGTCGCGGCAGCGGCCGCGGTGGCGATCCAGTGCATGCCGCGCTCATCGGAGGTAAAAATCTCAACTTTTGGGACTTTTAGAACTATTTTAGAGTGATTTGGCTTGGTTTTGACCGGCCAATCACTTCTTTCACCGGCGAAATCGCCGTACTCCGGCCAAATGACTTGGAAAAGAAGAGACCTCTGGTCTTATTCTACGCGAAACTATCGCATTATCTTCGCGTTTTGATACGCGAAGTTATTTTTGCTAACTGTCGCGTTTGCTACGCGAGGTTACATATTTAACTTCGTGTTTTGTGAACGCGAAGTTATCTGCTTAGTTTCGCGTGACCTTAGCTTCGCGTTTCTGATTATTAACTTCGCGTCTTAACAAAAACGCGAAGCTATTTCTAGCTTCACGCGAAGCTATTTAGCTTCGCGTTTTATTATCCTTAGGAGATTTTCTTGATTCTAACCTTGGTTCTTTTTTTGCAGTGGGCTATTCAGTAGATGCTCTTTCTCATAGGCACCACTTCGGATTTGCTGGGGGTGCAGACCTAGCAATCCAATTCCGTTTCACGACAGATCTTCCTGCCTATAAACCAGGTGTACGAGAGCGCAAGGAGAGATTGATCAGATACAACCCCACTACTGTAAGGGAAATTATTACCGAAGCTCCCTTCGAGGCAACCAACCGAGAAGCGTTGGACAAGCCCGCATTTTTCTTTGGAGACGCAATGGGGCATTCAGACCAGATCCTTTTTGAAGAGGAGAGCAAATGGCTCTACCAATCTGGCGACTCGCTGATGTTTCTACCTAGCATGGAGCGTAGTTACCCCTTAGTATATCTTCAGAGGCTGGCCATGCATCGTGAGTTAGAGTGGGGACTAACTCAAGAATATGACTGTATTTCTACGGGCAAATTTGGCGCACACGGGGCTTATCAAGACGGTCCCACTAGGTGTGTTACTGGGTTGCTTCCAAGTAGAATCACCAAAGAGCACCCAGTATGAGAGGTTCCTATTCGTGCGCGAACCTTCCTAAACGAGTTCATGGCAAAAGGGGGTCAATATCTAGCCAATGACTTCAGGATGCCTGGCTGGGTTTACTCTTCCAGCAACATGTGGTGGGCTCGCCTTGTCCAATATATGGTAGACTCTCACGAACCAATTCTGAAGGAAATTGGCTTATACAAGGCCATCAAAAATGTTCAGTTTGGGCTACCTCAGAGCTCCTATCATCTCTTCAGCCTCTTGGAGATGTACAACTCCGAGACCGGCACCTTTTTCACACCAGTAGGTGAACTGGGGCTTGCACTACATGAAATGTATGAGGTCTCGGGTTTATCGATGGGCGAAGTCCCCTATGAAGAATACATCCCCACTACCGAGGAGCTAAATATGTTAAAGGCGAAGGATGAATGCATCTATGCAACATATTGGGAGATGATGTGCCACTATTGCATCTGTGCCGATATGGCAGGTGTGCGTAACTAAGGTATCAACCACAAGAAGTGAGCCGATTACCTTTTTGCAAACTTGAACTCAAAGGAGAGTTCATTAAGTATCAGTGGCCACAAGCCTATCGACGTCAAAGAGATTGATCGTCGTATAGCTAAAACAAGTGTCGTATTTTATACAACTGAATCAAACGAATGTGGATTCAGTCCTGGCACTATTTTCAAGAGCTTCCACTGCCAGGCTCAGTTCCCAGTGTCCAACAGAGGCCTGATCGCTGGGTTTCTGATGCTATGGTTGAAAAGGTATGTCGTGCTATCACTGCCAAAAGATGCTATCGTAATGAACGTGATTTATCCAGCAGTTCTACTCGCATACGGCCGACCATTCGGACTCCTCCCCGCCATGGTTAGCAATCTTCAAAGTGGGCTACGAGCACTCTGCAATGGCTTCATCCCTACTGACAAGGACAAAGGGAAGGCTAAAGGCAAAGAAATTGCCAAGGTGAAGACCCCGAATCCTAGGGTAGAAATGCCCTATACATATCTGATGGCGTGGCTTGTCATGCACTGCCCCTCTTTAATGAGTGCGGCAGAACATTTCCCTGCTGACAAGCCATTCCTCGTGGAGCTGTACGAACGCTCCTCTTGGAAGAGCCACTATATGTCGGTAATCTAGAAGACGCTCCATCATCATCAGAATTATGAGATCTTCCGATACTTCCCCGATTTTCCTGGCGGAGAGTATGGATCAAAATTCAAGGATGCCCGTGGCCTAGATAACTTTTAAAGCTTATCTTCCGAAGTCTTTTGGTGGCTATTATCTATCCGTCCCGGGCACCTGGTGTATGGGCAAGACACGATGTGTTATATTGAGCCATACACCCCGAGCCGCTTTGCTCTCCAGTTTGGGTACACACAATTTTATGTGGGTAACCCGAACAAAAAGTTGGCGTATGAAGGGAATTTATATGAGGGTGCCCGTGGCTAATTCCACTTTGTAGCTGGTGGAACCGGAGCTAAATTCATGTTGCCCCAGAAGTCGCCAGAGCTGAGCATGATGCTAAGTTTCTGCACATGGTACAGTATTGCCAACGCTGATGTATCCAATTTCTCTATCAACCACAGCTGCTGCAAGGAGATAGAGGCCTTCTACTCTCGCCGCAAAGGGGTCAAGAGAGTGAGAGTGAAAGGAATGAATGAGTTCCTTGACATAGCGGCCAATCCGTCAGATGCGGGCGACTCTGATGATAATGATGACGATGATGGCGATGCTGCTGACATTGGAGGTGCTCCCCACCCTGTCGTCACTCGTTTCCGGAGCCCGACTGTCAAACGCCATGGGTCTACTAGGGGTGAGCCAGCCCGCAAGAAGAAGAAATTGGCTGGAGAGACCCTAGTAATCTCCGAAGAAGGAGTGGTCCATTTTGCCACGGACCTGCTCGCTTCAACTCTGCCACCAGCACCGATAGATGAAGACAGGGCTGCTGAAGCTTCTAGCGTCGCCGAGGCTCCGACTTTGCCTGCCACGGAGTCTGTCGAACACACTACGACACAACTTCTAGGTAGCGAAACAGGTGTGCTTCTGGAGACAGTGACGCCTCCTCCTTCAAGTCCAACCACATAACTTGTATCCACTGGTATGGTTCTTCTTCTTTAACTTTATATTCTAACTTTTTTTTTCCTTTTTATATGTATATAACACTTTCTGTTTGCTTTTTTGAGATCCAGGTAGTCAGCTTCACTCGCCCACGCATTTGACTACCAGGGTGGAGTCCGAGGAGCTTGTGACTTGCCCACGTCGAAACCTACCGACATACCATCTGCATCTGCTCTTTTTTTGTTCATGTAATCTACTCCAAATATTTAGGATAAAAGACTTAGTTGCTGCTGTTGTTATTGTTGTTGTTGTTATTGTTGGTTGCATTTTCACTTGCAAGGAAATAAATAGCTCCACGATGCTAAATTTAGGTTTCGATCTGACACCCACTTTTTGGCAACGGTTCATTGGGAATTTGAGTAAAGCAATCTTTGCTGCTCTAGATGTGTTTGAACTTGATGCATGGATCACTGAAAGATCCAAAATCTACCATCCTATGATGGTGGGCGTACTCAAAAGTACATTTATTTACTATAGTGGGCCACCTAAAAAGATACCACAATAAGGGATACTCCCTAATCAAGTACAACATATTCAAATTAGTACTTAATAACATTTAGGTATAAAAACAATGTACCCTTCTGAATTTAAATTGTTCATAGGAGTACATGTAAGTCAAATAATTGTAAAAGTTTTGAAAAATGAAACAAATTCTAATTGTAATACTTTCTTGTTTGGCACCTAAAATTTCAATTGCTTATAATTGTTTGGAAGGTCTTAACAAAAATCACTTTTTTTTATATATATATTTTGCTTACTATATTGGTCATGAATAGATTTTGCAAAAAGAACTATTAGTTCTAGAAAATTAAATTTATTTCATATTACTTTAAATCTTAGTTAGTCAATTATGTTATTTATTAATACTTTCGGAATAGATAAATTTTTTTCTATTTCTTGAGAATACTGCATCAATTAAATATTTGAAAAGTTATTTAAAATTTCTTTTGGATGGAAAATTATTTTATATTCCGCCATATTTTTTCCCTCACGAGTCCAAAATGGACTGGAGTAATATCATATAAAGCAAGGGGGAGATTCTTAATGCGCACATCAAATGACTTGGTGGGCACCATTTTTCCCTATGTTCTAAATCACTTTACAATAAGATGCCGTGCTCACTAAGTAGAATGTGGTGCGCATTTAGAGCTTCCCTAGAGCAAGTGCCTGGCCCAGGACGGTAATGCCAAGTGTGACCTGCCCGCCCCGCCAGCAAATAAAAAGGAATTTGGCTGATTGCGAGCGGGACATTGGGCAAGCAGCAAGCAGGGATAGAATCTACAATTATATAGAAAGTTGCCAGGATTTGTCGGAATAATTCATATCTTGATGGAATTTTTTGGGAAAGCTACATAAAAATGCTTAGAATGTTTGACTCAAAATTTAAATTTGCTTTAATAGAATTGTAATAACTGATCATAACGAGAACAGAATGCTTGAAAAGGAAAGTAATTTCTTTTTTTCTGAATGAAAGCCGCGGAGGATGGACTTCCGTATTCCATTAACGATATGTAATATAACAGGTACTAAAAACAAAATAAACATCCGAGTCCAAAACTTATGCCTATACAATATAGTAATCTTAGTCTGAAGGATAACGAAAGAAAAAAAAAAAAAAAGAGTATATAAATGGCCATAGGCCCATCCTTTCACACGGCAACCTCTGTTGCTTCTAATCCATCTCTCTGCCCTCAATGTCTATCCATTCCTGTAGTGGGATGATATTATGGGTATAGTCCTCATCCTCATATGTGATGCAAATTTTCTCTTTGTCTGATAATTGACATGTCCAAAGTGATATATCAGAGCTTTACATACACATCCGTCAACCGTAAGGACAGAACTATTAAATATCATATTGTTCCTTTCTCTCCATAAATTCCATCACACTGTTGCGACAATTATGTTTCTTAATTGTTTGTTGTGTGGGTTAGCTCTAATCTTGTCCCAGATGTTCTCTGTTTGTGTTATGTTCAATTGTAGTCCCGTCAAGTTGGTACATCTAACCCAGACATGGGACGAGAATGGACATGTGAGAAGTAGATGTTTTATGTCCTCTTTGTTATTGCTATAGAGGACACAAAGGCTTGACTCCTGCTATCCTCTTTTCTGTAAATTTTCACAGGCCAAGATGGTTTTAATAATTTTTTCCTGAAAATATTAACTGTTTATTTGTTGATATAAGATAAATTTAAAAACTATTTACTGTTTAAATCAGAAACAGAATAATGAAAAGTCAACTCAGGAAAAAAAAAATTCATCTTTTGGTAGAAAGAAATTTCGACAAAAATTTCTTTATAGATTAAGGGAAAAAAGGATGAAAAAAAATGAGGAACGAAAATGGAATTTGAGACTACCATCATAATGTAGAGTTTGGCCATTGTCGTTAGATAGGATAATCATAATTTTAATCAAGGAAAAAATAGTTGGGAATTGTATTTAAAAATGAGACAATAGGCTTTAGGGTAAGGCCAACAAATGGCTGGGGTTGGGCCAGGCTTATGGAAGGCCCAAGATCTACTTAAAGGTACACCCAAATGACTACGGACAGATCCCTTCTAGGAGCACACCTCTACAAATTTTAGTAACCAACTTTTTTCTAATGGCTCACCCCCTATTTCCGAAAAGGGTTATTTACTGATTTGTCTCTCAAATCTTTATATATTATGATTTTGCCCCCCAAATATTCATATTTAGAATTTTGCCCCCCAAATCTCATAAGTTACAACAATTTTGCCCCCCTCTCTAACTTTCCCTAATCCAGTTAAATATTTGACTATTTTACCCCTCTTTTTCTCTTTTATTTTCCTCCTCTCTTCTTCTTCTCTCTTTCTCCTCTCTTCTCTTTTCTTTATTATTTCTCCTCTCTTCTTTCTCCTCTCTTTCTCCTCTCTTCTCCTCTCTTCCCTAACACAGTTAAATACTGAAAGAAGAGAGGAGAAAGAAGAGAGGAGAAATAATGAAGAAAATGAGAAGAGAAGAGGAAGAAAGAAGAGAGGAGAAATAATGAAGAAAATGAGAAGAGAAGAGGAAGAAAGAAGAAGAAGAGAGAAGGAAAATAGAAAAGGAAAAGAGGGGTAAAATGGTCAAATATTTAACTGTGTTAGAGAGAGGGGCAAAATTGTTGTAACTTATGAGATTTAGGGGGCAAAATTCTAAATATGAAGATTTGGGGGGCAAAATCATAATATATAAAGATTTGAGGGACAAACCAGTAAATATCCCTTCCAAAAATAACCTTTTCTTCCAAGTGAGCCCGCCCTCATTTTTTCAAACTAAATTTTACACAATGAGTCCATCCTTTTTTTTCTATTGCTGTCCCTCTCCTTTATCCCATCTCCTCCCCCCCAACTAACTGCAGATTTAGAAGACGAGAGGGAGGAGGCGACAAAGGTAGAGGAGGAGGGGGGGACGGCGTCGGGACTAGGGAGCAGCAGCACAAAGCAACAGAAATAGAAAAATATCAAATAAAATAAGAGAAGGTTAAAAAAAAAAGTGAATTTTTTTTCTGACAACATAAGCAATTCCCAATCCGCAATCCTCTAAGCAATTCCCAATCCGCAATCCTCCCTTTCTTTTCTTCGCTTGTGTAACTCCCCCTTTCTCCTCCATCTACCACTGCAAAGCCCATTAAAAATTTATATTCAATTAATTTTTGGACCGTTCCATCAAGATACTAATTTTCGGACAAGGTATTACTGGTTCGGGTTTTAATACCCGAACAGAACATTTATCTCCTAAATAAAATGGCCACAACAATCATT
>JAYEPQ010000002.1:64864758-64874758 GCA_036321105.1 Dracaena cambodiana
AGAGAGAGGGAGAGATAGAGAGAGAGAGAGAGAGAGAGCAAACGGAAAATTCACCGGAGGTGAAGGGAGTTCATTCACAGCCGATTATGTAACCCAATAAAATTATTACACGTGGCGCTACTCAAAAAATTTGTTAAGTGAGTTCTTTTATTTGTTATCTTGAGTGACGTCACGTGTAATAATTTTATTGGGTCACTTAAACGGCAGTGAAGAAACTTCCTTCACCGCTGGTGAATTTCTCGTTTTCTCTTATGTGTGTGTGTGTGTGTATGTATATATGTATATGTATATGTATATATGTATATGTGTGTGTGTATGTATATATGTATATGTATACATATATATATACATATATATATATATATATATATATATATATATATATATATATATATATATATATATATATATATATATATATATATATATATATATATATATGAAAATTTAAATAAATAAAATCCTAATCAAATATTCTAATGAAATAAAAAATTTAATTAAATATTATAGTAGGATCCAAAATCCCAACAAGATTCGATAGAATCAAATCTAATTTTCATGAGAGTGGCATCAAAGGAATGTCAAAGAGTTTTCGGAGGAAGCACATGCTTTATATTTCTCTTTGCTAGATTAAATCATTTGAGCAATATGGCCATACTCAACCCTTTGCTACTGACAGCAATGCCATATCCACTTACCTACCATACAAATTCTAGCTGCTAGCACAACAGAGCCTTTGGAGTGCACAACAACGCAAGTGATGTCTCCATCAGGACTTTGATCAGCCTCAAAGAGTAAAGAGTGAACTTCATAGTTCTCTCTATAGTTGTTTGTGGTTTGTTGGTCGGCTGGCTGTTCCATTATATATTTGGCCTCCCAATAAGTATGTGGAGGTCACGCGCATAGGCAACTTTTTTAAAATCTTGAGAGAGAGAGAGAGAGATAGTACATTGACACAATTCAATTGTAAAGAGGAGGATGACAATGCATGGGGAGAGAAAAAAAAAAGAAAAAAAAAGAAGAAGATAGCACTCCAACATATATTGCAGCCAGCTGCGACACAGCACTATCTGTTGACTAATCCACACTCTCTTATTCCCCCGGACCATTTTGATCTCCTTCATACAATGATCCTACCCATTTGTCAGCTTAATTATCCTTCTTAGTGTTGATTTACAATATCACTTAAGCTCCTAATGACTAGTAAAAGAATGGCTTAAGGAAATAATTATTGGAGGATCAGTCAGCTAGTTTGTTACTTTAGCTCCTAATTAAGCATGCATGCCTGTTTGTTTAGCATGTCACCATAGTTAATTACAAATGATGATTAAAGAAAGTTCAACGAGACAAACAATTAGGTACATTCACGTGTAAAATGATGGGATTTTAGACTAATAATGGCTTATATATGTTAATTTGATATTGTAGGTGTTAGTAGTTCATATGTGATTACAGTCCCATATCGAATAGAGCAAAGAAAGTCGATGTGTTTAAATACAAAGTTGGGGTCTTTAAATATCAGCTTAAATTTTTGGGTCAGACTGGTTCTCAGTTTTGTATTTAGACTCATCATGCTCCCGGTTGGGCCCGACGTTTCTCTCCAACAATTGGTATTAGAGCTCAAATTCGGATCAAGTGTTCAGGTTGTGGTATAAGGGGGAGTGAAGCCGATGTGAAATCCGCATTGGTCAAGTGACACAAGTAACTTTGGTTTTGGTTTCCTACATTCCGGTCCTGCTAGAATTGGTCAAGTCGCGCAAGTAACTTTGGGTTTGGTTTTTCCCATTCCAGTCCACGTGTTGCCAAAGTATATGTGAGTATAGTCCTAACAAAGTTAAATATATGTGATTATAATCTCATATCAGATAGAAGAAAGAAAGTTGAGATATTTATCTATCATCTTAAGATGGTTAGACAGATTAAATAGCATATAATTAAAGAATGATTAGTGAAACACATGGTGCATTAGTTATAATTAATTGCTAAAGCCTCTTGTTGATCTAGGAGTGGCGTTTCATCAAACACATATTCTAGCCATCAAGGTGACTCTACACAAATGCGCAAGTGCAAGTGCGCACTAAAGAATGATTGAAGGAAGCAATGATTTAATAATACACGACATTTCGTGATGCTCTCCGTGTTGGTTTGGTCATTGTCCCCTTTGTCACAAGATGCGCATGAAAAATGATCAAGCAAAGCAAACCCTCTGGGGCTTGAGAGAGTATATTTTATCGTCAAACAAGCCTTATAAGGGTTAATTAGTTGGTATGTCTTTGTCAAAAAGCTTGGTGGCATCCATGTAGGGGATTGGCATTGGATCGGTTTATGGTATCACCACACGATTCAACGAGCATTTGTTTAGTTGAGTGCATGGCTGGATACTCCACTCCTAAAAGCTATTTGACTTCTGCTACACCCCAACTAAATTTAAACCGTGACGACACTATTTTATCATCTGTCCAATAATGTGCAGAATCCATATAAAAGGCAACTCTACGTATTACGTTTCATTAATTCCACCACAACTATCTCATCACTTGCTAAATATATATCCTCGGCGCACCTGCCTGCGCGCATCTCCGCAAAGGTCATTTAAAATGGCAAAAATGATCGCCATTTACAATATTGTTGAGTTGTTACTAGTCGTTCAGTTGCTCATGAGGAGCGGTGTTCGAGTAGGTGTCGATGCTCTAGCTATGGACTACTACATTATGCGCTGCCCTATGGCCGAACTGATCATAAAGAACACAGTGAATCAAGCTCTGAGCAACGATCCTACTCTTGCTGCAGGGCTTCTTCGTATGCATTTCCACGATTGCTTCGTAGAGGTATGCATGTATATATATATATATTTCGATTTTTGTTAATTACTCTTGATAAAAGATGATCATAATTAATTAAAACAGTTCAAATGTTTATATATAGGGATGTGATGGGTCAGTTCTAATAGATTCTACAAAGGATAACACAGCAGAGAAAGACTCCCCAGCAAATCTGAGCTTGCGAGGCTACGAGATAATAGACCAGGCCAAGCAGGCCATCGAGAACATGTGCCCTGGAGTCGTTTCGTGCGCTGATATAATCGCCATGGCTGCCAGAGATGCAGTCTTCTTTGTATGATAAGGACTGGCTTGGCTTGGCTTTAGAAAAATATAAATATATATATATTTTGTGTTAATTGCTTGAGTTATATATTTATTTTCAGGCTGGAGGTCCAGTGTATGATATACCAAAAGGGAGAAAGGATGGGAGGAGATCAAAGATAGAGGACACTATCCGACTTCCTCAGCCAGGGTTCAATGCCTCAACCCTCATCAACATGTTTAGTCAGCATGGGTTTAATGTTCAGGATCTTGTGGCGTTATCAGGTAAAAATATTCTCTCTCTCTCTCTCTCTCTCTCTCTCTCTCTCTCTCTCTCTCTCTCTATATATATATATATATATATATATATATATGGGTAAACAGAAAATTCATTGACGGTGAAGAGAGTTCCTTCACCGCCGCTTAGGTGATCCAATAAAATTATTACACGTTGCGAAACTCAAAGAGTATTTAAGAGGCGTCATGTGTAATATTTGTATTGGGCCACCTAAGTAGCGGTAAAGGAACTCCTGTCGGTGAATTTTCTGTATATGTATGTATGTAATGATTCAAACAAGATAAGCAAAGAATATCTATTGGTGAGCATTAAGAAGTTATTTCAAATGGATCTATTAATAAATTTTGAATTTCTTCTGAATTTATTTAAGATACCATTCTCAATCTACTCTATTTTAACATTAAGAAATTCATTCTTATGTATGTGTACCAGCTCAGGTGAGTTGCGTAAGGTATCATCAAAAAATTAGTAATTTCATTATTTTGTTTCAGCTTTCTTTTTAAGAAATCGTAATCTCTACCTTCTTAACTTCTTTATAATCAAATTTTATAGATTTTTAAGTTCATTTATCAGTCTATTAAGTAGATATAAGATGTTATATTCATCGATTATTAATATGTATCTACTTGATGAAATATCAAATCAAAAGTAAAGTTCAAGAAATTGAGTATAAATGAGTCTTAGGAGGTTGAAATCATAATCCACAAAAACAATTAAAAAAAATTATTGGAGATAGTAGAAAGAGGTTTGATAACTTATATGAGCTGTAAAATTCAAAAAATTAGATATGAGTGAATAGGAGGTTGATATGATCGTAATCTACAAAAAACAATATAAAAAAAAATATTATTAGACATAGTAGAAAAGGACTACAGTTTAGATAAGTTATATGAGCTGTCAAATCATTTTTATTATTTTTCCTTTCCGTCTCTATATATAGATACTAAATTATTTCCCAATATGATTTTATAATATTATGGACTATGACCTTAGCCGTTCCTATCCAATCCCCTCTTATAAAAGGTTGTAGGCGCGGAAGCAAGTTAGCCCATTGGTAACACCACTTGCTTATAAGAGGGGTGTCCACAATTGTTCATTTCTTGTAAATATCAATTGGGTATTTAAGATAATAATCTTTCTCTAAAGAAATAGCTTGGTTAATTTATCAGGCTATATTCTATAAAATTGTCGTGGCTTTGGCACGAATAGGGTTTCAACCGTAATCTCTTGTATGGTTACCACGAGGTATCTTTTACATGATTACCAGGAGGTATTACCACTGTACTACAGTGACATACTTTCCTTCTTTAATTATTTTGAGATAACTGCAACTACTTAACGAGAGAAACACAATTACGATCTGAGCTATTAAGCTGTCTCAATAAAGTAATTTAATATAAATATCAAATATGAATTCCATTCTACTGATATTGAATTTCTTTCGCATTCTTATAAAAGTCTATCGAGCCACATCAAATGTTAGATTTGTTTTATTTTATTCTATTTTCATTTATTATGTTTATATAGTGAGAAACCAAATCAGAGCTAATCGTACCAATTGTTTTGTATTTTATTATTGAGTAATATGAGAAAACAACTTAGAGAGATTAGAAAAGAGACTGGTATTTAACGAGGTTCAGCCGAGATGGACTCAGGCTTACGTCATTGGGAGGAAATGTGGTAATTTGAACAGTGCTTTATTAATGAAGAGATAACAATCATTCAATATCATTTATCTCTAGAAATTACAAGTTACAGATCTCTCTCTGACTAGACCGAAGTAGAGGGATATCTATAGTAAAAGAATTATCATCCCACATCATATAGAAGAACAAGAAATTTAATTTGGAGGATCCTTATAAACATTCTTTAGTGAGGAGTTGGTTTGTAGAGAGATAAGTTTGTTTCCATATAGATACCAATTTGGTATGATTTGACCGGACAAGAGATTTTGGTGAATTTTCAGAGAACGGAGAAATTGTATTATATCCAACTTTTTCATTTAGATAGTTCAAGGTGGTACTAGACTCTGGCAATTGCTGGCCATGGAGGCTTATTGGATTTCTCGTATATTTATTTTGAAAACAACATATATAGCTTGAATTGTTGGGAAGAAATACTAGGACTATACTCATATATGAACTAACTTAACATGAATAACACAATGGTCCCAAATTGAAGATTTGAGTGTGATCATTATCCTCTCTTCCTGCAGAAGGACTAAGTTAAAAAAGAGAGGGAAAAAGAAATATCAATAAAAATAATGTTCTCTCACTCCTTGAACTTGTGCCATTTCTTAGGGAACACAATGTTCTCTTCTCCTACGCAAGCTATAAACATAATGGAATAAATGCCTTCTATAAACCATATGTGTTACTGTTTCCTCCAATTCTTACTATTAAACTTGTGTATCTTTATTTATTTATTTATTTATTTTCTCTCTGAGGATAACTAGATTTGCTATAAATAAAATGCTTGGGCACTTTTTTTTTTTTTGACTATCTTAAGCATGATTGTCTTCAGATCTTGACCATCGAAAAATCCTCTCTTCCACCATGGATAAAGAGATGGAAGCCAAAAAATAGGAAAAAATAAAAAATATAAAAAATAAAAACTAAAACTGGGAAGTATTTTTCATGTACAAGCTTCTGATAATTATGGTTTCTTTCTACAACAACAAACAATTTATCCCAAAAAACTTTCTTTAGCTGATCAATTCTTTTTAAGATAGCATATGTTATATCATACTTCTTAAATGACCCTTTCAATCATTTTGAGGCCCATCTCTAGTCCTTTTTGCTCCGTTAATTGTAATTCTTTCACTGTTCTTGTGTAGTAATTGGCCATTTTGTACATGCCTAATACATCACAATAGGCTCTCCTCATTTTCATCTTTAATAAGAGTAACTTCTAACTTATTATTAGTGTGCCAATTTCTTACCATATCTCTCTAACTTAACTTTTCTTAATTGAGCAATACTTCTGCAAAAATCTGATCCATGAGGGAATTTTGCACAGTAAATACAACAACAGAGTCCCACACCATGCCTGACCTCCCATAGAAAAGTAATGGGGTGTGACAGGAATGGTAATTGACACGTCCATCAGTCAATTTTTGGCCTATTCTATACAAAATTTTGAATTAGAAAAGTAAATTTTTTTATTTTTAATATAAAATTTTGTATACAATTGGCCAAAAATTGACCCATTGATACATTCATTACCATCCCTACTAGGTGACTTAATTGTGGCCTATTGTGAGATTGCATCTTTGATGCACTGCTAGTACATCATCTGAGAATTCTTAATTGGCTAGTTGTAAATAGCCTTGGGGCTAAAGGGATTACCTCGGATCTATGCCGAGGTATTGACGGTGATTCTTAAGTATCGTATAACAGAATGTAATACGATGAGATATAATGTAATAGAAACAAAGACAGGGAACACAACGTTTAAAATAGCAATGACGGTAACGTAACGTTTTATCTCTGTTAAGTTATGTCACCTATAACGTAACACATAATGTCGATTATTCAATTTTCTATTTATTTAATAAAAATAAATGTAAACTATACAAAATATTTTTTATAAATTGAAATATAAATTTAAATTATCTAAAAAAAGAATATAAACCATTTTATAATCATAATATATTCTAATTTTATATTAAATTTTACAATAATTTTATCTTCATAAATTATATTAAGTCTGCAACTGTAATTTCAATCATTATTTAAACAAGAAAATAATATTTTAATTTTTTATTTTAATTCTAATTATTATCATTGTTGTAGTTTATATTTTGTAATGTTCAATTTATCTTTTTTATAATTATTGATTTCAATTCAATAAGAAATTCAATACAATCAACAAGTAAGATATTTCAACAATTGGAAAGGAATTACAAGTGAATAAAGAAACAATCGCAAATTAACAAATTAGCAATTCCACAGGTAATCAAACAAGCCAACAACTAATCAAGTAATAAAACTACAACAATTCGTCAATAATCAAAATAATAATCAATAACAATATAGAAATTTTTAAAAAGATAATTGTAAATAACGTAACATAACGTAATTTAATGTAACGTTACGTAATATAATTTAAAATAATATAAAAAACGTATTGTTATGGTACATTGAGTTATTTCTAGTTGTTACGTAGTGCTAGGTTTCCGTTAGGTTATGTAACGCAATATAATGGGTTTTATAATGTTATTTTCAACATTAAGGGAATGGGTTACCTACCCCTAACGGTCAAAGGGAAACTTTTAATTCAATTCTTCATTCTTTAATAAAATTAAGAATCAATCAAATCTTCCCAAGTAGAATTTGAACTACGACCAATCAGTTAACAGCTGACCGCTCTATCACTGAGCTACTAAGGAATAACAAGAGCGACTGAGGAATAACAGGAGATTCGACCTCATAGAGTTCAACTTTCGTTCTCAATCCATGAGTCTGAAGCTTCCTTTGTCTGTGGCCCTTCTATTGGAATCTCACACAGATCAATCTATGTAGGTTAAAAGTTTCTCATTTAACTTTTCCAACATAATGTTCAAAACTAGTATATATATATATATATATATATATATATATATATTTTGGATGCTGGTCCTTAGGCTTAAATGATACTCCATATATCGGGTTGCCTCCGTATGTAGCTTCAATATACTGCGATTATGCTAGTTATGTCTGGCAATTTCGATACATAGCGTGTTTAAGCTATCGTGCAACCATGCTTCTTATGCGTGCTTCGCAATTGTGAGCTATGTTTAGTTGGTTCAGAGAGCATAATTGGTGGCACTGGGATATTCCTATACATCTATACAATACAATATTCTCGATATTGCTAAGAATTTGCTAATATATTTATTTTTCCTTCCTCTTCACCAAAACATATATAACAGGGGGCCACACTCTTGGCGTCGCAAGGTGCTCTTCATTCAAGAACAGGCTCAGCAACTTCGACTCGACCCACGACGTGGACCCGAGTTTGGAGTCAAGGTTAGCAATCACACTGTCGAAAGCCTGCAGCGCGGGGGACAGAACGGAGGTGGCCTTTGACGTTTCCAGGAACTCTTTCGACAATGCCTACTTCAACCAGCTGCAGATGGGAGATGGCCTGCTGACGTCGGACCAGACGCTGTTTGTGAGCCCGCAGACGAGAAATCTAGTGAACTGGTACGCGATGAATCAGGCGAGGTTCTTCTTCGACTTCCAGCAGGCAATGGTGAAGATGGGGCTGATTGATGTCAAGGAGCGGAATCAGGGAGAAGTCAGGCTAGATTGCCGCAAGGTTAACTGACTACGATACAGACTACAGAAACGTGTGTTGTTGTTGTTGTTGCATTAATGGGTTCACTAGCCTAGCTTCAGTTTGATGCTTCCCTGTGGAACTGTGGTGTATTTAATTTGTATTTATATGAATAAAGTGGTGTTCCAGATTAATCTGTGTTGAGTTTCCGTTTATTGTTATTGTTCTTCTTTTGCTGAAGTATTGCAATTGGTTGTTGCTTTTATCGTTTTATTTTCCTTTTTTTTTTTGTTTTATTTTCCTTTTTTTTTTAATAACAGAAATCATTTCTTTTCAACAAACTAGCTCCTTATCTTTATCTTCATCTTCGATATCATTTAGGGATAAGAATGGACGGGTCCACAACTAATTTTTGACTTGCACTGCTTCAATTTTTGAATTAAAAAAAATTAATTGTTTTTATTTAAGAATTTGAATATGACGGCCTAAGGATTGGCCCGTGAGCCAACCTTCTCCTTGATAGTATACTTTGAACCGTAAAGAATCATCCTTTAATATAAAAAAGTGGGAGGATTTTAATAAAGAAGAGAAAGAAGATGATTTTGATAATTCTCTTATTTTCTTTAATATGACAGCCTCCCACCCACTTCAAATTGGGGAAGATTGGATTTTTATAGAGTTTATAGATTTTCAATTCCTTCATGGTTTTTGAATCGATCAAAATCCTAATCTTAACCTTCCGAAGACTTCTTCTAAATATATGACCATTAGAAATAACCCCAACACAAAATAAGGATCAGTTTACCACCTTAATGGCATGAATTTGAGTCAAAACTTGCACTAGGCTATCAATTTGACATGTCAGTGATGATAAGTAAGCTGCCATCAATGGCTGGCCTGCCGTCAATGGCAAGAGAAAGCCTGTAGCGAAGGGAGCACACCCAGGTTTGTGCACCATCAATTGCAAAGTTGTCCCATTGATGGCTACTTTCAGGCGTCAGTTCTAGTCTTACCATACTTTAGTCAATTAATCAATTTTTTTTTTTTATCAAAAGTCCGATTGTAGTGATTCAAGTATCCTCAGAAAGAGAACTAAAATCTTTACAGCTTCTCCTTATAGAAATATATCGATTATGTTTGCATCAAGGTTAAACATAGGCTTGAAGTTGATTCTAATATACTACCTCGGCAAACTTGATTTCATTCAATTCCAATCTCTATTTCGACTTGTTCTTTAATTATAGAGTTTATTTATGATCTTCAATAATTATCTTTTAGTACCTACAATTGGTATAGGTCGTGAGCAATAGGAATGTACTATTTGAATGATAAGATTCCTACCTACAGAGTTTGCATCTAG
>JAYEPQ010000002.1:64887258-65214758 GCA_036321105.1 Dracaena cambodiana
ATAGGGAAAATTCTATTTACACGCAGAGATTTACTTTTTATGTCCAGATTACTCTTTACACATCTCATTTTGAAACATCACCAATTTACTCTCTACACCAAATTTTTTTTCTCCAAAATTAACTCTCCCTCTTCTGTCACCCTATTGTTATCTGCGACTCAGCCCTAACCACATTCTGTCGATCCTCCCTCTCTCTCTCTCTTAGAATTTCTTTTGTGTACTTAAACCCACATAACAATTTTTAAATTTTTTTTTGAGTCGTATAATCATGAAATTTAACAATTGTTGTCTGTTTTGTTTGAGTCAGTTATTAATATCTAACAGAAAAATATAATGGTCGAGTATTAATATCCAACTGAAAAATTATCTGGTCGGATGTTAATAACCGACCAGTGATAACCGTTTCCTGCAAAAAAAATTAGTAACACTAACTTGCAAACAAAAATGCATAAAAAACTATGAATAATTTAAAACTATACCTTAAATTTATCCTCCGATGCTAATTGCACATTGGATTTTTCCATATGCTTTAAAAAAAAATCAAACTCTAAATCCTAATTTTTCTTATTACAATGAATTCAAAAAATTTAAAATTCTTCCAAACTTTTTTAGGAACGCGAGTGTAAAAATTTTAGAGAGTCAAGAAATCAAATCGATGAGTTTATGAGAGATATGTTTGTTTTAAGATTTAAATACCAAAATTTTTTGGATTTAGAAACAACAGATGAGAAAGACGAAGATAGTTTTTTTAAATTTGTAACAAGTGTTAGAGATTTGGGATTTTGAAAGGGTAACTTAGTCAAAGAAAAATGATAAATTTATAATTATTTACAATTTTAAAATCTATGCATAAAGAGTAAATGTTCGTACATAAATAGAATTTCCCTATTGTTAGATATCTAGCAAGAAGTTTTACTATATAAATAAGTCTTTCTCAGTTCAGTTAACCATTTCAAACATCCAACTTCTGTCATATTATGTTAGTGTTCTTGGTCCAATTTGCATATACATCATTACAAAGTTCAAAATAAAATGGAAAGCATCAGTTATAGACAAAAGCAAACTTTACCCGTAAAGAAACTATTTGGGGGTATGTATATACACACACATCTAGCCTTTTAGACTACACATGATATATTTTAACACGCTCCCGCAGGTTGAATGTCCGTTTTGGGCAGAAATCGTATACATTTTTTTTAAAACCCACAATTAAATACACGTCCGGAGGAATTGAACCTATATTGCTCTGATATCATGTTGAAAATTCCTTCCACTACACAAAAACTCCGAACTTATGATGAGAATTGAGAAAAATTATTTTATATTTTAACAAATATAAAAGTGCTGCAAATTTTCATTTTCAGGTAAGCCTAAGATATGAGAATAGATTATCACAGCCAAAATAAAAGTAATACTTTCCATCTACAACTAGGAATAGAAGAATGTGAAACTGGACATTTTTTTTTAACAATTATCCATTTATGTAAAACTTATTTTCTAAACTTTGCATGCTTCCAAACTCGGAGATAAAATTCCTATATAATGTTTTGATTATGTCCTGAGCTTGTATTTTCCCATTCCCATACAGTGTTATAACCAAATATGCAAGTTCTCCTAATATCAAGAGCCTCTCTATCTTTTAAGCAAAATTAAAGATGAGTTATTCACTAAACAAAGAGGGGATGGTGGAAAAAAAAAAAAACATTTGCATTTCTACGTTAAAATGATATAATTTTTAATATACAAGTATTATAAGGTTAAAAGATAAAAATAAATTAAAATTGGCTCTTGCCTCTTAATAGATGATTCGGATCTGGTATTCTCCTTTTCTTCTCTTCTCTTCCTCTTATCTTTTTTTTTTTTTTTTTTTTTCTCTACTCAGGAATGAACAATTTTTTTTCTTCTTTTTGTTTTGGTTGCTGAACATGAGAGGGATGAGAGTTTGTTTGTTTGTTTATTTAAAATATATATTTTATTAATATTAGATAAGACTAATTAGAGTTTAGTTTTTTCTTCTTCTAATCCATTTCAATTATAATAGATTTTTGTATCATTTTATTTTTGATAAACTCAATTTGTTAAAGAATCTTTTAAAGATAAATCCAAACTACCTAATCTTAATAATAATAATACCATTATTTAATTATAAGATTAATAATTTTTAAAAAAATAAATATTAGATTGGGGGTGTTACAAACTTCAAAAGAATTTATTAGTTCCTCGTTGTTATGATGATGTATTTTGGAGATCTATTTCCAAGGGCCCATTGTCCTCAAGCCCGTTAAACTTTATGGGCTATGAGGTCGGGCCTCTAACGGACTGGGCTTCTCAATTCGGATACGGACCGCATAAATGAACAACAATTACATTATAATTTTACTGCTCCCATATCGTTGATCATCATCCTTCCACGTGCTTTGCACGCGGCGTTCCCCGCCTTCTGCCTATTGGCACGCGAGAAATTTCTAGCGATAGACCGCGTCCCAATTAAAAGAGCTTTTAATATTATTAAAATTCTTCAGAAAATTAAAATTCGTCAGCAGCTGGAGATGGATGGGAGGGGCGATGGTGGGAAGGGCTTGATTTGGAATCTGCCGGTCGTCAAATCCAAAGATCTCGGCAGGCTCGGCCCCGGTTTCGGTGTTGGCGCCGGCTGCGGTGTCGGTTTCGGCATCGGACTTGTTGGAGGTCAGCAACGACCCTTGACCCCCCTCCATTTTTAATTTCTTCACCATTTTATTAACTGATGATTGCTTTGTCAATTGAAACTTATCCTCCCAAAGAAACGTTCTAGAAATTATTGAGCAAATAATTCAAATAGAAAGGAATTTGTAGTCAGATGATGATGTAAAGTACCCAAAATGTTATTGACATTCATGGACGGGCTTAAGCTTTAGGTGCAAAAGCACATTCAAATGCATCATAGTTTTATGAGTGGGGATGTTTGCAATGCGCCGTTGTACCGGGGACTGGGGCCAAGGTTGGATAACTCCGAATTTGCGGAGGGTTTTTGGTTCACTTTTATTAGTTTCTGTATCCGGGCAGTTCTGAATCGTATCGGATCAAAATGACATTATTATGCATAAAATCCAGTACGGTATGGCCATTGGCTGATAGTTCAAACCATGCCCGGAACATTATGATAGCCACCCACTCATCGAAGAACTTCGTAATTGGAAGTATATTTACCATCTAACATGGTAGCCGTTCTATTTTTGGGTTTTTTTTTTTTTTTTTTTTTTTTTTTTTTTTTTGTTTTTTGTTGAAATCATGGCCTTCTACCTTAGTAATTTTTAGTTAATCCTCCAAGGGTGTGTTTGCGTTTGTCTACCTGAAGTAGCGGAAGAGAGGAAGAAACTCTAAATTAGAAGTTTAGCAAGACGTATTTTTTGAAGGTCTAGTGTTTGTTTGGTATTTTTTTAAAAAGGAAGAAGTGGAGGAACTAATATTTTATTGATTAAATAAATAATGCTTTTCTTATTCTTTTGGTACTTAGATATAAATGAAATTAGTTTTGAATGGTAATATTGAGAAACAAACAAAAAATTAATATTTTTTCTCATTCTTTAAGCTTCAACAGCCCTTCTAGCCAAAAATTAGTAGAAGAAAAATGAGGAAGTAAAGGTACTACCACAGATGATCAATATTACCATGGAAGAACTTACTTGCAGTATATTTCTTAGCGAGGCAGACACATGAATTAGTGAAAGTAGCCTACTTCCACTACTACCATTTTCCTTCCACTGAAACAAACACAAGTTAAGATGTACATATGATATCATTTGAACCTAGTTGCTTTGCTCCTACGTTTATGTCGCTACACCAAAGGTATGAAGTTTTGGTGAGATTGGGGGAGTTATATTTTTCCTTTAGTAGAGGTAGTTAGAATTTTTTTTAATATACTATAATAGACAAAACATTAGTATAAACAAGTTAAGAATTGGGGTTAAAAAAAATGGTTCAATAGATCACAATACTTGATAGATTTTTGAATGACTAGTGTTTGAAAGAAGTGGTCGGCATCATTCTTCTTCAGAAGGTGGCCTCTGGGTTAGCAATTTTCAACTTTGGCATATAGGTGAAGTTTACTAGCATCAGCAGTGTGAGAATTGTGGATGGCTAAGGAGTGGACAGTCTAATAGAGATGGAAATACATATTGTTTCATAATTAATTGAGAATGCTACATGGTAAGTTGGTTTATATTAGACAAGCCTGAGAAGATAATCAAGCCCACAATTATTCAAGTAATCCTCGTCGCTTCTCATCTTGCACGACCAGTTGTCTTCTCTAGTTAAGGAAGAGGGTCTTTAGGGGGAATTCAGTAATTTAGTGGCTAAATAATGACAACATTGCTCAAGTCTAACGGAAATTTGATTTCTCATCAAGTATCTGAGACGAGGTAATTTTAGTGCGACAATCAATGGGTTTTTAACCATCATATATGGCCAGTGATATGGAGGAAGTTGCAATATAAATAAGCTATATGTTATACGTGAATTCACTACTACACAAGAGGAACAAGAGAAATTACACTCACCACAATCTAAGAGGAAAAACAAATATTTGGATGGGTTATTAGAATAAAAACTGAAGAATAATTCGTTATACTCTGTGGTTGAGTTTACTAGACATGCAAGACCTTTTGTTGCTAGTAATGTTTGCACAACAGAATCTCTACAACAACAACAACAACTAAGCCTTTTATCCCAAGTAACTTGGGGTAGGCTACATGAACCAAAAGAGAATCACGCTGGATCGATCACGTTGATAATCCTTCGCCTTTCATTCCTATCAAGTAATATCTCCTTATCTAAACCTCTAAAATCCATATATTTTCGTATTACCTCCATCCATATTTTATTCGGTCCTCTCTTTGCTCTTTTAACTTGTCCTACGTTGATAAACTTTTCTCGTCGAACTGGTACATTTGTACGTTTATGTTGTACATAACCAAACTATCGTAAGCGATTTTGTTGCATTTTCTCTTCGATTGGGGCTACACCTATTTTAGCATAAATATCTTCATTTTTCATTTTATCTCTCCTATTGTTACCGTATATCCAACGAAGTATGTGCATCTATATTGCACTTATTTTTTGTGAATGACGTTTTTTTATAGCCCAGCATTTCGTATTATATAATAAAACTGATCTAATATCAGTCCTATAAATTTTTTCTTTCAGCCTTAACGGAATGTTACGGTCGTATAAAACTCTTGTTGCACTCCTCCATTTTAACCAGCCAGGTTGTATCCTATGGTTGACATCACTATTGATCTCTCCATCATTCTGAATAATAGAACCTAAATACCTAAATTGACTGCTCATTTGTATCTCTTACCTGTTCAGTATCAACACTATAGTCTAGGGTCTATCGTTTACTAAATTTACACTCCATATATTCTAGTTTGGACCCACTTAATCTAAAACCTCTAAATTCTAATGTGCCTCCATAACTCTAACTTGGTATTCACCCCTGCTTTTGTCTAATCAACTAAGACAATATCATCAGCAAATAACATACTATAAGGTATCTCATTCTGAATAGCTCTAGTAAGTTCATCCATCACTATAGCAAATAAGAACGGGCTCAATACAGATCCTTAATGCAATCCAATTGTGATTGAAAAATCACTTGTTAGAACATGTGGCCACAACCCCATCATATATGTTCTTAATTATGTCAATATACTTGATTGGGAATATTTTCTTCATCAATATCCACTAAAGCACCGCTAATGGTAACTTATCATATGTTTTTTCTAGGTCAATAAAAACCATATGTAAATCTCTATTTCTCTCAAAATCACTCTATAAGTTGACGAACTAAATGAATAGTTTCTGTTGTTGATCGCCCTGACATGATCAAACGGGTTCTCTGATATTTTAACAGTCTATTTCAATTTATATTCAATTACCTTTTCTTAAAACTTTCATAGTGTGATGCATGAGTTTTATTTCACGATAGTTAGAACAATTTTGAATATCATCCTTGTTTTTATACAGAGATATTAGGGTACTCTTCCTCCATTCATTTGGCATTTTCTTAGTTTGCTAAATCTTGTTAAAAAGATCTGTCAGCCACCTCATACCCATCTCTCATAAGTATCTCCATATCTCTATAGAAATCTCATATGGACCAACAGTTTTTCTTGATTTTATCCTCTTCAAAACCTCTTTTACTTTAGATTATTTAATTCTACGCATAAAACTATAATTCATATCCTTACAGTGAATAATAAGGTCTCCCAGATCTTGAGTAAAACTACCATTATATAATATATCAAAATAATCTTTCCATCTTTCTTTAATCTCTTCGTTTTGAATTAGAACATTCTAACGCTTATTTTTAATACACTTTACAGTACATAAGTCTTTAGATTTTCTCTCTCTTATTCGAGTAATTCTATATATATTTTTTTATCTCTTTATTGTCTAATTTCTTATACACTTGTTTATATAATTTAGTTTTTACATCCCGAACAACTTTCTTAGCCTCCTTCTTGACTAGTTTATACCTCTCAAAGCTTGTTCTATCATTATTTTTTAAAATCTTTATAAAGATCCCGCTTGATTTTAAAATATTTTTTTACCTCTTTATTCCACCATGATGTGTCACCAAATATATTTTTACCTGCCCTCTTAATGCAGCTAGTATTTTTTGTTCCATGTTATATCAGAACTATCATCGTCCTTCCGATCTGCTTTTTGTACTACTCTATCTATAAAAACTTTCTGATTACCTTCTAATCGCCACCATTTAATTTTAGAATCTAATTTATGATTAATCTTTCTATATTTCTTTCTAATCAGAATATCTAAAACTAAGAGTTTATGTCGGGTTACTACGTTCTCACTTGGTACGATCTTACAATTGATGCAAATATCTCTATCTATCCTCCTACTTAAAAAAAAATTTATTTTGCTCGCACTCGATCCACTTCTAAAAGTAATCAAATGAGAAGCTTTTTAAACCAACTTTTCACTAAAATCAAATCATAAGATAAAACAATTTCTAGAATTGAGTTATCTGTTTCATTACTTTCTCCAAAATCAAATCCTCTATGGACACTATCAAACCTATTACGACTCGTTTTTACATGTCTATTGAGGTCACCACCAATAAATAGTTTTTCTTTAGTGAGTATTTCTTATACCATCTTATTTAGGTCCTCCCAAAATTGATGTTTACTAGATTCATCAAGTCCTACTTGTGGTGCATAGGCATTGATGATATTAAGAATCTCTTTATCTAAAATAAATCTAAGTAATAAAATTCTATTACTCTTCCTTCTAATGTCCACTACATTCCCAGGTAATTATTTATCTATGATCACACCCATCCCATTACAATTTTTATCTTTATCCGTATACCAAAGTTTATAATTCCAAGACTTTATGACTTTATCTTTCTCACCTATCCACTTTGTTTTTTGCGCGCACAAAATATTAACTCTCATTCTAATCATAATATCAACTAACTCTAATCTACCTGTAAGGGAACTTATGTTTTACGATGCCAACTGAATTTTATATTTATGAGCTAAATTTTTTATCGCCACCCTACTCATTAAAATGTGAAAATCTTCTTACACTTGACACCGCATCCGGACGCCGACGTGGCACGTCGTTTGGGGGTGATGACTTAGTAACTATCATATATTTTTCACTATATCTGAGTTCCGATAGCGCGTCGCTTAGTGGAAAACATACCAATGAAATTTATTTTTTGACTCATATCATAATATGTGATAATGTATTATGTTAGCTGTCACAGGTCTAGCACAATCCTCCTCCTTTATCCTGGTTTGGGACAGGCAGCGAAAAGATAAATTTTTAAGCACAACACTGAAAGAGTTGAACTACAAAATCTCTATTGACTAAAATTGCTGACAAAAGAATCAAGAAGTAAATACTAGATGAATGACTAGAGAAAATTGGCTACTACAATGATGTAACATGCCTGCGGTAGTGCTTCTTATTTTAACTAATAACCACTGGCTGCATACGGCTATGCAAATGCACAACAAAATATATACTGCCTATGCTAGTCACTGATTGATATTGCAGGAATGCCTTCTCGTATTAGTACACGGACGACACCTTGCAAATGAACCTTCCACGCAATTATTTTAAATAAGAGGATTATCTTGTTTGTCTCCTATAGTAGTTGGTACTTGCTCTAGGTCATGCTTTAGAAAGTTGGCATTGCCGAATACTCTATTATAGAATTTGTTATCGCCAGTGCAAGGTTGCCTATTCCTTGCGCATTCATTTGATTAGGACTTCCTTCAGTATTATCTTAGTTTATGTTATCAAAGGTGTGATTTTGATGCTATTTCGCTAAATGATTTTAACTCGAAACCATCAAATTATGGATTAGGTTTTTATAGGGATTGAGGTTGCCCAATCTGTATAGTATTAAACTATTAATATTTCTCAATGCAAGTGAAATACTCTTCTTATTACCTTCCAGCAGTACAGTCCACGGCACACCAATGGTCGGTTCTACAGATGTCAATTTTTTCTGCATTTACAACACTTGGTTATGGGCCAACGTGGGCTCCACTAAACCCCACGTGTTAGACCGAAATTGAGGTTTGAAATCCAAATTTCTTTTTGAATGTCGAAATTCAAATTCTGCAGCCTAAGCCCTTGATTCCATCTAGTCACGTTGGTCCCACGTGATCCTATGTGATTTCAAATTAGCCCATGATTTCAAATTTTTAGACAGCCTTAGATTTAGCCCTAGTCCCACGTCAGCCTAGCCTGTGATTTCAAACTTCAGCCAGTGCTCATATATTAGAAACGTGGGTCACACGTGAACGCACATGCCTCGTTGGGCTCTGCCCCCATGGAAGCAAGGCACTTGGTCCATGGGAGCGAGCTCATCTTCGCTTCCGCATGATGACGAACCACGACGGAGGGGTCCATGAGACCAGATTGTCTTCTCCGCCTCCATGAATCACGAACGGATCTGTCGGCGCCTTCCCCACCAGTGCTCGTCCTCTCACAAAAGTCAAGGAAGCTCCGGTGAAGATCTGGTGATGTCAGATTGTCCTCTCCGTTTCCACACCATCCCACCAAAGAAAAGGACCGTCAATTCCCCTACCCTCGGCCAACTCTGGCTCCGCTATCCTCCTTCTGCTGGAACTACAAGCACCTAGTGGGCAACATCGACAAGTGCTCAATGAAGACCAAAATTTTGACCCCATCACTTTCGGCCTCACTTTTTTACTCTGATCGTGATGGACCCCACCACGTCGACTCATTCAACGGTGATGACACTTACCTTCCTAAAACTATCGTTCTTTTTGGTTTTGGATATTAGGGTTTGGATGTTGGGGGGAGCTTCATTAGGAGGAGGAACCGTTTCGAGTGCTGGTCCTCCCCCTTTGTCTGCTTAGTCGAAGGCCCTCCGGTGATCACTTGAGAGAGAGATTGTATTGCAGTACTTTTTGTTAATGTTAGTTAATAACAAAAAAGTTTGACAGGGAATTAATAGCAAGAACATAGTTTCGAGTGCCTCCATCTATTCTATATATGGCTCCTTAACATATTGAAGGGTGCTTTGATTGTGTTCACTTCCACAAAAAGCTAATCGTTTAATCGTACATAAAGAAACATCTCTATTTATTTCTCTGCCCCTAAAGCCTAAGCTTTATAAAACCTCTCAAGGACATAGTATATATTTGAACTTAGTCATTCACCACCTCCAATAGCTAATTATGTTTAGCATGTATGGTGAATGTAGCCAAATGATGATATGAACTTGTTCGATTAATTCTTCTTCAAGCCTCACAATTTCTTGAAGCCAGCATAGGAACGATAGATTTATCTTGAAATCTCTATGAATAATCATACATGTATGTGAACTTGTATGATCTAGGCTTGCTAAAAATATTCTTCACATTTAGTATCTGATATAGATATAGTCGCATATCAAAAGAAATTAACAAAGCATGCAAATATTTCATTTGAGAAGGTGCTTTTTCTTTGACTTTTGTACGTAAAATCAAGTGCTTAAATTGCATATTTTGTCGACTTTCTTAAAGAGGAATGATGATTGATCTTGTAATTCTTTTTTAGCATTTATGGTATTTTTGTTAATAGGGTAAAAGAGTAAGTTAGTGATACTCTTCCTCAGTACTAAATTATCATATATAATCGTGTATCGAGGTCTTTGAATACTTGGGACATAGATACAACACAGATACGGACACACGACAATCTTAGAAAATAGGACACAATGACACGACGATGTAAATATGCATGTATTTATGTATGTGTTATATAATCTACATCAAAAGTTGAAATTGTTATAATATGTTGTCTCTAAAGTAGAAAGAAAATAAAAAAATTAATAATTTAAAACATATATACTAATTGAGTAACTACGTTAAAAAAGAATCCGAATTCAATCAAATGGACCAATATGTTGAATGGGCATATTAGCTTTGTATTCCTTTTAAATTAAAAAATTGTATGTCTTTTTATGTATGTACAACTCTATAATGCACAATATGCGATCTTCATGATTTTTTGAAAGTAGACTCGGCCACGACACACAACCTATATGTTTTATAAAAGTAGATACGGCTCTAATATGCAAGTTGTTAGATTCTTAAAATCTAATATGTGAAGTTGGATTTTTAAAATCTAATGCGTCTGATACGTAAATTGACAAGTGTCATTAAGTGCCAGTGTCACAATATGTATTGGCAAGTATCACACAAGTGTCGGTGTCCAACACGTATCTGACAAGGTCATAGTACTTACTTTGAAACGTATGTGTTCATAGCTTAGTATCATGGATCTCCAGTGGACAAGATCCTACATATTCAAATGCTCTAATGGTCCAGGGTTACCTTTTTAGCTATTTAGGATTTCTCCTTTCAATAGGCTCTTTCTCGATGTGCAGATTCCACATTAAGGGGTCGCTTTTATTATAGAGTTAATCCTTCTACATGATGGTCGGTCGGTCGCATGCCTTCCTTTGTCCTTCCGTCCTGTCGGGATTGTGCTTTCGGTATCCTTCGATGTATTTCGTCATATGACGAGTCCTTCTATATCAGAAACATGTCAAAAGAAAGAGAGGCATGAAGGAAGAAGATGTCGTTCGTCAAAGTCAAAAGAAAATGAAGAAAGGAGATTTTCATATTAGTGTCCAGTAAAAATCCAAAAGTGAAGGGGGACCACCGTGCCTCTCCCCTTCTCTTGCTCCATGGCTGAAAATGAGCCTTCTCTTCCGACGGAGTCTACAGAAGAAAGAGTACACTTTTTAGCGTGTACTTTCATTTTACTATATCCTACATATTAGTGTAGGTGTCAGGTAAGCGCCAACTGGCTCTTCTTGGACTCTCGGTTCCTTTAGTTGTGATGATTATTCTAACAGTCCCTCATCTCCAATTTGAGCTTGAAAGAATACCATCACATAATGATATACTAGTCTTGTAGAACCTCCTCTCATGGTGGTTTGTGTCTTTGGTAGTTAGTAATTATGATTGGTCTTGCAATTATTGATTTATATAAATTGAAAATGATTTATATTACCTTATATGTTGTGTTTCTTTAACCATTATAGGTTAGAATCAATGTTATGGGTAAACAATTTTAGTTTACATGCATACATGATTTTTATGGCCGTATTCACGATGTATCAGTATCCTTGATATTTAGGATTTTATATACCAGCACCACCATTCCAGTGCAACTTATATTTAGATAAATGCACAATAAGGACTTCTGTTCACCTCTATGCTTGGTATTTGAGAACAAACAGTGTCCAAATATGTTCTTTTCTTCTGATTCCCTCATATATGTTATTGGTGAATTTAGAGAGTGGGCAGGTGCCTGCACTACACTGGGACTTTTTCCTCACCTCTCTGCATAGCATAACTGTCAGATGGCTCAAATTTGCAAATTTAATTAGACACCAAATATGATTTGATTTCAACATTGAAATTTCAATTGGCAAGGCCTTTAATTATGTTAAAGATATAGTCCAATATAATTTGTTGTTACTTGTTAGGCCACAGTTCCTTTGGCACCATTTTAATTTTTTGTTTGTGTGTTTGTGTCCAATTGCTGGCTTGTGTAAATTCATGTTGACATATCTGATAGTTTTAATTCTCTTTGCTAAAAACAGGTGCTGGTATAGGGGCTGGGTTCCCTGGTTTGAAATTGGGTTTTGGAATTGGTGCTGGATGTGGAATTGGTGTAGGCTTTGGATATGGTGTAGGTCGAGGAGTTGCATACGATGAGAACCAAAGATACACAAATGTGGGAAAGCTATTTCGTCCTGGTCCTTCCGAGGGAGGACTCCTGCCTCAGTAATTTTCTTATTCACTTCTGTAGACTTATGTTTTGGCATATGTTATCTGTTGCCTTGTTTAGCCGATAATTTACTCTAGAAACCATCTGAATCCAAGGCAAATTGTTTCCTTCATAAAAGACGGAGTAACTAACTGATTTCTCATACTAAATAATGAAGTCATCCATATGAAGTCTTTTGGTGTTAATTTTAATTATTGTTCTGACTTTTACTTATTTCACAAGGCCATCCTTTGTGTCAATGCATTCCTTTCAAAGTCTTTGTTACAAATTTCCTTTTAGTTTACATTCTGCCTCCCCCTTCACAGATGTTTTTTACAAATCTAAAGCCCTCACTCATCATGAACTGTTGTCTTCAATTCACATGCCTTAATATTTGTAAGTGCAGGTTGGAACTTTTTGTGATTTCAAAATTTGGTGTTACTAGGAATTGGTTTTGGAATGTTGGATACATATGTTAGTGGGAAAAGCTTGTGAAATACATTTGATTTTGGCCAAATCACCTTCAAGAAACACATCACATAGAAATTTGGCTCGAAATAGAAAAGGCATATCCATGGCCCCAGTTCTTTTGAAATTCGAGTTTGGCTTCATTTCCTCTCTCTCCAACCTGCATACTAATTCTTTTTTCTTCATATTACAAATGTAAGTTACATTTTAGAAATTATCGAAACTAATAAAATAAATGAAAATAATATTGTAAATAATATTATATTTATCTATCTTATATCACCAAATTATCTATTTAAGTGTTCTCTAGGGTTTCTCTATAGAGAGTTATCTATGAGGCGGTTTTACTCCCAACATAGAGTGTATATATAGGTGATCCAAACCGCTAGTCATGGTCTCCATATTCTACACAGGTGGTGTGTAAATATCATGTGATTTAAATGCTTCCTATTTTTGATCAAGAGATCTTATTTGTTCTATTATTGAAAAATTGTTCAATTTGTGACTCTTAAATGCATGATCATATACTGAAAATGTATGACTTTTTGTATACAATCATTTTAGATCATGACTAATGGTTTGGATCACCCATATAGACCAATTAAGTTGGAATTAAGGGTTGCCTCCATAGATAAGAGACACCTTAGGCACACTTCTTCAGCTAATAAATTCATTATATATTTACTTACCGTTAATATATATTTTTTGAGCTTAATATACTTTAGTATCAAATTCAATAACTCTTTGGATAGTCCTTCCTCTCCTCGTCTTCCTGTAACCCAGCGCTCCCTCCTTGCTAGTCTCCCCTCTGAAATCCCTGGGGGGAGCTGTTGTTCGCCGATAGCTCTCCCCAATAGCTCCCTTCTGATCCAATCTTCCTAATAATTCAAAAAACAAACACAGTTTGGCTAAATTTGAGGTTGTTCAAACTCTCCTGGAGGTTTCTGACCAGTCAGCTCCCTAATATTCAAAGCCAAGAAGAGTGATTATTTTTTGGGGGGGAATGGAGAGTTCTGTCACAGCTAAGTGGATTGACGTGAATAATATCACGATCAGAGTAAAAGCAAAACTAGCAGTGACTGGGTGATAGAGAAGACGCCGAAGTTGTGCGTTAAGGAGCGAAGCAAATGGAGATGGAGGTGCCAACGAGTGAAGAGGAGATGGAGGACACCGGTGCCGCAACATAGGAGACGAATCGCCTCCGTCGGTGTCGTGGTTCTCGCAGGGGGAGAGGAATCTCGAGCTTGAAGTGGATTTGGAGGTTGCCCCTGCTTCACTTGTGATGGAGGAGGTGGAATTGCTTCCGCCGGCGTCGTGGCTCTCGTGAGGAGGGGGGAATTGCCTCCGCAACGTTGTGGCTCTGCCGGCGTCAAAGCAGAGATGGAGGATGTTGACACCCCGGTATAACTCAGAAAAAGGCCACTCAGTTCTACTACTAGATCTAAGTTGTAGGGGAGCAAGGCAATAGGGGGAGACATTGATTAGATTATGGTGCAAAAGAGGTGAGATTCTCACCTCTTAAAATTTGACTTGAGGAGGTCGAATCACCAGCGCCGGCGTCGTGGTGCTCACAGAGGGCGTGAGGAATCTTGAGCTGAGGAGAGAGGAACAAGGGTGAAGATGCACGATTCTCGAGGGACTCTCGCGTGCATCTTGAGAGTTGCAGATGTACGACTCGAAGGTAGGCAGGGATGGGTACAAAGTCTGCCTTGAATACTGGGTAAGATTTGAAATTCAAAATTTTAATGGGCCTTTAGTTGGATGACGAGGCAAAAACCCAAGTAGCCTCTGATCCAATGGGTTTATTTGGCACTGATGACTTGAAGAGTTCTGTTAGATATTAGAATTTGTTATTTGAGATGGTCGATGTCGTAGACTGACATGCTTAAGGTTAAGGAGATGAAGGTAAAGAGATGTAATTGAACTGTCTATGAAATAGACTATACACTATACAGATGCAGGTCGCAAAGTAAAAAGAGGCTAGCCAGAGATACTCGGATTGCGAGACAAGTTGGTTGGGATAGGGCCCAATCTTCAAGAGAATGTCTACACTCGTAAAGCAGTTTGGTGGTCTAGATTGTGACAATGCTCCGTGGGGTACCGAAAATTTGTAGAGTCTATTAAGGGAAGTCCGATGGTAATCGATTACCTCATTGATAACTTAGTCTAAAGCGTATTCAAGGTAAAAAATGGACGACAAAAGAGGATCTCGATTCAGGCTCCATATCATCATGAGCAGTATGACAAGTAGCAGGGCATTATAGTGTTAGCAGATACGATACTTCCATATTCCATATAATTGTTGTAATGACTCTTCTTAGGTATTGATGTGATTTTTATTTTATTTATCCTCCACTCACGTGTGGGGTACTATATATGTAATCTACTGTAATCTGTTTCATTATCACCTGATTAATAGAACGCGAGGGGATTACCCACCATTTATGCTAAAAAACATATACTTTAGTATCTGTTTACATAACTTTTTAGTGTTTATTATATAATAAATCAATCATATATCCTGAAGGATAATTAAGTTTCTATACACTGATAATGTAAAACAATTATTCATCTATAATAATTTAAGTATTACAATACAATGTGATATTTCTGGTAATATTATTTACTAGCAGAAAGGCGCATGTAAAGGTTTCATAGTCATCATGTGTTTAAAAACAAAGCGAATAGGGGAATTAGGACTTATATGGAATGGGGAATGGGCTCTTATGTAGACGGGATGGTACCAAGCTAATGTAATTGATGGCAGGGTGTATCTGTTAAGTAATTAAATTAATCAATGGTTCAGATTTGTTTAGTTAAATAAGTAGATGCTTTAAACAAATTAAAACAGTGAATGCCTTATTTTGGAAAGAACAACGGGTATTGGATCTGTGTATATATTAGACACATGTAATCGTATCAGATTTTAATAACTCAAAACTTGCATGTTTAGACCATGACTGCTTTTAAAAAGCCGTGTGTTGGGTGTTGGGAGTCGTAAATTTCTTAAAAAATATATATTGTTTTGACATAAGATGGATATTAAACTAATAGGCCCAAGTGCCTTACAAAAATAGAGGTTTCACGTATTTTATTCAAGGTATTGTTCCATTAGATTGAATTTGGATTATTTTCTTTAATATGGTTTCTTGATTAGAATCTATGTTTAAAATCATTATGATTTCTTTTTCTTTTCTTTTCACTTCAAATAAAACATGTCTTACTGATTACAGGTTTTGAGGCACATTATATATAATAAAGCATAAATATGTGCATTTTTATGTCACTTTGTCCTTTTGTCCTATTTTTTAGGAATTGTCATGTCCTTGTATTCACGTCGTGTTGTATCCATGTCTATGCTCCTTAACACCAACAAAAAGTACTGAATATTCATCTGAACTATAGATTTTCATGCCATTTGAGATATTCCCAGTGTAGAGTAAAAATTATATTGCCTATCTAATTTGTAACAAGAGTCCTTTTCTAAGTTGGTCTGCAAATGGTCTAGCAATTATTTGCCTTATAGATTATATTTATAGCTTTAAATTCCTTCTCCCCTGTCTTGTTCTTTATGAAGAAGCTACAAACTTACAAGGCAATATATCAAAGCACTTTCCTTTCATCTATTGTATACGACACATTTTAGAAACCTATAAGGCATAGCTACCATTGAACAATTGGATTCTATCTACTACAATCAGGTCTAAAGAAACTTTTCTAACTGTGTTATATATCTCAAATATAAAAGTTTGTGAAGAACAAAACTGTTGAATGGCTTGTACCAAGGTTTACAGTATCAGAATAGTTAGAGGTATTGGCAGAACATTCATGGTAAGTATTTTGGCAATATCGTGCTTTGGTGATATTAATAATATTGGACTTATATCATACTGTAATTGTATTTTGGATACCTCACAAATATAATACGATGTATTCTGAAAAGAGTTGGTATCTTCGAATTTGGGACTAATTGATATGAGCTCAGCAATTGAATAATGGAAGTGAAGATCACATGGGCTGTCTAAAAACCCAATTACCAGGACCAGCCTGGAAAAGCCCGGGTATGCTTTTTGAAACTCGGGCTGCGGGCCAGCTTGGACCATGGATTACTTTGTAAAAAATAAATAAAATATTAGTCATTGCTAGGTTTTGAACCAGGGTTGCTTGGGTGAAAACTAGTTGCTTAACAAAACAAGACAACATGAAATTGTTGTAAATATCTTTAGAAGTATATGAACATATTTCTGACAAATAAAATATGTATTGGAAAAACCAACCATTTTCTCAATTCTATAAGGAATAATATTATAATTTTTGTTAAAAATAATTTCATGTGCATTGTAATTACTTTTCCGAGTTCAATATTTTTTTATTTTTTTTGGGTGTTTAAGTTATTTTTGAATATTTTAAATATCAAATTAAATATAATGGGCTCTAATCAGGCTGTCGGTTGCCGGGCCCAGGGCCATTCGGGCTTGAGTCGGGGCAAAAGGGTAAAACCCAGTTGGGGTCCGGGCCGCACGGCCCGTTTAGACACCCCTATGGTTATAGCTTCAATAAACACATTCATTATTCAATAATATTTGTTGTAACATCATTAGTATTGATATATATCTTTTTATTGTCGATAAATTTCCAAACCTCTCCTTTAATTCACACTATAAGATGATTAATAAGAGTTTCTTAAATTGATATTGACCCTTTTATCACTCTGAGAAGACTATATTTTCATATTATTTTCTTTGGTTCTATCCTGCACTCTCGATCAATTTCTTTGCTTGGGGCAAAATCCAAGTTGTGGTACTAATTTAGAATGGACATTAGAAGATATGAATTACTAGTCATATACGAATATCCAAATTTAAATTACCAAATGTATGGAATAATAAAACATGAACACTTCAAAGTGAGTGCTATGTTCATGTTGAATACGTATCGCAATTGCATGATACTTATTGGTATTTACACTGATTCCTCGTCAGCTTTTAAGAACTCAAAAACTTGGGTAACTTGTTCGTAAAGATTGTGTGGGAGCCATGTCAGTTTTTAAAAAGTCATAAATATAGCGTGTTGAGCATATGGAATTGTATATTACCTAAAAGGACATAAATTCTTTTGATATAAAATTGATATTAACTAATAGGTTTCAAATGTTTTGCTAATATAGAGGCTTCAAATATATATTATTTAAGATATTAGTTCATTGGATTGAATTTGGATACTTTCTTTAATATAGTTGCTTAATGTTTTAAATCATTAAGATTTTTTTTTCTTTTCTTTCTACTTCGAGGAAATCATCTTAACGATTACGAGTTTTGATGCATATTATATATATTACATGCGTAAATAAGCCATATTATATCGTCGTATCTCCATGTGTTACTTTTTAGGGTTTACTGTTTTAGGGTTTACTGTGTCTCCTTGTCTTCCCGTTTCTGTTTCTTGTTGTATCTGTTTCTTGTTCATATCCATACTTCATAGCTATAGAACATGCTAAAGTAAAGAACTTTGCAACCATCCATATACAATGTTCCTTCTCCAGAAAAGGCAATGTTTCTAATTACAAGTTTCAACATGGAACATTCATTCAGAATGTCACTGAATTCATTCTAATTTGTTCTATAAATTATATACTTTCTAAAGATATATAAACTATAATGTTACCAAGTTCCAATGAGTCATCGTGCCAGGAAACTGGTAACGTAGAACAATTGAAGTCATCTTGGAAATACAAGATTAAGTAACACCAGCTAAAGTCATCAACTTTCCTTCCTTCGCATTTATGAACCTTGGAGGTTCGCTAGGTCCTGTTGAAATAGAAAACCCGACAGTTAATTATCATAACCAATGTTTAAAATAGCGATAACGGTAACGTAACGTTTTGCTTTTGTTAGGTTATGTCGCAAATAGCGTAACGCATAACGTAGGTTATGCAATTTTCTATTTATTTAATAAAAATAAATATAAAACCATATAAAATAATTTTAATAAATTGAAAAATAAATTTAAAATATCTAAAAAAATATAAAATTATTTTGTAATACATAATTTATTCAAATGTTATATTAAGTTTTACAATAATTTTCATATATCATCATAAATTATATTAAGTCTGCAATCGTAATTCCAATCATCATTTAAATAAAAAAGCAAGATTCCAATTTTTTATTTCGATTCCAATTATTATCATTGTTGTAATTTATATTTTGTAATGTTCAATTTATCTTATTTATGATTGTTGATTTCAGTTCAATTAAAAATTCAATAAATTCAACAAGTAAAATATTTTAGCAACCGGACGAGAAATACAACAAGTGGATAAAAAAACAAACTTAAATTATCAAGTTAGAAATTCCAAATGCAATCAAACAAGTCAACAATTAATTAAGAAAATTACAGCAATTCGCTAATAATCAAAATAATAATTAACAACAATATATAAATTACTAAAAAAAATAATTGTAAATAATGTAGCATAACATAATTTAACGTAACGTTATGTAATATAACGTAAAATAACGTGAAAAACGTACTGTTACGGTGCACTGAGTTATTTCCAGTTGTTACGTAGCGTTGGGATTCCGTTAGGTTACGTAACGCAAATAACGGGTTTCATAACGCGTTATTTTCAACAATGATCATAACCATCAACATTTGTTCTTACAGTTAGTGTGATCTTATAATTACTTCTCAACAATCGTTTCTACTGGAGATAATTCAGTATTCAGTTACAGAGACAATTATGAACTACTATGGGCTCTCCATTCATCAAATACTTGATTTCTTTACTCGATCATGGTTGAACCTTTGCCCTCTCTCATAATGGTCAAGGTAATTTGTTACATTGGGTTTTGCATTATGCTAACATCTTCTAAATAAATAATACAATAATTAGAAAACCTTGTCCATGGTTTTGAGCTATAGATTCTATTTTTTTATTTATGTTGAAATTCAGCTTACTATTACTGTTTTTTGGTACAACAGTTGATTATGATTGCAATGAATTTTCATGTTCTAGATGAGTGTAACATTGCTAAAAGCATTCTTGATCTTATTAGTTGGTTAGCTAAAAGTTTGTTTTTTCTTTTTTAAAAAAGAAAAGTGGATAAATGGGCTGACGATAAGAGAAACTTCTATGATTACCTTAAACATCATAGGTTTTTAGGGAGGCATTCAAAGATGTCTAGATGAGAAACCAAATCTTTGACCAAGAGTAGGTATATAATGCACTGCAAGTTTTGATTATCGAAAAGGGAACTATTACCATAAATTTATAGAAAGGAATCAGAAATATTATATAGTTATGGACTTCAATCTCTATCAATCCTTCAACCCTAATTTATCATGAAAATCCACAAATTGAAACTTAAATCTATAGTCTATTCGACTGATTAAAAGCTATAAGAAGCAAACCTGAACATATTTGTTAAACAATATGCAGGATTGAATTTTTTTTCCATGGGGATTTGATTTTGGCAAGTAGAAGGAAAAGTCCTTATTCAGCCATGAAAATTAAAACCACCTTCGACAAATTTGCAATCCAGAGTCTCCATTAAAGTGCTAGCTAAACTATCCACATCAAATAGAGGTTAAGTAATTAATTTCCGATTGGTCATGATCATTGAGAAGAACCCGGTTGACATGAAGAGCTGGCTTGCTATGGTTTAGAGTTAGAAAATTTGTAGGCAAGCGAGAAGCATAGTGTATTGGACGTTTTTCTGTTCACCTAACTAACAACTTAAACTTCAAGCTTGAGAAGAGTAACTAAGAAATTGTGAAAAAAGTAAGAAAATAAAACTAAAGTCTAAACAGAAAAGATTACCTTCTGCATTTTTCTCTTCAAGTTGAAGGAGGAGGTCATCGTCTAAGGTTTGAATTATCATGCTTCTTGTCCTTGATCTAATAGTTGTGGCTTCGGAGAAGAGAGGAGATCACCAGAAGGGAAACATATCAGAGCTTAAGGGAGAAAATTGTTAGAGCATTGGGTCAAGTCAATATTAACTAAGCGGATTAGGTTAAATGGATAGCGGGTGGGCAGGTTGGATTAAATGGATTTAGTTTTCTATTAGATAGTTATTCTTCAAACTTCGAAGAATCAATGGCCTAGATGTGCTCTGGAGAAAAAAAGACAATTGAAAATGGCACAACTCCCTCTTTTTTATACACTATAAATTATTAATTACAAATATACTTTAAATCAAATATAAAGCATTATAAAACAATAAAAAATTCGTAGAATCTCATATTAGATGATTTCAAAGTCATATTAAGGTTAGATTGAATTACTTGGTATTCTTTGTGACTTTAAAGTACTAGGTAGTTTTACTAGAAACCAACCTTATAGTCAAAATATCTTTGGACTGACCAACCACACCCGAGCCCCCAAATTCGCCCTACCATGTTAAAGTAGAAAGAAGATAGTCATTGTTAACACTTTTACATAGGTTTTTTTGACACATACCCTTCAAATCTTTAATATTTGAAAAAATAAACACCCCAAATTTTGGTGTATGCTAATTTACCCTTAATCTTATGTGTCAATCAAAATACCTCCCATACAAGTGTTAATTAGTTTTTGGATGAAATTAAGGGCAAATTTCCTTTTTACCCCCATAGTTATTGAATATAACAACCCCTCTCTCCTCTCAAAAATATTTATTTTTTCATTTTCCTTCTTTGGATTGAACCCTAGTTTAGACCTTCATCTCCATCACAATAGTTGCTCGTTGAATTTTCAATGTTGCAACTATCATCATCACTTGTCACTACTAGCTAGTGGCCAAGTATTTTGATCCAAATGCCGAATTTCTCAGCTCTTTTTTTCTCATGCATACAAGCTACTCCAGTCCCTTTCTTTATTCTTTTTCTTCAGACTTAGTCCATATTGAGTATTCTTTTTCTTCAGACTTAGTCCATATTGAGTTTCATCTTGGTTAAAGCTCTGGAATCATGAATGGAGGAGTGATCGGTGGCCAATAACCAAATCACCACTATCAATAGTAATATTCATCCGATCTCCTCAACCTTGTTGTGTCCTCCATTACCATTGCTAGCAAGAGGACCCATGCATTGTCGCGGCAAGTGGACCCAAGAGAATAAGCACTTCTCCGTGGTGGATTTGGTGGTAGCTATGCAGATGTGCATGGAGGATTCTAGGGAGGTCTTGGAAGAAAGGTGAAGTGGAGGAGTTTGTTGGTGGTGAGGGAGAAGGGTTTGGTGATTGAAGGAGGAGGAGATGTATTATTGGTGGAGGAGGAAGATCATAGGAGGAGGAGATGTATTATTGGTGGAGGAGGAATATCATAGGAGGAGGAGATGTATTATTGGTGGAGGAGGAAGATCATAGGTGATAGTTGTTTTGTTAAATGTACAGTTTGTGGTAATCCATGATGGTGCAAAAGGAAATGATGACGACAACAATTATTTTGTGTGTGAGGGGTTTTTTTTTTTTAGGGGGGGGGGGGGGGGGGGGGGGGGGGAGGGGGAGGGGGAGAGAGAGGTTTCAATGAGCGGGTAGTTTATGCATTTTTGGGGTTAGATTTCATCTTCTAATAGAATGTAAGGTTGTCAAACAAGGGGACATTTCGATTAGTACTTATGAGATTTATGTGGCAAATTAGCACATATACAGATTTAGAGGACATTTGTTCAAATATTGAAGATTTGGAGAGTATGCATCTAAAAACCCTTTAAATAATGCTAATTGTTTCTAAATCTTGTATTTATTGGAAGAGGCATCCTCGATATCTACCTCTGGTGATAGAGGTTAGAAATAGGTTATTGAAAGTCACAAGTTCAACTCTTGCCTAGGCATTCTTTCTTTTCCTTTTCTTATGACTAAATAAACAGACAGAGTAATATATATATACTTTAGGTAGAAAATAATTCATAGCAATTATACCCATATTACATGCCCATATTACACACCAAAGTAGTTAGGATGTATTTAACAATTTAAAGATTCTATCATATTGTTAATTTAGGTCTAAAGAAGAATTTTTATTCTAAGAGAAGATTCGTAATTTTGTAATCAAATTACAGTCAATCCTTTGGTCGATCTTATGACAGGTTCTACCAAATCTATTTCCTCAGAAGTTTTTGGCATATCTAGTCCACATTTATTTGTGAAAGCATAGTTTATTGTTCACAATTAAAACCCTCTCCGAATCTTTCCTTTACATGATTGTTTCGCCAAAGTAAAGTGATAAAGTTATCCCATGGGAACAGCAATCCCTCTAATTTGTAACTAATTAATCCTACATCCCCCATTAGGAGTTGCTCCTCCTTGAATTTTGTAAAATTTGTAAAATTTTGTGTTAAGATTATTATTATTATATTATTTGAGATTTTGGCTTTTGTATTTGTCAATTTTAGCTGCTTCACTTGTAATGAAGCCCAAAATTTCGAATTTTATTTATTTAAATGAGTCGGTGTGAAGATGACTATTTGAATCAATTATTGTACAAAGTCGAAATAAAAGGAAGATTGTAAGTAGGCTATAAAATTTAATTTGGATTATTAGATAATCTCATATTAATTATCTTGCAGACAAAAACGAAACTAAAGTCCATAGAAAGGATTACTAGTCTCAGAATTGACTATCGTGGAACTACTAATCCTGCGAACCAAACATGGCCTCAGTTGCTTGATCATCACGTGTTTGTTACATGAAACTCTCATGGATGATGGATTGGATTGTCCAGGTCACATGCCTCATCTAGTTGATGAGTCCAGATTGTCCATATACTTTCCTTTAATGCTGATCCTTCACTTAATTGAGTACTTCCTCAAACAATACTGTTGCTTTCGTCTGTCAGTTTGCTAATTTTTCATTTCTCAGTTTGATCTTAGGACACTAATGTTGTTATTCTTACTTAATCCGCAGGGAACGGATAGATGCATTGGTTGATGAGCTATTTGTGACTACCAAAAAGCTTATCAAAGCAACAACAAAAGAGATTGAAAAGTGGCGGTGAGGCAAGTTTATCAAGGCCTGTTCATTCTGCAACTGCTCTCTTTTTGTAAATTTTGCATGTTGATTGTATTCAAATGTTGCCCACAGATACAAGTTCATATACCTGATGAGACGAAGCTTGTGCATGTAATATACTCACTACATATACACTGGCATGATGAGCGTCATTTGAAAATAGTCCATCATTTTTGTAGCTGTTGGTTCTTTCCCTGTTAAGTTATTGTAATTTGCGATTGATTGCTATGAGGGATGGGAATTGACAGGCCTATGAGTTAATTTTTGATATGTCTTATGTAAAATTTTGAATTAGAAAAATAAAATTATTTGAATTAATTTAAATAATTACTATTGTTGTAATTATTTATAATTAATAATTACAATAATAAGAAGAGCAATTTACTTGTACAAGATTATTTCGAATTAATTATAAATAATTTCTATTATTGTAGCAGCTGCAGACAGGTTAATTGAATGTCTCCTACTCTGAAAAAAAAGAAAGAAGAAGTAAAATTAAAGAAAAGATGCAGATTTTAAAAACATGAGGAGGCTTTCTAAGAAAGAAGAAAGACTTCTGGTATTGGATACGGTATGACATAAGACATGTAGATACATAAAATCTGTAAAAGTAGCAAGTATAGATTCTCATTCTCGATTGATACATAAATAAAATGATATTTTACTATATATATTATGACAATTATAATTACGTTATAGTTGATTTAAGAATGTAATTAATAGAACTCACACTACAAAAAAATAGTTTTTTTTTGTGACAACAAAAGTCGTCACTAAAAGTTTTTAAATTGTCACTGAAAATTTTCAGTTACGAATATAGTGACGACTAAGTGTTGTAGTTTATGTGGCTATTACTAAAGATTTTTTTGACGATGACTTTTGTTGCTCGTCACAGAAAATAGTTTTTAGTGACAAGTATGACTTGTCACAAAACACTGACTAGATTGTCACTATAACGTTTCTTTTTTGTGACAACTGTTATCGTCACTAATTAATATTTGTAACAACAATACTTGTCACGGAAAAGTCATTATATAATCACTATTATGACGCTTCTTTACTAAATCTTATTTGTGATAATAATACTTGTTACAGAAAAGTTATTACATAGTCACTGTTATGACTCTTTAGGAGATCATATTTGTGACAACAATACGTGTCACAGAAAAGTTATCATATAGTTAGTAGTGCAACTCTTTAGTGACGATATTGACTATCATTAGAACTAACTTGTGATAATAAAACTCGTCACAAAAGACACGACTATCTGTCACTATATATATATATATATATATATATATATATATATATATATATATATATAGAGAGAGAGAGAGAGAGAGAGAGAGATAGAGAGGAAACGGGAAATACACCGGTGGTGAAGGGAGTTCCTTCACCGCCGCTTAGGTGGCCCAATAAAATTATAACACGGAGCGTCATTCAAGGTAACAAATAAATGAATTCTTTTAAATGACACCACGTGTCATAATTTTATTGGGCCACCTAAGCGGCGGTGAAGGAAACTTCCTTCACCGCCGGTGTATTTCCCGTTTTCTCATATATATATATATATAATATTACATAATGACGTTAGCTACAAAATTAGTGACGACAAACATTATCACAAATAAGTAATTATTAGTGACAAGTTTTAAATAGTATCACTAAAAAGTTACAATTTGTAACAATATTTATTGTCACTAAAACACAATTTCTGTGACGCCATTAGTTGTTACAATATGAAGCTTGCACTCTCCTTATGTAGTTTCTGTATATTGTGAGTCAGTCTTTATGCATTACTAGTTTGGCTTTGTAGTCTCCCTTTGACGTAATCTTGAAGCATTCATATACAGTTGTTGCGAATGCCAGCTATGACAAATTTATAATCTCGTTAAGAAAAATCTTTCGTTAGTGACGAGATTTACTTGCCACCTCCGTTGTCACTGAAACTCTACCTTTTGTGATAGCAGTTGTTGTCACCATATATAATATGTGACAAGTAAATCTTCAAAAAAATACATTTTTAGTGACAAGATTTATTTTTTGTCACAAAATATTCTTCTTTAGTAACAATTTTTACCGTTATCATGAAATATTTGTCATGAAAACCCAATTTTCTTGTAGTGAATTCATTCAAGAACATTTCACAGCCTCCTCAACAGAAAAGGCTCCAAACTATCCACCCACCCGATGAGGGTGCAACACGAGAAAGGGAATCAGAAGAATTATCATAATTTTCTCAATCCTTTATCAGGCCCAAGAGCAATCACAATATAGTATTGGGTTGTTGTAATGATGCATGCCACATATGCCGGAAATTCTAAATGCGCCCCACAGTTTCCTTAGTGAGCACATTTTCCCCCATGTTGTAAATCACTTTACCAGAGGATGGGGGCTCACTAAGGAAAATGTGGTGCGCATTTAGAATTTCTCCACATGCAGCTGACCCTTTATTCTCCAATATCATGTTGGATGTGAGACTAAATTCAAATGTCAATAGTCTAAATTTCAAAATAGCTCTTCTTGTGTTGCATGTACCCCATATCTAAAGACAATCTCTTATATGACATGTTTTAGAGAATTCAAATATGATTTAATCGAATTATATATATATATATATATATATATATATATATATATATATATATATATATATATATATATATATATATATATATATATGAGGAAACGGGAAATACACCGGCGGTGAAGGGAGTTTCTTCACCGCCGCTTAGGTGGCCCAATAAAATTATTACACGTGGCGCCAATTAAAGTAACAAATAAAAAAACTCTCTTAAATACCCCTTTAGTGGCGCCACATGTAAAAATTTTATTGGGCCACCTAAGCGGCGGTGAAGGAACTCCCTTCACCGCCGGTGTATTTCCCGTTTACTCTCTATATATATATATATGTCTCTTATGTGGCATGTTCTAGAGAATTCAAATATGATTTAGTACTATAAACACTATACATATATATTTCCGCATATATGCCGTTTAGAAATTAGCAATTTACTTGTTTATCCATCAGACATATTTCTAATTTCATGTATACCCGTTCAAGTAGTATTCAAGTTGCATTTAGACCTTTCAAAAAAAAAATTGCATCTATATCCATCATAATACTTCAACGAGTTATAGGTGGATAATATTAGTTCCACAATGTCTATTTTTTTTTATTTTTATTAATCTTTAATTCTCAAACTTGCCATAAGTTATGTTATTGATAGCGAAAACGAAGTATTAACTTTCAAAGAAAAATCTTAAATCATGTACAAGTAGAAACTATACATGATTGTTTTAATAAGAAAAATGTTTATTATTAGTTAAGCCAATTAAAAATAATATGATTTTTTGTGTTAAATCTAAGGTATATTAAGTATAATACTTAGAGCCTAAAAGATACATATTAAATTGTAAAGGGTGAATCCATATGACTATTCTCTAAATAGTAAAAATACTAAAAAAAGATAATCATCAATTTTTATTAATTAATAATAAATTTAAATCCTATAGACTTAACTTACGTGCGTTACTCAGGGATTGTGGATATAGATGCAAATTCATTATATTTATAGGATTGTATATGCAATTAGAGACTTTTGAGTAGCAAAAACGTAAAATGCTAACTTCATTAGGGTATATAAGCAAATATTTATTTTATTTTACTTTGATTTAGGAAAAAGAATAAGTGTCATAACTACATCAATCAAAATTCACCAAAAACTATTTGAAATTTATAGATATTATTGTGCCATGTTTCTGCAACGGACGCAATCATATTAACTTTTAAAATATTTTAAACAAATTTCAAGCTTACAACTCAATTTTGAAAATGTATGATGAGAATTGCAACAATAACATTGCAATGTTGTGGTCTTAACAAATATGAATATTTGCATAATTTCAGAAGGTTATTATATAATACATGGGCTATTAATTGTTTCGAACCATATAAAAATTGACTCAATCAACAAACAATAATTAGACTACCGGAACATTTTAATAATTACCACCAATACTGCAAATTTTGCATATAAGTTTCAAAACATGTATCATTCTCCTATATAAATTAAAATAAAGTATCTATGTACAAATCCATTAAGAATGTTAATATGTTGATTAAATAAATCTCTTAAAATTACAACTTATATTAATTAATTAATAACCAGAAAGCATAAATCATAATAATGAACTATCAATCTACATTTTAATTAACAAATTCAAAATTATAAATTTTTTTATAAATAAATCAATGAAAATGATGAACCTAAATCATAACTCTTAGTATATATTATTATGGATGACACATATAATCCATCTATATTTTAAATCTATAAATTAAACATTCACACGACTTTTATTATGTTAATTACAATATAAAGAATATTAGAGATTGTTTATTTAAATATATTAAGCACTTAACTTAATCTACATCTAGATATAAAAAAGTTTAATTATTTATGAAAAAAAATAAAACAATTATATAAGAAAGAAAATATGAAACTCATCATAAAGAATTAAAGAAAGAGGAGAACTTTAAATTAAAATAAGAATTTACATAATTTAATAAAAAAACATTAATCGAACCAAACAACTTGAATAACTCCTACAAAGTATTCTAAATTTGGTATGTTTTACAAGTAAGAAGCTTATCTCTATTTATATGTGAAAAGTGTTAGTTGTATCTGTTACTAGCTAGATAGAAAAAAATCAAATAAATATTTGACTTGATTTGGTACAATAATTTAATTCGCTAAAATCTTTTTCATAATAGATAGGTTTGATATAATATTTATCTTAATTTGAAAGATCTCTAATATAATAACTAGATTTAATATAATTTTTGACTTGTTTGCTTTCAACTACTTGATCTTCTTTATAGAATTTCATTTTTTTCTTTATTGTTTTAATCTTGATTGATTTTTCTTGATGCTTAACTTCATTTTTACATCATGTAAAATAGAATATTGAGCTCTTAGGCTTTGGGCATGTAAAAATCTTTTTTTTTTTGAGCTTTTTTTTTGTTATTTTTTATTGAAAGCCTTTTTTTAAAAAAATATAATAAAATATCTGAGTACATGAGACAAAAAATGTTGCGACGAATCAATAAAGACAAAAGTTTTATTTATTTCATAGGTGATTATAAGATAATTGCTCATTACAATCGAAGACGAGTACATCTGCTCCTGCAAGAAACAAGAAGATAAAGACGAGAGTGAGAATTTGACTATCCTGTTCGGACAACTACCATCTACTCCGAGTATTTCTCTTTGCCAAAGTAGAATGACCTATAGATGAAGGCTTAGCTCCTCATCCTAAAATTCTTTCACTCCATATCGCTGTTGCTCATGTAAAGCAGTTGAAATCTTCGGGATCCTCGAGGCCTCCAAAGCGAGAGCTGGTGTTTATGGAGCCAGAAAGCTTCTATACCACCTCTTGATTCCTCCCTAGAAATGTGAAATAATTGATAATTAGGCCTGCCAAGGTGATATTTTTGGGGAACCCTACAAATAGTCCATCAGATAGTTCGTCCCAAAGATAAAAGTTGATGTCTACTCGTCTGTGCTGACGTCAACATCCTCAGACGATGAGAGACTATTTTAAATTTAGCTCTTTCATCCATGATAGGTTGAATAAAGACTTTTTCGACAATTTATGGAGTCCTCCCAAGAAGGCAAATAGTCACAACACTTTGCCTCCTCCGAAATTACCTTTGCCAAGTAAATTTTGGCTACACGATGAGATGTGTGGCTTCGGGAGTAAATCTTCTTAGCAATCTCCGTGCCACAATCATAAGATTTTCTATGATTGTAATTATGCCTCCTTGCGACAATCAAGGTAAACTGAATGCATCGGTTGTATGATTTTTCGCATATGCAATGGTGATACCTCTATAGTTATCAAGGCAATAATTATAAAGTGCCATCTTGACCACTCATCCACTTTAAAGGGCTGACCCTAAATCACCCCCTATAATGCAGCAAGTCACTCCTATAATATAACACAACCTCTGGGATGAATCAAGTCAGAAGAAAGCGATTCTTAGTGCTCGGCAGACCGAGCTCAGGAGTGGGATTTGTGTTGATATGTTATCTTTTTTACTTAGTTTAGTCAATGTCCATGAAGTCGACAAAGCCTCTAAACCCAGAACCTATGCATAAGACAACTGAATCCTGTATATAGTCAAACACTTATCAAATCTACTTTAGCAAGTAAGGTGAGATTTTTCTCATCCTCTTATATGGAAAGAAAGTATTTTGAGGTCTACTAAAACTCCAGCTCTCTAAGATTTACTCCTATAAATATAGTCCTGTCTCTACAGAAGAACGAGAAAATTTTCTCAGCCACTGAGAAAGTTTATGCTCACAAAGAGAGAGAAATATGATCAAGAGTGATTGTAATTCTTTCTCCAACAAAAAACCTACTTTGAATGGTCAATTATCAAGAGTAAGTAGGTCAAAGATCTCTCTTTTGACTGAACCTCGTTAAACTATGTGTCTCTTTCTCTTTACTTTTGCATACTATTATTGTGGCGAGCTCCGTCTAGACAAGTCTGACAAGTTTTAACACAAAAAATTAGTAATTTCAAATTAAAATTTATAATGAAATATTTGTTAATTCATATTTTTATGTTAATAATGCATGAGAGAGAATGTAAAAAAAAAAGAAGAACTAATGTATTTACTAATAACTCTTAAAATGACACTGAGACTGGTTTAGCGTAACGAAAGGTCCCTGTATATTTTGGAAAAAGAAGGAAAATGAAATTAAAAAATAGGGTATTTTATGTGCTATGATAGTAAATCACTAGGTAACATTATGCAATTTAGTCCTAAAAGACAAGTTTTGATGCGAGCTGCTATTTGTGAGAGGAGCTTTTTGTAAAAAGGGTAGTAGAGGAAGGAGGGGGTTTCCAAAGGAGCACACAATTTTTCCTAGTGAGCCCACTTAAAAACTGTCTGGATTGAAAACCAAAATTAAAACTACATTGTCAAGTAGGCTCACTAGGAAAAGTGGTGTGCTCCTTTAGAAACTCCCAGAATGAAATGAGTTTCTAAAGGAGCACACCACTATTCCTAATGAACCCACCTTTCTTTGTGAGCACACCCTCTCTTTTGAAAAGAGAGGGTTTTTCCTAGTGAGCACACCAACACTTTCCTCCACTTCCTTTCTTTATTTCTTCCCCCAGTGAACACATCGAGATTACAAAATCCAATTTTCCTTTCTGCCATCCCAACTCCACTATGCCCTAGCTGCTGCACCGCTGCACCACTGCTTGTGCTGCCGCCCCATCGTCCTGCCTGCTTGCACCCTAGCCCTGTGCCTAGTGCTTGCCACCGCACTCTCCAAACCTTTTGGTCCGCAGTCACTACTGCTTCTGTGCCGGAGCCGGTAGCCGCATCTCTCCACTCCTCTTTCGTTGTCCATTTGTTTTTGATAAAGTGCAAGTTGTGATGCCCAAGTTGATTTTTTGTTAATTTGATCTTTAATAAATTTATTTTTGGTATGTAGTTTTGAACTTCGTTTTCTTGACTTAATGGGTGTTTTAAAATTTTGTTATATTTGGAAAATAATATAGATAATCACTATTTGGTGTATGTATTGTGAGGGTTAGGCACTTTTTGAGAGTGGTTATATTGAATATTTAAGAGTGGATAAAATGATTATATAGTTAGAAGTATGTTAGAGTATTTAAGACTTGACATAGTATAGATTAAGAAGTCTATTAAATTAAGTATAATCTAAATTAGAGAAGTATATTAGAGTATCTAAGATTTTCCATTGTTTATTATAGATTAGAGGTGAATTATTTGGTTCTCCTTGTTATTGTTAATGTAATTTTATATCAATGCTCATTTATGGAAATTTCCTCTCAAATTGTTTCCTTCAATTAGAAGTATGTTAGAGTATCTAAGATTTTCTATTTTTTTTGCAGATTAGAGGTGAATTATTTGGTTATCCTTGTTATTGTTAATGTAGCTTTATCATGGTGCTCGATTATGGAAATTTCTTCTCAAATTATTTCCTTTAATTAATTTCTTTTTTTACAAGCCATTGTTATGATAAATGTTAAATATGAATGAATTTACATTAATTAACGATATGATCTTTGAATTCCATAGATGGACCAATTGCATTCTTCTTGTATACGATCGATTGCATCGTTGAGGAGGAAAAAAGCTGTGTCTTGGCCACCGATCAATCGTTCTATACCAAAAAGACAATATGAAGTGGCCGTGCCGCATGAAATAAATACAGAGACTCCTCCCTTGCTACCATTTGGAAGTGCAAGGCAAGAGGGAGCTAATACGGACGATGGGGATTCAGAAGGAGAACTTCAAGTGCGGATAAAAAGAGAACCAGTGGATTTGTCCCTGCTTAAGAGCTTCAAGATGCATATTACTTTCTTTACTTCAAATGATGAGGTAATTAATTATTTCTTAAAACTATTTACCAATTTGAGTTTGTGCATATGTTCATGACTAAGTTATATACACAGGAGCGGAATCCACTTCAGTGTACTAATTATATGAAGAAAATTACTTCAAGGTCGTCAACACCTAGTTTATGGAGTTAATATGTAACTCTTCTTTATATCCATTGGTCATCTTCTCATATTAGTACATTAGTAGTGTTGAGATAACTGCATTTGTTGAGAGGTGACATCCCAAAATAAATACATTTCACATGCTGTTTGGTGAGATGACGATCACACTGGACGATATTTCTTACTTGCTTGGCCTGCCCGTGATAGAAAAGTTTGTGCGCCAACCAGAAGGAACAAAGGTTCGTGTAGCTACGGACTTAATTACTTACTCCTTGGGCATCAGTTACTTCGAAGCATTTAATGAGATCAACAAAAGGTGACGCATCAGTCCACCTTGATTAATTAAGAGAACATTTCAGTGGTGTGGTCGACACCGACTCTGAATATAGGATTCGCTGTGCTGCAAGGGCTTATTTGCTTTATCTTCTTGGATGCACTCTTTTTTGGGATAAGAGCGGTACAAGAGTGTCAATCGATTATCTAACTCTCCTACACGATCTCAAAAATGTCCATACATTCGCATGGGGTGTTGGGGCTCTTGCTTGGTTGTATAGGTAGCTTGGACTTGCTTCTCAAGTCCGGGTGGTGCAGATTGCCGAGTATCTGACATTGCTACAGACTTGAATATTTAACCATTTCCCATAGTTCGGTTCATTTAAAGCGGGGGATCCACGTGCTTGTCACTGGTTGAGCATATGGGACACCAATGTGTCTCGTTCACATGTGTGCATGATTTGGACAAGGCCAACTCACTCCAAATGAGGTTATGTATTGCACAATTTGTCTAGTTAATTAATGTTTTTAAACATGTATGATATTTAATTAGGTTTCTATATACCAAAACTTGTAGATTACTTGGGATCCCTATAGGGCTTACAGAGAGACTCATCCTTTCAAAGACATGTGGTCGAGCTTTATTAGCCTATGCATGTCTCAGGCAGTTTAGTCACAGACAGTACATAGCCACCACCATTCTTCCCGTCACATGAATCTTGGGGGCTAACTAGCGACAGCTACTTGGTCTCCTATGGACATACTGAGGAGATATGGATGAATTGGCTAGATCATATATGCTGCATCATGAACACTATGGGGTGATGGCAGACTGCCTTTTGGAGTGCACGACAGACTACGTGCCATCTTTTGCTAAAGTGTCGAGGCGTTTCATTGGACCAATCATGGAAGAAGCTCATCAAGAGGAACAACCACAAGCAACCCCTTCAGAAGGAGCAGATGAGGTAAAGTAAATTAAATAAACTTTGATTCTGTCATTTATTTAAGTAAGTTTAGATAATACCTTGCATAAATGCATAGAGATTTGCCCGAGTACTTGCTATTATTGATCCACTTCTGGACAAGGAGAAAGAGCCTCAAAGAAGTGGCATGGGGTGTTATTCTATGCTCTTGTGAAGATTAAATCGACACTGACAGGTTACATACAATCCAAGGAACAACTTGAGGATCAACCTGAGCCCAATCACCAGATACTACTAAAACAACCCGCCCAAGGTGTCAACTACCTTGAAAAATCTGAAGACAGTAGAACATGTGTTTTAGGAGTTAGTGTCTAACAAAAAGACATTCATTATAATTAAATTAGCATTTGAGTATGCCATTTTGTATATTTAAATATTCAGTATTAAGTTATCAAAATCAATGTTAATTTTACATTATTGTTGCCCATGATATTCTCTATTATATCTTTTAAGAGCTCGCAGTGTACCCACGAATGGTGTTTTCTCGTTGGTAATAATTGAGTTTTGTCATAGTTGTTGGCAAAATTTCGTTTATGAGGATCATCTTTCAGATCTATGGATGTGAATTAAAAAATAATTAAAACATAGTTTTCACAGGGTTGTATTTTATTTTTCAAAGGAGTCAAAGCAGCGAACTTGCCATCACACCGCTGCAAATCTAAAGTTTGAGATTCGCGTTCCAGTTGTGATTAAAAGGAGTCGCGAATCTAAAGTTTGAGATTCGCATTCCGGTTATGATCTAAAAGAGCCGTGAATTTAAAGTCTAAGCTCCGCATTCCGAATGTGATCTAAAAAAGCTGCGAATCTAAAGTCTGAAATTCGCGTTCCAGATGTAATCTAAAGGAGTCGCGAATCTAAGGTCTGAGATCCGTGTTCCGATTGTTACTTAAAGAAAATGCAAATCTAAAGCTTGAGATTCACGTTTCATATTTCAGTTACGATCCAGAGGATTAAAAACGTCTGTTACAAATCCTGGAGATTTAATATAAATTCACCAAATCAAAAGGTGGAAAGTTAATTATCAGATTGTGGAGGTTAACAGTTGGACAGTTACATCAACTCAAAAGTCTTCAAATCTCTATAAATAATATAAGCTTAGGTGGAAAAAGGCATCTAGAGATCAATATTATAGAGAGAGTCTTTTTCCATCCAAGTGATAGTGCTATCAAAAACCCAAAACTCTTACCAACTAAAATTTTATACGGAGTATCAACAAAGAGCAAGATCATCCTCTATAACTACTCTAGAACCCAGCTTTAAATAAAGAGAGAATTAGATTTTCCTCATCGTCTGGAAATGAAAAACCGTTAAAATTGTAATTTTTTATTGAGAAAATTCAATAAAGAATCATTTACGATTTTTATAGCGAACAGAAGATTGGTGACTCCGCTGAGGACCCTTATCATCTCTGATGAACAGGTGCTACCTCAATCCGATAAGATACCAGTTGGCAGCATGGTCGAGTCACTCATAATCGAGTTCGATCAGAAGAAGCACGAAGAATTTCTCGTCTCTGGCTCTAGAAGCCCTAATTCCTTACGAAAATGCCGTAAGCTTTCTAACAGCTCAGCCTCCAGAGAAGCTTCAAAAGCGACGGTCCTATCGAAGGACTCTTCAGACCAGTCTAGTCTCAAAAGAGAATCATCTCCTTCACCAGCACAAGACTCAGGGTCTGCTCCACTTGATCTCCTTAAAAGTATGGATCAGTATCCCTATATTAACAAGAAAAAACGATCATTCTCTGATTGTCAAAAAGACAAACTAGAGAACAAGGTTCCTTTCACCTGCACAATTAGAAGGAATCTTAGAAGAAATAAGGTTCGCGCTCTCCGCAGAGTCATGAAACAAAGAGAATCTGTTGAACCACAAACACGAAGATCTCCAGTTCAAGTATGGAGACCCAAGAGCGAAGTAGTGGTTTAAGAGAGGAAAAAAGATCAAGATGCAGATGGGTCTATTTATATTTCTTACAAGAAACGTCGTACACCTACTAAGTTAATATATGATTTCAAACGTGGAGTTTACATCCGCTTTCCACAAACAAGACGAGGGTCCCACCCTCGTGTCTTGGAAACAAAAAGTGATTTTTAGAAATGTGTTTTCGCAGATATATGCCGACCTCAAATCCGTGTACCCACAGAAAAGCATGGTTATCAAAATTGCGAATTGGCTTCTAAAGTTCAAATTCCAATTTTGGCAGAAGCTCATCCATCTGCCACCATAGCTAAAATAAAATTCGCTCCTGGAATCTTTAAGGGAATAGAAAATCCTATTTTAAAGATATCATTTGGAGGTGATATTGTTTTCGTTAACAATACAATGAGTTCCAATATAAGAGATCTTAGGGAACTTTTCAACAAAAAGAGAGAATAATCTTGAGTGTCTCATTGTCATCGTGAACAATTGATCAATGTGGTGTTATCGCATTGTTAATATGTTGTGGCTCCTGCTAAACAGTCAGTTTTTAATCGACTTACAACATCTTAATTTCAACCATCTAAAAGGAGGAGACACAATAAAAAAGAATTTTCTAAACCTGAATACCCCGAAGTATCACCCAATATGATAAACTTTAAGGGAAAGAAGAAGAAGAAGAAGAAGAAGAAGATAAAGAGTTCATATAGAACAGATTCTTCTAACTCTGAACGCACTTTAGGCTTAAAGAGTGTATTCAGTGACATGCGGGGTGTTTTTCAGAATACCCGACTTAAGAAAGGAGTAACAATATCTGTGGATTACAGACGAATGGCTGGAGTCTTTTCCAATGGTGAAGAAGAAATAGTAAATTTAACTGTGGCCGAATCTCAGATATCGGACTCGTTTGTTGAAGATTCCACATTTGTACATATGGTACAAGAAACTCCAGAAGAGTTCATGAAAAGAATGGATGAGTAAGACAAAACCATATAATGACAGCAAAATACTATTAATGAAATTAGAGATATGATCTATGTTTTGCTGGAGTTAGAAAAAGAAAGAAGGAAAGAGAAAGCCGAATTTTCTTCTAAAACTCCTCATGATTCGAGGAACGATAGAGTGAAGAATACAGAAGATGAATCTCACGTTCCTATTAGAAATGATAATAAAAATAATAAAGACCGTCGCGAAGAAGAAGATAATCGTTCCGTACACTCCCATCACCAAGAAGAAAATTTGAATCAAGAAGAAAATGCAAACACTGCTTGGATGAAGAGTTTTCAAAATCAACTGAATGCTCTCATACATAAGAATAATTTGCAAGAGCTGGGGGTTGTGAGGCCATATTCGATAGAATGGAAAAGTATATCATTCCTGGAGAATTACAAACCACTGAAGCTCAAATCATTTGATAGTAAATGATCGCCGAATCAACACTTTTACTATTTCAAACTTAGATGGGACACTTGATTGAGAATGATCCAATCATTACACAAGTCTTTATTAGTACCTTGACATGTCTAACATTTGAATGGTTTCAGAGATTAGAACTGAGAACCATCAATTCATGGAATGATTTGGAAAAAGCCTTCTTGACGAGGTTTTATGAAGATGACATGGAAATCTCAATGCCAGCGCTCCTTGCTACAAAACAAAAGAAGGGATAATCTGCTTGAGATTTCATTAAAAGATTCAGAAATGATTCTTTGATATGTCTGCATGGAATGCTAGAGAAAATATTGGTAGAAACTTGTAGACACAATCTCTCTACTAAAGTTCTTGCCATGATGGGGGATGTAAAGTCTTCTACCTGCAAAGCTTTTTCATTACAAGCTAAGAAAACCGAAGAAATTATACAGAGGCTTGAGACTGAAGAAGGGGAAAAACAAAGACAAAATAATTCTAGACAGCATCAGTCTTCTCGACCCAAGGGGAAAGAAACAATGGCGACTGATACTCCGAATCCTGCGAAATCTTCTCCAAAGGCTCCTCTTCAATCGCAGATTTCTCAGAAACAATATTCTTTCAAAGATGAGCATACCATTACTATCTTTAATTTACTCATGATAAAGAATATGCTCAAATTGCCAGAATCAAAACGATCCGAAGAAGCAGGAATGGTTAGTGATCCTAATTACTGTGTGTATCATAGGATTATTAAACGTCCTATCAAAAATTATTATATTCTCAAGGATAAGATTCAAGCTCTACTAGATACCAAAGTTATCAAGTTGCGGGAAGATCAGAAGAAAGTAACCGCAAACATAGTGACTTTTAGATTTAGAAAAACTTCCAATTGGATAGAATCAACCGTTCAAGACGGAGTTTAACCCATTCCTAAAGGTACGATGAGGGTTGTGAATTATGATCCTCATCCACAACAAAAGAAAGGGTTATGTTCTTTTGAAACTCCTAAAAGAGAAATAATGTGGGTACATCCAGATCTTCTTAAAGATGAGTAATGAACTTCAAGTTCATCTAAGAAGAAGTCAAAAGGAAAAGTTTCTACTTCTAATGCTGTTACTGCAATTCCTGAAGATGATACAAAAGTTCCTCCTCTCTCGGATTCAGAAGAAAAAGTCAAAGATTCTTTGCAGTTAATGTGGATCAGCCAAAACCTTTTGAGACTCGTTCAGGAAAAAACTACTTAAAAAATTATGATCAAGTAGTAGAACCTCAGCCGCCTTTAGAGAAGAACAAGTAAAAAGGGCTTGAATTTGATAAAGCTCTTAAAAACAGAAACAAAGAACCTGCAGAAAGTTCCAAGAAGCCATTTCAATTTGACGTATTGACTCAATTGACCAATATTCCGGCAAGAATTACTTTGTATGAACTCCTAAAGTTCTCTATACAAACTAGAGAAGATTTAGGAGAAGCTCTGCAAGATTCTGAAGTGTTTCTGACACAAATGTCAGAAACAAATGAAGAGGAAAAAGAAGACTGTGCAGTATGTCATCAGGCTTCTGAAAAGATTCCTTACATAACCTTCTCTCCAGAAGATATGCAAGTCAAGAATAACAAGCATCATCGTCCTTTGTATTACAAAGGATACATATCATCAGAGATCGTCCGAATCTAAGTTGATCCTGGATCTGCTCTAAGTATAATGCCGAGACGGGTATTACGATATCTTGGGACTATGAATAGATTAGCAACAACAAATACTACCATTTTTGGATTCAATGCTAATGGTAGTAAACTACTGGGCAAAATAAAAGTTGAAGTGCCAGATCGGTGATCTAAAGATGGAGGTCACATGCTATGTAATAGATGCTGACACGTCTTATAATTTTCTGCTTGGAAGGTCATGGATTCATATCAATTTCATTGTTCCATCTACACTTCATCAATGCATGAAGTATGTGGATAATGATGGAAATGTGAAGACCTTGGTTGCATAGAAGCAACCTTTTAAAAGAGTTGAAAACTACTTTACAGATGCGTTGTTGTATTAAGATACATTTGAAACAGCTGAACCACCTGCTCCAGAGGCATCTAATAGCGGCAACGAAGCTGGCATTGAATCAGGATCCGAAAATTCGGAATCCGATGATGTAAATTGGGATGGAGAACCCATTGTAATAAGCCTTGAAGGCCTTGATGTAAATGACACCGCCAATTCTGATGGCGAGTGGATAATCAATGAAGATATAGTGTTTTCTTTTCTTCTGGTATTGATTATGAATGCTCAAGTAGTAGTACTGACGTGGTCAGTGATCACCTAGATAAAATATATTCTTTAGCTTCATTTCAAGCACCCATTCGATCATCCTTTTACATACAAAGTGATGACGATGGAGATGGAAATGAAACTGTTTTTGAAGTTCCTCTAAAAATAAAGATAAAAAACCTATAATATTTGAAAAAGTAAATAACAAGAATAAATAAAAGTATTTAGATTTTGAGGAAAAAAGGAAAATCCCGAGTTTTTCTATTATGATGAAAATTTCCATAAGTTAATGAGAAAATAGAGTACAACCTAGCCAAAGGCGGGGGGTTAAATTTTGGAAAAGAGAGGAAATTAATCCTTCAAGTTTTTGTTCCAAAAGGAAAGATGCCAGATTACTATGATAAAACTGGCAGGGGGTTGGAATATGTTATCATTTCTGAAGATCTTTTGGATATGAAATCTAAACAAAGGCAACAAACTCATTCGTCAGAATCATCATGTTGGAATTCAGATGTAAACATTGGTGCCATTTTTCGCGAGGTTTCTATTAATATGATCTTTGCAGACCAAAAACAAGAAGATACTAACGAAATATAACTAATCAAGGATGATCCTTGGGCGAAACACCTCAATATGAAGTGGGAAATTCAGTTTGAATAACGAGAACCTCCGACTGAAGATAAAGTTATCCAAATAAATATGGGTGACGAAGTTAGTCCTAAACCCATATTTATAAGTGAAAATTTATTTTCAGAGGAAAAATAAAAAATGATATCTCTCATTCGAGAATACATTGATGTTTTCACTTGGAATTTATAAAGATATGTCAGGACTTGATCCAAAAGTCATAGTTTATAAATTAAATATCTGATCGGATGTAAGGCCAGTAAAGCAACAACAATGAAGATTTCGTCCTGAAATTATGGAGGCAATCGAAACTGAAATCAAAAAATTAATTGAGTCTGGTTTCATTTGCGAAGAACAACATCTAGACTGGATTGCGAATATAGTCCCTGTAACTAAAAAGAATAGAAAAATCATTCCATTGATTTCAGAGATTTAAATAAAGTATGTCCAAAAGACGAATTTCCTCTACCTATTACAGATGTCATGATAGACAATACTTGCAGCTATGAAAGGATGTCATTTATATATGGATTTTCAGTACACAATTAAATCAAGATGTACCCTGATGATAAAAAGCATACATCTTTCAGAACGCTAGTTAGAGTATACTGTTATACACTCATTCCATTTGGTTTAAAGAACACTAGCTCCACGTATCAATGCGCTATGAACATGATATTCTAAGAATATCTACGAAAGACAGTAGAATGCTATGTAGATGATTTGGGTATTAAAAGTAAAAACAAGGATGATCATCTTCATGATCTGAGAACAATGTTTGACCTTATGCAAAAACACCAGTTTAAGATAAACCCTACTCAATTTTTTCTAGGAGATTCCAATGGAATTTTTTTCAAGTTTTGTAGTCACTTCTCAAGAAACTCATCTTGATCCAGACAAAATTAAAGCAATTCAAGATATGTCATCTCCCAAGAATCTTAAAAAATTGAGAGGATTACAGGATAGGTTGGCGTACATTTGCAGATTCATATTAAATTTATCTGGAAAGTGTCAATATTTTATAAGATTGATGAAGAAAGGGGTATCATTCATTTGAGATGATGCATGTCATAAAGCTTTTGAAGAAATCAAAGAGTATCTCACCAAACCATCTGTTCTCATAGCTCCAGTTTCAGAAATACCTTTCTTATTATATGTGAGAGCTATGGATTATTCCTTGGTAACTTTATTGGTGCAAAAGAATGAATTGGGATATGAACAAGCCATTTATTATCTCAGTAGAATGATGATTGGGGCTGAACATCGATATAACCCAGTGGAAAAGAATGCCTAACTTTGATGTTCGCAGTACAGAAAATATGACACTATTTAGTTAGGCAAACAATTTATGTTATATCGAGAGTTAATCTCTTAATAATATTAATGACTAAGTCATGGTCATTAAATTCAAGGCTGTCTAATTGGGCTATTTTGCTGTCGCAATATGATTTGCATTTTATCCCACAAAAATCAATTAAAGGACAAACTATAGCTGATTTTCTGGTTGAATATCCGATTCCAGCATCTTCAAAATTGTATGAAGATATCCCTAGCGAGATAATCGAAGGAAATACGATTTCAAAGTAAAATGTTCCAAAAGAAGCTGCTAAAGTAAATACTGTTATAGAAAATGTGTGACAACTTTTCTTCGATGGTGTCTCTAGAATGGGACTCAAATGAAAGATGGCAGCGAGAGTGGGAGTCATTTTTATTTCTCCTTACAACAACAACATTTCTCGAGCATACTCATTGATAAATTCATATTCTAATAATATTGCTGAATGCAATGCCCTAATGATTGGTTTGAAAATAGTCAAACAGCTGGGGGTGAAGTATTTAGAAGCATATGGAGCAACTTGTTATAAATCAAGTTAGAGGAGAATATGAAGTAAAAAATGAGAACCTTTTACCATATTACCAAGTAGTCATAAAAATAGCTGATAGTTTTAATAGTTTCTATACCAATCATGTGACGTGCCATCAGAATGGTTATGCAGATTCGCCAGCTTCCTTAGCCGCTTCTTTAGCGTTACCCAAAAATACTAGTAAGTGAATAACAGTGGGAAGTAAGGAATTGTTTTACCTGAAAAATGAGCTTGAAGTAGAGTTAAATTCAGCAGATGAAGTATATGTTCTTGAGTCTGATCTCGAGCCAAGAGATTGGAGATTTTCTTACATAGACTATGTTCTTTATGAGATATTGTCAGAAGATCCTAAGGAAGCAACAGTAATTCGAAGAAAAGCTGTTTGGTTCTATTACAATGCCAAACGTCGAACATTATATAGAAAATCTTATGATGGGATTTTGCTTCGGTGTCTCTCTAACAAAAAACCACTTGAAGAAGCTTATAGCGGCATCTGCGGAGCAAATCAACCAGGACCAAAACTCTGGGATCGACTCCGATGGATGGATTATTACTAGCCCAAGATGATGACAGATGCAGTTATTTATGCTAAATAATGTAGAGCCTGCCAAATACATGCAAACTTCATACATCAATCCCCGAAATATCTTCACCCAACAACTACATCATGGTCATTCTAATAATGGGAAATGGACATTATTGGATCAGTTTTCCCACCATCAACGAGGGAACATCGATTCATATTAGCCATAACAGATTACTTCTCAAAGTAGGCTGAAGTTGTTTCTTTAACTGAAGTAAAGTCGTCAGATGTTATTAAGTTCATCAAACATCATGTTATATACCGCTTTAGAGTGCCTAGGAGAATTATTCATGACAACGGATCTCAATTTTTGAGTCAGTCGTTCTCCAGGTTTTGTAATAAATATAGGATTGAAAGTGTGGCTTCATCTCCATACTATTCTGCAGTCAATGGTTTAACAGAAGTTTTCAATAAAACCACTGTGAAGCTTCTTAAAAAGTTCATTTCATCTAATCAACGAGACTGGGATGAAAAGCTTGAAGAATGTCTTTGGGCATATTGAACTACTGTTAGAACTCCTACTAATGCTATGCCATTTTCTTTGGTGTATGGGTCTGAAGCAGTGTTACCTTGGAAATCCAAATTCTGTCATTACGAGTCGCATTAGCAACTAAAATGACGTAAGAAGAAAGACATCAACAGAGACTTCTAGAATTGGAAGCTCTGGATGATAAACGTCTTGAAACCCAATAAAGCATTGAACTTTACCAAGCGTGGATTTCCAATACCTTTAATAAAAAGGTTGAGCAGAGAACCTTCAAAAAAAGTGATATGGTTCTTTCAGTAAGAAAACCGATCATAACTAATCAAAAATCCAAAGGAAAGTTTCAGCCAAAATGGAAGGGACCCTTTGTCATTGATACAGTCTATTCTAATGACGTATATCAGTTGGCAAAACTGAATGACGATAAAATAATGATGTCAATTAATGAAAAATTTCTGAAGAAATATTATTCCTAACTGTTAATCGGAGAGAAAGACCCCAGACTTTTAAAAAAAAAGTAAAATAGCTTATGTAATAGTAAGAAGTAACGAAGTTAAAGGTTGAGTGGTTTAAGATACATATCTTCTTCTATAACCCTCAATTATATCTCCGACCGATACCGCGAAAAAGCGAATATAGAAATATCAAATCATTTGATACACATACTTGAATTTTTCCTCTAACAATAGGAAAATTCAACATTACGACTTGATTATTGATCTATTCGAATGCCGGATATTCGAAGTCCATAAAGAGATTAATGAATGTGTCAGATTCTTGATACTATTATCTCCAAAACTGGACCAATTTGTCTATCAATCAAATAACGCTCATCAATAAGGAAAAACTCATTCTCAATGAGTTTTAGCATGAAATATCGAATGAATCCTATGTCTCTATAACTAAGGATAGAGGAAAATTTGACATTTAAAGTTCAAATGATATCCTCGACAACCCTACCGTGCTGGGGGTAAAAAGTATGAATAACTCTAATCCATTAAGGTTTAGAGAAGAGAAAAGTTTGGTATTTAAAGTCCAAATAAAATCCTCGACAACTCATCATGCTGAGGGGAATAACATGGCTAGCCCAACGCATACGGCATTTGATAAAGACTAATCAAATCCGTTGATAACTAAGAGTTTGCTAAAAATCCCATAACTTATCATGATAAGTTTTTGTCTTTGACATATTTGAGATTCGCGATTCTGGAGTCAAAGGATCCTAAAACGCGAATTTCATAAAATTGCATTTTAATATTAAAAAAAGTTTAGAAACACAGTCTTGAATTCTAAAAGAGCGAATTTTTGTAGAATCACATTTTGCTTTCTTTACTCTAAATTTGCTAAATTAAAAATTACCTCTGCTAAATAAAATTTCCTTTCCTCCAAATTTGCTATGTTAAAAACTATCTCTAGCAAACAAAATTTTCTTTCCTCCAAATTCATTAAGTTAAAAATTACCTCTGGCAATTCAAAAACTGTTATACTATTCACTAAACAGCACGGATTTTAACATGTTCAGGAAAGTTAATAGTTACTTCTATCATGATTCAAGAAATTTATTCATTTGCGGCAAAATCCATTTTGGGAGTTTAAATAATGACTTTATATTGTCAAATTAATAATTACCTCTGAATAATATTTTGGAGAGTCAATAATCATGAAGTTAACAGTTATCTCTGATGATCAAAATCAAAATAATCATCAAGTTAATAGTTACCTCTGATGACTAAAATCAAAATATTTATCAAGCTAATAATTACCTAGATGGTTAACATCAAAATCTTTCATTAAGTTAACCGTTACCTCTGAATGAATGATAACAAGATTCTTGAAATTAAAAAAAAATTATTCATTACCAATTCAGTATTACAAAGTGTTCCTTGATATCATACAATGAATGGAAATGGGTACAAATCATTGAGTTAAGAGAATATTAAAATTTTTTTGTCAATATCTATTATCCCTAGTAGGATGGCTTCAAAAGTAAAGACAAAAAACTTGATTCTGTAGCCTCCTCCTGTCAATGGTTAAGAACTTCCAAGTTTACTCGCTTAGTTATGATCAATATTGCCAGTGACTTGATTAATTCAAAACTGGGTGCACCAAATGCATATTCCCCAGTATACAACTTGTGGAACTGCTGAAATTGGAAGTTGTCGACAACCATTTACCATCCTTACTTTAAGGATGCTAGGCAGGAAATTAATAATGCCACAGACCTGAAATCTTTTCTCTCATAAAAAATACATGAGATTTACTTGTTCTCCAAAGATATTAGAAAAATTTGAGAAACAGTCGAGTGTGGGTCATTGTTAAGGAAAATAACTACGGTAATATCCTGCAACAGATCCATAATCTTGTTAAGAAACATAAAAGAAAATATTTGTTTATTTTCATAACAAGTAAACTTACCGTAGTTAAGGAAAATGATTACGATTATAAGGATCTTTTCAATGGAATGTTCATTCCCCCAACGAACCTGGCAGAAAACCAGAAATAAATAGGCCTAAATTATCTGGAGGCCTTGTTATATGCCAATTGCAACTCGTTTCTTTAAATAAAAAGAAAGATAAAGAATGAAGAATTGGCGGAAGCATGGCAGAAGCATTTGGAAAAGCTTGAATACAAATAGGCTGATTAAAGGATGAAGATTTCTTCATAGAAACCCTAAGAAGAATTCAAGCCAAGATAAAAAAAAAAACTTAGAGAAGAAAAGAGCTCAGAAAAATTCTCAAGTCAGAATGGCCTTTTGAAGAACAGCTTGGTACCTTATATAGAAAATTTCATGATCAAAATCTTCAGCTAAGTGATTTTATAGGCAAAATAATCGGTTGAGATGTTTGACTCGAATCCCAATTAGATTAATTATTGCATGGGATGCTTAGATCTTTGCACTAAAGGAAACGAGATCTTCAGCTGAGATTTTTGATTAGACTTCAGTCATTAATGAATCATGCAATGCTTAGAACTTTGTATCAAAAGGCAATTAAATTAGTGACAATTTATTGTTAACCTGTAAACTAGCGGATTTAGAGAGCAGGGTTGCAGTTATTGTAAATCCGCGGATCTGAGCGCATGGTTACAATTATATGCAAACTTGCGGATTTGAGCGTAGGGTTGCAATTATATGTAGACTCGTGAATATGAGTGCAGAAGTCTGCATAATTGAGCACAAAAATGTATCTAAGAGCAAACACATGAAGTTGACACAAAGATGAATACAGAAGCATCAATTTTATAATAGATGGAAATTGTTCTAAGTTTACCATCAAGCGCAAAAGTACAAAAGTTTCTTCGACAAGATCAAGATTTTCATTATTAAAATTAAAAATTACAAAGGCTCCTTGAATAATAAAGAAAAATCATTACAACTTAATGATTCAAGAGCGCCTTGATTTTTTCCTCTGCATCACTGATCTCCAACTGAATGGTCTCATAAGCCTGAACAACAGCCTGCCTGCGTAGTTCCTCCTCACTGGCAGTTATGTTGCCTCTTGAAGCAGATTTTGGGGCTTCCAATTCTACTTGATCAGCCAAAAGAGTTTTGATTATGTTATCATGCTGTCTTGATAAATTAGTAAGGTTCTTCATTGTCTCCTCATGCTCTTTGGAGATCTTTTCAAGAAAAGCCTGAGTTTTAGCGATGGTTTCTTGAGTTCTAGCAATAGCTGCATCATGACCTTTAACAGTTGTGGTAGTATTTTCTATCTGAGAAGTTAAACATTTGCTGGTTAATTGGTTTCTGTCAACACGGACCTGACAAACATCAGTTTTTTCCTTGATCTCTTTTTGAAACTTGAGTTGTTCCTCCATCAATTTCTAGAAAGTAGCCTCAACTATTTCTGACTTATCTGCACTGTGGATTTTTAACAAAGAGTCAGCAAGATTCTGAAGTTGAGTTACTATGAGTCTATAAGGAGTTGCTTTTTCCTCTCTACCAATACTTACTATGCCATCCATGTAAATATTAAGGACATTGGAAATTGAGGAGAAAGAACTCCCTTTTAGAATCTTGACAGTGCAATGATCTAGAAGATCAAAAAAGACTTTTAACGGTATGCTGAAGCAAGTTGTCTTCAAGAACATCAACTTCTGCATAATTTGCTGCAGAAGAAGTAGTTGCAGCAGAAGTAGTAACAAGAGTGGATGTGACCTGTACTACACTCTGAGATAACGAAGTAATAATTTTAATAGGGGCAGCAATCTTAGCAGGTGTAGTAGCTTCAGCTTCGACAGGAGCAACAGCCTCAGTAGCTTCAGCTTCGACAAATACAGCAGCTTTAGTAGACACAGTAGCCTCATTGGCTTCGTCAGAGGCAGTAGTTGCAGCAATTCCAGATACACCTTCAGGTTGAACTTCGATATCAGTAAATGAAGTATCACCTTTAGGTACATACTCCGAAGTTAGAGTAGAGGGAATCATTTCTCAAAAAAAAAAAAAAGGAAATAGTTAAAAAATTATGATTAAATAATTAAAGTTTAGAATAAACCTTGAGGTTGGGTACTGGATTCTCCAGGCCCATATACTTCAGCTCTCTCTTCTGCTGTCAGAAAGGTATATTTACCATATTCTAACGGAGGAGTAAAGGAGCGAATATCATCACTATCAACATCATCATCAGTATTATCATCACCATCGTCATTAGAGTCTCCTGAACGAGGTACTACCGTTTAAGCTCGAACGATTTGTACATCATCATAATTAGTGACCTGAGTTACTGAAAGGAGTGCAGCAGCAAATGAAGGTTCAACTGCAGATGCAGTGACAGAATCTCAGTGGTGGGGTAATTTGGAAAAACAGGTCCTTGACTCCGGCGCTTTTTAGAAGAATGAGGAAGCAAATTCGCATCATCATCCTCTTCTTGTTCCTCTTCAGCAGTTCCAGGAGTCGAACTAAGCATTGCTGCACCAGCTTCAGCCAATACAGCCTTAGAAATGATTGGCAAGTCACTAAGACGTCTCAATCTCTTCTGCTTATAAGAATTTTTCTGAGGAGGAGATACTGACTTAGAAGACATTCTCTTTGCCATAGAAGGAGGAGAAGCTGGAATGGTGGGAGATACAGGATGATCCATTGAAACTATTGCAGTACCTTTATCACCCCTTAAGTCGAATCCTTCAAAGTCATACTCTATTCCAAAATCCTCTATTGCAGTCTCTTAAGTGCTGCCAGCTTCTCTCTTTTGAGCATACCATGCTCTAATATCTTTCAAACAAGTGAGACTCACGTCAAAATTATGAGGCACGGAATGAACAGCCAAATACTATTTACAGAAACCAAAAGTCATGGATAAATTTGGAGTCCTGAGGGGAAGATTAGACTTGGCCTTTGTACCACTAGAGATGAAATAAAACCAAGCTCTGGCTTCCTCAAATAGATTCCCAATAAAGTTCATGTCCGTATTCGGATTCCCAATATACAATTGATCATATCCAAACAGTCGAGAGAAACGGCTTGGATAGTAGGGTTCAATATAATAATGATTTCCTAAGCGGAGTACCAGGTGCCCTGGACGAATGCTTATTAGTTACCAGAAACACCCAGGAGACAGAGTTGTCAACTTATCAACACTGGCTACATCATTCATCACCATAGTCAGCATTTGGAAAGTAAGGAAAACACTTGTATAGCTCATAGTTGGAATGTTGTCGAAGTGTTCTACGGATCGCAGCCATATAACCTCCTTTCCATTGCGATTTCTCATAATGTTGAAGTTTACGAGAACTTAAGTATGTTTGAGTGGTAATTGTACTCATCAATGAAGAACAGTGCAGAACTATCTAAGCCATTAAATAGGTGTATGGAAGTTCCACCCGTGGATTTGGAGTCATAACAATTAAGTTTCCATTATCATCATACTCTTTCTTGATGTTACAAAATTTATTGATCAGTTTCTTCAATCCACTTTGGATTCCACAAATCATTGCTGACAATAAACTAAGTGGACGGCCAAATGCTAACAAGACTGCCGGGTATACCACTCTGTTTGATAGAGCTTCTTGTGATGCTGATGGAATCACGCATCTCTTCAACCATAATATCAAGAAACCTGCCAACAAAGCAGGATCTGATAAAGGTTGTAAGCTTGGTAGTGGAAACTCTCGAAGGATGTCCCGACCTTGAAAACATTCTCGTCTGATTCAGCAATGTATGCATCTGTTTCACAGCGAACAATTCTTTCTTCAACCTCTTGCTCAAAAACTAGAGAAAAATGAGCAAAATTAGGATTGTTCTTCGCATACTTGGGGGAAAAAAACTGCAACTAGTTCTTTTGCTTCATGTTGCGAGCATTAGACATGTGAGCATAAATATGATAGTGGCAAAGTAATTCCCAATAAGTATCATAAATCATAGGATTTTAAACTTTCAGTAAATGGAGTTCTTCTCTTGTGAGAACATATTCTTCATAAGAAATATATCCCATGGGTAATCCTGAAATCTCGTGCATCTCATGGAGGGTAAGTCCTAGTTCACCGTAGGGTGTAAAGAAAGTATAAGTTTCCAGATTATATATTTCCAATAAGCTAAAGAAATGGAATCGATTAGGAGGAAATCCATGTTGAACCGTCTTTATAGCACGATAAAGATTTATGTGCTTCAACTGATCCACTAAAGCTCTTAAGAAGATACCAATTAAGGTCACTCATGGTCCCTTTGAAGAACAATGAATCCACCCAATGGGATGAAAATCCTGAACTGAAAATTCTTCCAGTGCATCAACAAACTGGTGTAAGAAAGTTTGAGTAATCACTGGAGTTTCACCCAAAGGGAGATCTTGCTTAAAGGATCCTGAAAATAATCAGAGAACGTGCTTTCTAGTAGAATGAGGGAATGCACCATGTGCATTAAATTCATCCAGCAAAACACCCTCTTGTAATTTGTTTAAATGCCAATCCATGGTTCTAGCAATAGAAAGGGATTGGAGATACAAGAGCGGGTAAGACCTCCCCATATTAGGAAGAAACAAGTTACGACCATTAATTTGACAGACGCATTTATATTCTCCATCATCTAAACAGTCATTAGGTCATTAGGGATTGGGACATGATCACCAAATAAGAAAGGAGGTTTGTTCAATAAAATCCTATCGTTCCCCTCTAAAGGAGCTGTCGTCATGAGTTCCCGCAATGTAGGACGAGTAGGATTCAAGATCCTGGTCTTTCTCTCTCGTCCATTAGATGCTGCAAAAGCAGGAAAAACTTTAAGGAGTATAAACTGTTTCTCACCATCATATCCTCATGTATGGCCAAAATAGTGATCTTTCGGCCAAGGGTTTGAAGCATAATTCACTGCATGTGGAGAGAAAAGAATTAAAATAAAATTGTAAGAAAATAAATTCTCTCTCAAAATCAGAACCTAGACCGCAAATCCGATATGAAGTAAGGAAATTACCTCCAACCAGAGGCTCCTACCAAACAACTATGAAGCCAGAGGCAGCTTGAGGATTTTGGAAACCACTGTCAGATGGACTAGAGTTTGAAGTTTTTTTCATCATCTTCTTGAAAGTCTTTAAGAAAATTTGATGCAAACGAAGTCTGGAGAAATTTGAGGGTTAAAAGGAGCTTGAAGACGAAAGGTCTTGAAAGCTTGAAGAAAATTCGGAGTTCAAATTTTTCAGAAAGTGTTAAAAACACTCTAATGATGAGTTTGAAATTTTATAGCAGATAATTTGACGGACAAGATCTCTGGCCTAAATCTTGTAAGAATCCCCTCATTAATGAAGCTCAGAGAACGTTTCGATCTCTACGCCAGAAAAAGTGATAACATTCCGGATATACCGCATAAAGTGCGAGATCCACGGCTCTAATACAGAGTCATGCTCTTTTCAAAAGCGTGAGATCCGCAGCTCTAATACAGAGTTGTGCTCTTTTCAAAAGCATGAAATATAAAATCATGTTTCTTTGCAAAGATTGCGATTTTCAAGAACAAATTCACACGGTTAGAGTTGCATTTTGCCAAAGTTATCCAGAGTATTTCAAAACACCACCAAAACCATAGAGTTTTGAAAAGTTCGGAGGGAATTTTGTTGGTAAAATTTTTGTTTATGAGGATCATCTTTTAGATATGCGGATGTAAGTTAAAGAATAATTAAAACATAGTCTTCACAGGGTTGCATTTTATTTTTCAAAGGAGTCAAAGCAGCGAACTTGCCATCACACTACTGCGAATATAAAGTTTGAGATTCACATTTCGCTTGTGATTAAAAGGAGTCGTGAATCTAAAGTTTGAGATTCACGTTCTGGTTGTGATTAAAAGGAATCGCGAATCTAAAGTTTGAAATCCGCATTCCGGATGTGATCTAAAGGAGCCGCGAATCTAAAATTTGAGATCCGCGTTCCGGATGTAATCTAAGGGAGCTGCGAATCTAAAACTTGAGATCTGCATTCCGGATGTTATCTAAAGAAGCAGCGAATTTAAGGTCTGAGATCCGCGTTCCGGTTGTGACTTAAAGGAAACGCGAATCTAAAACTTGAGATTCGCATTTCGTATTTCAGTTACAATTTAGAGAATTAAAGACATCGGTTATAAATCCTGGAGATTTAATACAAATTTACCAGAACAAAAGTCGTAAAGTTAATTCTCATATCATAGAGGGCAATAGTTGAAAAGTTATATCAACTCATGAGTCTCCAAACCTCTATAAATAACAGAAGTTTAGATAGAAAAAAGCATTTAGAGATCAATATTATAGAGAGAGTTTTTTTCCAACCAAGTGTTGGTGCTATCAGAAACCCAAAACTCTTGCCAACTAAAATTTTATATAGAGTGTCAACAGAGAGTAAGATCATCCTCCATAACTAGAACCTAACTTTAAATAAAGAGGGAATTAGATTTTCCTTATCTTTTGTAAATAGAAAACCGTTAAAGTTGGAATCTTTTATTGAGAAAATTTAATAAAGAATCATTTACGATTTTTATGGCAAACAATTGTTAATTGCATTGATAAAGTCAGACTATATGGAGACTATTTTTCCCACTGTCCAGACTAATAGTCTGGGCCAAAAATTTACTGTTCGGGGTGTACACCTGGACAGTGTAAATTTCATGTAGTGTGCACACTCTGGATAGTGAAATGTCACGAGGTTTTTTGAAGAATTCACGATCCGAGCTTTATAACCAGACATGTTTTAACTTGTCCAGGCTGTAAGCCCGAACAAACAAGAAATTGCCCGGACTGAAAGCCTGGACAGTGAGATATTTTGGATCATAACGAAGTAAACATGTATGGGCGTTTAGTCCTAATAACTCTTGTCCGGGTTAGCCCGGATAGTGCTAGTTCTATTCGAAGTTCGGCCTCAGATAGTGTATTTTTTAAAATTTTGATCACATCATATAGTTTTGTCTGGAGTAATAGTCCAGATAAGATACAACTTGTCTGGACCGTTACTCGGATAACATACGTATAATCTAGGGTTTCAACCTGGACAGAAAAGTGACTTGGAATGTTTTACTATGAGCAAATATTGTCCGGGGTGTACACCCCGGTCAATGTGATAGTTTTATTGGGTTTACACACCAGACAGTGCTAGTATTGTCTGGACTATAAATCCAGACAGTGCATTTAGATTGTAATTTAAAGTGAATTTAATAATGGAACTTTGGAAATGAGACACATATTTTTATACATACAAATGTAGAAATCAAAATGACATAAACATGTATAAAAAAATATGAAAATGGCATCAAAATTAGATACAAATTAATTCAAAAGTTTAATACATCAATATATGTTTATAACTCAATAATCTCCTGTATTTCTACTGACGGTGACACAACACTCTTAAAATGTTCTATCTGTTCTAAATACGATGTGTCCCATCCATCAGCCGCAAGGTCAAGGTGATGGTGCAAGTTCAATGCAACATTCGGAACGGGATGGAGCAGAAACAAGATAACCTAAGCAAAAAAAAAAAAAAATTAAGTTTGACATCTACTTAAAAGATAAAACTAATGGGAGAAAAGTAAATAATATTGGTGTGAAATGTTATCGGGACAAAATGAGAACCCACACAAAGGCTACGGTGACTTCCAATTATGCCCTACACCCGATATACGGTATACGAGCACGTACAATAAGTATCAACAATATATTCGGTTTAAATATGTTAAAGCTTCCAATAAATTTGCCACTATAATACTCAATAATTACGATAGAAAAATGTAATAAAAGTTTGACTTTTTATTGATTAAAATGAAGTTTGATATAGATAAAATAACAATATAATACGATGGATTAAATAAGAGAATATATGGGAACTCTTTGACTTCAACCTACTTTTCAAAGTACATAAGATCCTTCATCAGATTCGGCATGTCCATCGATAAGTTTGGGTATGCACACCTAGATCGTCAGATTGCGACCAAGACAAAATACATAGAAAGAATATATGTAGTAAATAAGTAATAGTTATGTCCAACATGATAATAAATAAGTCTTAGAAAATATTAAGTTAATATATAACATCAACAGTAATCATTATAGGTTAAATCTAATGTCATATAGTGTAGTCAATATTATAATAAGATGTTTATATTTAAGATGTCATGTATTGAAAAAAAACTAATGAATTAGATACCACTATTTTGATTGTTTCCTGTATAGACCAGGAAATAATCACATAGATTTTTCGGTGCTGAGTCAGACTTGCCGTCAGGAAAACATGAATAGGTAGGCGTGATTCAACAAATCACTATACGCCCATGATGTACGAAATATTCAGTTGTACAACTTAACAAGTTTACAGACGAAACATAGTATAGTTCAATCATTCAGTTTCTCTCCCAACTCAGTATTGTTTAAGTATAGTCATGTTAGGTCAAGATCTTATTCTCATAGTCTGCATATCATATTATATGCAATATTCTAACTCACTTTTATCAGTTTGCTGACAACATGATTCAAAGAGGTTCGATTTATACTTTATTAAATAAATCACAATTGGTTAAATAAAAAATTTACTAATTTGAGACATCATAGATATAACGGCAAGATAAATGTATGGATACTATGAGGTTTTCCATGTGATGCGCGTTTCTTAATTAGATAACCAACATGAAAGTTAAGTTGTCTAGACACCGGTACAAAATAATATCACAAAAAGTATTTTTCTACGATTATAACTTTTATGTGATTTTTCAAATATTATATATTTTGATTATTCCAAAAATCTAAATATCTTATGTGTTTTAATATATTTAATAATAGAAATGGCATATTCGATAATAAGAACAATCAAAAGTAATTTCTAAACATTTTATACAAAATAAATAATTACATTGAATAACAAATATATATAATAGCATGATGAGTGAGTCCAAAAATGAACTCACCTTGATTCATTTCTCGATGTCGATCAACGAAGCAATTTTCACATTAAAAATATTCTAAGAATATAGAAAATAGGTTAATATGAATTTAAATGGTTTTTATAGATTTTTCTAATATTTATAACACACATAAAATTGATTTTAGTCTTAATGGATCTGAATTTAAGAAATGGGTCCAATCCTTCTTATTGGGTTTATAAAATGGTGGTTGTTATTTTTAGGTTATTAGAGTTATTGGGTAATGGATGAGCTAATCGTAGAATCTAATAAGATAATTTAAACAATAAGATAAAAAAGAGTTATCTCTTACCTCTGACATAAGGTGAGAATCTAAAATATAGAAAGAGAAGGAAAAATGTGCTCTTCACTGACAAAGTGGTAGCGGCTCTAACGGCTTCAATAGTGGTTTTGATGCAGTTCCGGCAAGGTGTTTCAGCAAGGCAAGAGGGAGAGAGAAGAATTTTATAGATGAATTCTATGGTTGGAATGAGTTTGAAGGATTTTGTTTTAAGAGGTTATATATGTTTTAAATTAGGAGTTTTAGAATTTGAAGGATCTCAAATTAGTTTGGAGGGTTTATTTTTCATTATTTAAAAAGAAAAATTAAATTGGAGACTTCGTGGTGAATATGAAGCATTGGAAGTTGAAAAAAAATGAAAGGGTTAAGAAATTATACAAGATGAAAGGATTTGGAGGTTAAAAAAGGTGAAGAGTTAGGAGGTTAGAGAAGATTAATAATTAACTTATTATTTTATTTATTATGATTAAAATTTAGGATTATTACACTTCCTTCCGGTGAAGATCAGAGGGATGTGGCGGTGATCTGAGCGACAAGAAAGTAAGGTACATGTGAAAAACAAAACTATAGTAAGTCGGGACGCAATCAAATATCTCATATCCAGGATTGTCATCTAGTGGTCGACTCTTAGAAATTCTCTAAAATAATTTATTGCCTTCCGGAGTTCAACAATTTGATCAATACTTCTAAAAATCGGCATATATGATAACTCATTTTTGAATCTTGGACGTCCAGCTCTTTCACAACCAAACCAGATCATTCTCTTCTTATTTTGATCATCACTATTAGATTTTAAAACCATGATAACAAAATCTAACTACCTTCTCATATCCCACACCCACTTGAAAAGCTCATCACGGTTAGCAAAAATTAACAATCACAATAGAAAAATTAGACTTTTTATAGGAAATATATTAACTACAATATGCATAATTAACTCTGTCATCGTACCTGACTTGTTATGAAGTTCGAGTTATAGTCAACAACCAACTCGTTCTGAACTCAATTGCATTGTGTTGAAGCTTCATCCTATAATGACCAATTTCACACATTAATTAGACCCAAGCAAAATAAAAGCAAAAAAAAAAAAAATATAATTATACTTAAAAACTTAAGACAAAATCCACAATCTAAGGCCTATCACCGGACAGTTTGATCTCTGTCCGGGGTATAAGTCCCAAATAGAGTTGCTACAGTATGGAATTCAATCCCGACAAGTGGGCTTTAAATTAACTTTTGATAAATTGTCTGGGTCATAGCACCCGGACAATAATTAATCTATCCAGGTAAAAAACCCAGACACTGATCAGTCGGTCCAGACTAAAAGCCTGAACGACTGTAATCTAGCCCGAACACTCTAAAACCCACTTCCCTTCCTCCTTCAATGACTTTTCTATGTGTTCGCCATAAAAATTGTAAATGACGCTCTATTGAGATTTTTCTTTTATTCAATAAAGGATTACAATCTAACGGTTTCCCATTTACAGAAGATGAGAAAAATTGATTTCGTCTTTGTTTAAAGTTGGATTCTGATGTAGCTGTGGAGGACGATCCTGCTCTCCGTTGACACTCCGTACAATCTCTCTTAGTTGGCTAAAAAAAGAAAGGCTCTGGGCTCTTTGATCACAAGGGTAATTTTTAGAAGAAGATGCTCGATCCCCTCTCTTTCGTTCTCCCATCTTTTATAGGGATTCTGGGGTAACGTCCCGCCTCATTTGCTCGACCGTTAGCTCCCACTACTCGAGAAGTGCCGTCATATTCATTAGATGGTTGCTCTCACGATCGAAATAATGCCGCTGCATTCGTTTGGCAGTTAGCTCCACGATCCGAGGTGGCAATTCTTTTGTTCGGGTCGGGTGACTTTGTATTAAACCCTTATCCGAAAACTATGGGCAGTATCGTGAATCTCAGTTTTAAATTCGCGAACCTGTTCCGTCATCACTGGATCGCGAACCTTGATCTTTAGGTTTGCTGATCTGCCAAGTTGCGGATTTCTAACCCTAAATTCATGGATCTATTTTGTTTTCCAGAATTTTTCGCCGACAAAACCTCCTCCAAAGTTTTCAAAACTCTCATGATTTTTGAGATGTTTTGGAATACTTTAGATATATCATTCTGTATTAGAATCTCCATGTTTCATATTTCTGAGAGTACAATTCTGTATTAGAACTTTCTTCAACGGAGGGCAGCATGACTCTGTCTCAATATTTCGAACTCCCATTTTGAAAGGAACATGATTCTGTATTAGCGCCGTGAATTTACTACCTTTGAAGGAAAATGCGACTCTGTATTATCGCCACAATTTGCTGCTTTTGAAGAAAAATGCGACTCTGTATTAGCGCCACAATTTTTGCTTTAGAAGGAACATGATTCTGTATTAGGATCGCGAACTTTTGGAGAAGAAGACGACTCTGTATTAGGGTCGCAAACTTTTGCTTTGGAAAGAACACGACTCTGTATTAGGGTCGCGAACTTTCATTTTGGAGAAGAAAACGGCTCTGCGTTAGGGTCGCAAACTGTCATTTCAGAAGGAACGCGACTTTGTATTAGGGGCGCGAACTTTCACTTTGGAAAAGAAAACGACTCTATGTTAGGGTCGCAAATTGTCATTTCGGAAGAAACGCGACTCTGTATTAGGGGCGCAAACTTTCACTTTGGAAAATAAAATGATTCTGTATTAGGATCATGAACTTTCACTTTTTGGTTACGGAAAAGCCGGAAGGCGGTTGCTTTCTACGACATAAGAATTGAGACGTTCTCTGAGCTGCATTAAATGAAAAGGTACTCATGAGATTCGGGCCAGGGATCACGTCTATCCGAAGATCTCGGTCGTCAAATCAACTGCTATATAATCTCGATTTCATGAGGGAGGCTATTCTCATTCTCAAGGAATTTGAAATCCAAGTTTTTCTTTAGAGTTCCTCAGACTTGTTCCTCAGACTTTTCATCTTCAATCTCTTCTAGCTTTCGATACTTGTTGTGGAAGGTTTTCTTAATCTGCAAAAGATGCCGAAGAAAGCTTTCTCCTCCCGTGCTGCTGCTAGTGGTCGTCAAAACCCTCACGTAACTTCCAGTTCGATGGTGGTTCGGCAGGAACCCTTGATTGGAGGTTATAATAATAACCCCTTTTTTATTAAAAAAAAAAAGGCAATCATCTTTCTCAAAAAATTTTGTCTTGAATATGAATATCTCCTTCTGCAGTTGATTACACTTTGAATCCTTGGCCTAAAAATCATTACTTCGGATACTCGGATGGTTATGACGGGGAGAAAGAGTTTAGATTCGGTCAACTTTTCCCACATTGTATACCATCTGATAGCCAAGAGAGAGAAGATAAAATCTTCCATCCTACTCGCTCAACATTACGAGAACTAATGACCAATGCACCCTTTGAAGGAGATGATCGGCCCTTGCTACATAAACCCGCTTTTCTGCTCAGGGAGCACGTTTCGGTGCCCGATGCGGTTTGGAAGATGGAGATTACAAATGGCTTCGTCAAGTCGAAGGCCGCTATTTGTTCCTCCCCAACATGAAGAGATCTTACCCATTCTTATTCTTCCAATCCCTTTCCGTGCCCAGACGAATGAACTGGCACATAAACAGGCCACATGACAGCATCTTATTGGAAGGATTTAACTTTCAAGGTGCTTTCCCTCGTTCTATTGGAAAACACTTTTGTGGATTGCTCCTGGGGTTGCTTAATCATGACTTCCCTAGAGGTGAAACACCCATAGTCGCGCAGACTTTCTTACATCGTTTTGTCGATGTGCAAGGGGAATTTCCTGTTCAAAATTTTCGTCCCTCCGGATGGGTTCACTGTTCTTCGAAAGGAGAGTGGGCAGTCTTGACTGACTTCTTTCTGAGATCATTTAGAGATCAGCTTCATCATGCGGGGTTGTATCATGCTATCAGGGCTGTTCAGCACGGTATTCCCGCCAGCAGATTCCATTTTTTTGCTCTACTAGAACTGTACAATCTTGATACTTGTACAATTTTTTGCCCTCGAGGTGAATTGGGTTTCGCCCTTCATGAGATGTATGAAATTTTGGAACTGCCCATGGGAGACATCCCGTATGAAGAGTACATCCCAACTGGGGAAGAACTCCATCTGGTGAAGATCTGGGACCCTTTGGTCTATAATACTTACTGGGAGTTGCTCTGCCATTATTATATTTGCACCCATACGTCCAGCACTCGCAGTTTGAACCCAAAGAAATGGTTGCAATATCTTATGCCCAACTTTTCCAAGAGTAATTCTAATTTTACTCGCCTTCCTCCAATTTCTAAAAAGGAGGTTGAGAGAAGAATCGCAAGTTTCGGGACAGACGCTTACGTCGCCGAATCTGATGAGGACGTTTTCAAGGCTGGAACGTCATTTGAAAGTTTTCACTATCAGGCCCTCCAGCCTTTATCTGATCCTGCCATCTTGGCGGGCTACTTGATGGTATGGCTGAATAAGTGTTTTATTCCTTCGCAGGAAAACATACCCATTAGGGCCGTATACCCAGCCGTCCTACTAGCATTTGGTAGGCGACTCAGTCTGTGACCCGCGATGGTTTGCAGCATCCCAAGTGGGCTAAGGAGATTGTCTGATAAATTCTGCCATGTGAAGGAGCAGAGGAAGAAAGGAGATCCAGTCATTAAGACTCCTAATCCGCGCGTAGAATTCCCTTATATTTATTTGATGGCTTGGTTGGTTCTGCATTACCCCTCTTTGATGAGTTCTGCTAATTTGCAGATAGACTGAAGTGCTCCCAAAGTGCAGCACTATGAGAGGTCGCAATGGAGAGGGGGCTATATAGCTGCGATCTGCAAGACCCTCCATCATTTCGCGAGTTTTGAATATTCAGACGTTTTCCGTACTTTCCAAATGCTGGGTACGGAGGAGAGTTTACAGACATGGCTGGTGCTGATAAATTCACCGTTCTGTCTCCGGGGTGCTTCTGGTGGTTGATAAACATCCGCCCAGGACATTTGGTTCTTCGTTTGGAGAACCATTGTTATATAGAGCCTTATTACCCGAGCCGTTTCGCTCGACAGTTTGGGTATGATCAACTTTATATTGGTAATCCCAATAGGGAAATGAGTTTTGTTGGGAATGCCTTCGAAGGAGCTCGAGCTTGGTTTCATTAGTCGCAGGTGGAGCCCAGGCTAGATTTGATCTTCCTCTAAAGATTCCGAACTCGAATATGAGTTTCAGTTTCTGTAAGTGGTTCGTGGATACTAATTCTGCTCCCCAGAACTTCAGTGTAAACCATACCTATTTGAGGGAGATCAGAGCTTAGTATGCCCAGAAAAAGAAGGCTGGCAGTACGAAAGTAGAAGAAATGGAAGATTTCGGGGCAGAAAGTGCCTCTGATGAGTTGGAACCGGTGATTCAACAAAGAGAGGAGGACAATAATACTGTGGCTTTATCAACCCAACCTGCTTTCTTTGATGCTTCTCCTCTCCCAACTTTAAAGGAAACTTCTCCTCAACTGCAATCTTCTACAAAATTTTTTTTGCATAAGCGAAAGAGGCTGAGGAGTCTCAGTGACTTGCCTATTGATCCGCGGGGCGTTGATCCGTAAGGCATCCCATCTGGGGCCGGTACTACGACACCTAATTTGGTCTCAAGGACCCTCGTGGAGGAACCTGAGGAGGATGAAGATGACTCATATTCAATTCTCTGCTCTCTTAAGAGGCGACGGAGTCAAGGACCCGTTTTTCGCGGTGATACTACTCTCGCCACTCAAGAGGATCCTATGACTCTCACCCACCAGGCCACCATTGAAGTTGGTGCTTCTTCTACTGTACAAGAAGGTTCCGCAACCCCTGTTTATCAAGCTATTACAGATGATGAAGTACAGATCATTGGGGAGATCCATATATCAGGTCCCCCAAAAGTAGCATCTCCTTTGGAAGATCAGGATGAATGGGGTGATGACGACGATGTCAGCAGTGGCAATCTTCGTTCTTCCACCCCTCCATCAGACCATGGTAAGTATGTCTATCTGAGCGAAGACGTTCGTACCGAAGTATACGGGCCTGAGGTATTCGGACCTGAAGTATACGGACCTGGAGAATCCAGTGTTCAACCTTTAGGTTTGCCTCTTTTGCCTTTAACAATTGTGTTATCAACAGCTGATGCCGTAATATTTAACTGTTAACTTTCTCCTTTTTTGCCAGCTCCAGTTTTGACCCCAGATTTAGAGTGCATGGGTGCGAAGGTAACTTCGCCAAATGACACCATCGCAGAAGTTGACGCTGATGAAGTGACCAAGGTTACTACTTCTGTTGTTGGTATTACAGAAGCAGCAATTCCAGAGACTACTGTGTCCATGGTTTCGGCCATAGCTGCTCCATCCGATACTTTAGTTCAAGATGTTGCAGCTGATAGTTCTGCCGAAGCTCCCAGAGGTCCCATTCCTCTTGATGTTAGCATTGTTGCCTCTGTGCAGCAGAGTACGGTTCAAACCGTCTCTGCCTCAACCAGTGTTGATCCCTCTCATGCAGAGGTTGATGCTTTTGAGGTTGATTTATTAAAGGATATGGTAGAAACTTTCCTCCATTTCCTTGATTGTTGTATTGACAAGGTACTGAAGGGGGCTTCTTTTGCTTCGCTTGCTAATGTTCTCAATATCTACTTGACTGGTATTGTCAGCATTGGTGGAGAAGAGAAAGCTGCTCCCTTCAGACTTATGATAACTCAGCTTCAAAAGCATGCTGAATTTCTATTGAAAGCCAGAAGTGCTGACAAATCTTAGACAGTCGAAGCCATTTTCCAGAGGCTGAAAGAGGAACAATTTAGGTTCCAGAAGGAGACCCAGGATAGGGCCAATGCTTGCAAGGCCTCCTTAGAAAAGGGTCAATCAGATCGTCAGTCTCTAGTTCTTCAAGTGAATGCTGCTGCTTCAATTGTCAAGGACCATGACCAGTCTATTGTCAGGACCCAAGAGTCTATTGCCAAAGCTCAAGCTTTCTTGGCCAAGATCACTAAGGAACGTGATGAGTCAATGAGGGATCTCACCAACTTATCGCGCCAGCGGGACAATACGACTAGGGATCTCTAGGCGATGCAAGCTGAATTGGATATGCTGGAGGCTGCTGCGACGCAGAATGTCGTTGCTAGTGACGAGGAATTGCGTCGTCAAGCTACTGTCCAAGCTTATGAGGTTCTTCAATAAGATATTGATGATGCCAAGGAGAAGATTAAAGCTCTCTTGAGTCATTGAACTGTAGGAATATATATATATATATATATATATATATATATATATATATATATATATATATATATATATATATATATATATATATCGGACTAGAAATTCCCCTGACATTTGTTGTGAATGGTATGACTTCTTGCTTATGTAGAAGCTCTTGAATTCAATTTTGTATTTCTACGGCATGACTTCAGCATTTGTCTTCAAAGACTTGCAATAAACCCGCTATTTTATATATGAGATTTGAGAGTCTCCGTATAATCCCAGTATCCATGTATCTGTCACGTGACTTTCATGAGCCTTTGTCAGATTTACGATTTTTCATCTGGAGGTCCGCGGATTCATACTAAATTTGCGATCTTGGCCCCGAGGACTGCAAATTTAAGCTCGCGATGTTGTGCCTAGAAACTTCGCGGGATGACCCAAAATTCCTCGGAATTTGTAGGGACTTTTGTGAGTCTTGGGACAAAGCCGTCGGGCGTGGAATCCCAAGCGTTGCATGTCTTTATTAAGGACGAGATCAATGTTGAAAATAACGTATTATGAAACCCGTTATATTGCGTTACGTAACCTAACAGAACTCCAGCACTATGTAATAACTGAAAATAACTCAGTGCACCGTAACAGTACGTTTTTTCTATTATTTTACGTTATATTACGTAACGTTACGTTAAATTACGTTATGTTACGTTATTTACTATTATTTTTTTAATAATATCTATATTTTTGTTACTTATTATTTTGATTATTAGCAAATTACTGAAATTTTGTTACTTGATTTGGCTTGTTTGATTGCTTATGGAATTACTAACTTGCTAATTAGCGATTATTTCCTTATTTGCTTGTTGTAGTTCCTATACGATTGTTGAAATATTATATTTATTGATTCTATTGAGTTTTTAATTTAATTGAAATCAATAATTACAAATAAGATAAATTGAATATTTGAAAATATAAATTACAATAATGATAAAGAATTGTAATCTTGTTTTTTTTATTTAGGTGATGACTAGAATTACGATTGCGGACTTAATATAATTTCTGAAGATAAATGTGAAAATTATTGTAAAATTTAATAAAAATTTAGAATAGATTATATATTACAAAATGGTTATATATTCTTTTTAGAATTTTTTAAATTTATTTTTCAATTTATAAAAAATATTTTATATAGCTTTATATTTATTTTTATTAAATAAATAGTAAATTACGTAATCTACGTTATGCGTTACGCTATATGCGACATAACCTAACAAAGGCAAAACGTTACATTACCGTTATCGCTATTTTATTTTAAACATTGGACGAGATCTCCGGGTTGCGATATTTAAATGATGCAACAATAATAAATTATGTTGAGATCTGAACTGAAAATCTTAGCCGGAGGTTTCGGCTTTATCTTTTCCAAACCGAAGATCACAGTCACCAGGCCGTCTATATAAGACGCATGATTCATTCGATGGAAGATCATAAAGTCGTGAGAAAATTTCTTCCCGACTCTTTTCTTCTCATTTCTTTTGTAGTTGATTTATTTGTGCAGCTATATTTTCTTCTTCTCCAACCGAAGTGATGGATGTTACAAGACCTCCAGACTGTCTCAATCCAGCGGTGTGTTCCACCGAAAAAATTCTTCTAACCGTAGTCATTTTCCTTAATTAAGGTAAACTTATTCTTCTGATTCATATCCTCCTCTTCCTTCTTTTTCTTCCCTCTTTTTAACAGGGGTTTAACTTGGCTACAGGAGATAACCGTAATCATTCTCCTTAACAATGACCTAGACCTGATGGGCTCGTAATTGCTTCCAATACCTCGAGGGTCTTGGAAGGTCTCATGTATTTTTCATGAGAGAAAACATTTTGGGTCTGGGGCATTTTTTTTCTTCTTTCCTAGTACCCCACAAGGTTGGGCTACTAATGACCAGGACCTTGAATATGTGCAACCCCGCACATTGTACGTCTGGGGTTTGCATTTGGTATGCCCAGTTTTGAACTAATCAAGTCACTGGCATCATCATTTGGGGAACCAACTAGGAGGTCCCTGATTGTGGTCGGAAAGAACAAACAAGATTATGTCTTCAAGCCGTCCTTAAAAAGGAGGCTAAAAGAGCAAATTGGAAGTGGAGGCCATGGGAGCAAACTTTTTTATCCGAGCCATGCTGAAAGAGAAGGCTACACAAGCAAGTCTGTCATTCCAGAAGAAGAGTCTGCAAGAGCAAACTTTTTGATCCGAGCCATGCTGAAAGAGACGGTTACAGAAGTAAGTTTTTCTCTTTTTTTTTTAATCAGAGATTTGTATCCACTCTTGTTGACTGTACAACACTAGAGAATTCTCTGTAATTTTGATCTGATGATGAATAAAGAATTTATTTCCTTTTTACATAACTAAGAGTATCTAAAGGATGATTCTGATATTGATTACTAGAGGTAACTGTTAACTTGATAATCTCCAAATGAATCAAAATTTTCTAAGTACCCAAAATTACTGTAAATGAAGGAACTTCTTGTTGACAAATTTGATTCGCCAGAGGTATTATTTAACTTGGCAGATTTGAAAGAAAGAAAATTTGATTCGCCAGAGGTATTATTTAACTTGGCAAATTTGAAAGAAAGAAAATTTGATTCGCCAGAGGTATTATTTAACTTGGCAAATTTGAAAGAAGGAAAATTTGATTTGCCAGAGGTATTATTTAACTTGGTAGATTTGAAAGAAGGAAAATTTGATTCGCCAGAGGTATTATTTAACTTGGCAAATTTGAAAGAAGGAAAATTTGAACGGCTTTAAAGTTTTTTAGTCCGGAACCATAAATCTTTATTAATGAACTTCCGATTACAGACAAACTTTAGTTTATGGTTTGCGTTGAACTACCCAGGTCACATTACAACTGGTGTTCCCCAATTTTGCTAAGAATAATATTTCTTCAGAAACTTACAGTTGATTGGCATCATAATCTTGTCACCGTTCAGCTTTGTCAATCGATATGCGCCGTTGGAGTAGACCGTATCAATAACAAAGGGCCCTCTCACTTCGGCTGGAACTTTCCTCTAGACTTTTGGCTAGTTATGATCGGCCTTCTGACTGACAGGACTAAATCGCCTTTTTTGAAAGTTCTTCGCTTAGCCTTTTTATTAAAAGTTCTGGAGATCCCCGCCTGGTATAGTTCAATACTCTGTTGAGCTTCTAAGTGTTTATCGTCCAAAGCCTCTAATTCTTGGAGTTTTTACTGATGACTTTCTTCTTGCGTCATTCTAATTGTTAACGCAACTCGTAATGACGGGATTTGAATTTCCAAAGGCAAGATTGCTTCTGACCCATATACCAAAGAAAAGGGCATGGCATTAGTGGGGGTTCGAATCGTGGTGCGATATGCCCATAGGCATTCTCCGAGTTTTTCATCCCAATCCTTTTGATTGGACGACACAATTTTTTTGAGAAGTTTTATAATGGTTTTATTGAAAGCTTCTGCTAGACCATTGGTTGTCGGGTAATATGGTGATGAAGCTACATCCTCGATTCTGTACTTGTTGTAGAATCTAGAATACACCTGGCTTACGAACTGAGGCCCATTATCATGAATGATCTTCTTGGGCACTCCGAAGCGATAAAGCACATGATACTTGATGAATTTGATCACATCCGATGACTTTACTTCGACCAGGGAAACGGCTTCAGTCCATTTTGAAAAGTAATCTGTTATGGCTAAAATGAACCGATTTCCTCTTATTGATGGCGGAAAAATTGGTCCGACAATGTCCATACCCTATTGCTCAAACGGCCATAACGTAGCCGTTGGGTGAAGATACTCTGGAGCTTGATGTATAAAGTCTGCATGTATTTGGCAGGCCCTACACTTTTCGGCGTAGTCAACCGCTTCCGTCATCATCCTAGGCCAGTAATAACCCATCCTTTGGATTCTATCCCAGAGTTTTGGCCCTGGCTGGTGTGCTCCGCAGATGCCAGCATGAGTTTCTTCGAGTACTTTTTGAGCTTTGCGGTTAGAGAGACAGCGAAATAAAATTCCATCATAAGATTTCCTATACAATATCTGGAGCTCTGCATTGTAATAGAACCGGACATCCCTTCTCTGAATTGCCCTGGCTTCTTTTGGACCTTCGGGTAATATACCGTAAAGGATATAGTCTATATAAGAAAAACGCCAATCTCTCGATTCTAGGTTTGATTCGAAAACATCAACTTCGTCTTCCTGTGGTTCTTTCATTTCCTCTTAGAGCTCGTCCTTTGGACAAAATAGTTCTTTGCTTCCTACCGTAATTTGCTTCTAGCATGCTTGGGCAAGGCTAATGTAGCAGCTAAGGAAGCTAATGAATCTGCATAACTTTTTCGGTGGCGCTTTACGTGGCTAATATAGAAACAATCGAAACCATCAGCGATCTTGACCACCGCACGATAATACGGCAAGAGGTCTTCATGTTTGACTTCGTACTCCCCTTTTATTTGATTTACAACAAGTTGAGAATCCCCATACGCCTCCAAATATTCAACCCCTAGTTGTTTGGCTATTTTTAGGATGATTAGGAGGGCGTTATACTCCGCGACATTGTTGGAGCACGGGCTTGTTAATGAGTAAGCTCGAGAAATGATGTGGTTGTGAGGAGAGACGAAAACAACTCCTACCCCCGCTGTCATCCTTCCCTCGGATCCCATTCGGGAGGCACCATCAAAGAAAATCTGCCATACACCTTTCGAGACTGTATTTGCCTCGGAAGATTTTCGTGAGTTATCTTTTTCTGGAATCAGGTCCCATTCTTCTAACTCTCCCGGGATTTGCTCGTATAACTTCGAGGATGCCAGGATTGGATGTTCGACTAAGAAGTAGGCCACGGCCTATCCTTTAATAGATTTTTGTGGGACGAAGCGCATATCGTACTGTAATAACAAAATAGCCTAATTAGATAGTCTTGAGTTTAACGATCCGGGTTTAGTCATTAATATTCTCAAGGGGTTAACTCTCAATACGACGTGGATGGTTTGTCCAACTAAATAGTGTCGCATTTTCTGTATTGCGAACACTAAAGCTAGATATTCCTTTTCCACTGGAATATACCGGTGTTCCGCCCCGACCATCATTCTGCTGAGATAATAAATAGCTTTTCGTGACCTGACTCATTCTTCTGCGCTAGTAAGGCTCCCAAAGAATGGTCCATAGCCCTTACGTATAGCAGGAAAGGTATTTCCGAGACTGGAGCTACAAGCACTGTTGGCTTCATGAGATATTGTTTGACTTCTTCAAAAGCTTTTTGGCACGCGCCATCCCAAACAAATGACACTCCTTTCCTCATTAATCTGGTGAAGGGCTGACATTTACCAGACAGATTTGATATAAACCTGCGGATGTACGCCAGCCTACCTTGCAGCCCCCTTAACTCTTTGAGGTTACGGGGGGGCGGCGTATCCTGGATCGCCTTGACTTTATCTGGATCGAGATGTATTCTTTTTGACATTACGACAAAACCTAAGAATTTTCCACTGGAAACTCCCAGGAAAGACTTAGTTGGATTCATCTTGAGCTGGTGCTTCCTCATGAGGTCGAACACTGCCTTCAAATCCTTCAATTGATCGTCTTTGTTACTGCTCTTAATTGCTAGGTCATCTATGTAACATTCCACTGTCTTCCGGAGGTGCTCTTGGAATATTACGTTCATGGCGCGTTGATACGTAGCACCTGCGCTCTTTAGGCCAAAGAGCATGACTGTATAGCAGTACACCCCGAGTGGTATCCTGAAGGACGTGTGCCTCTCATCATTAAGGTACATCTTTATTTGATTATACCTCGAGAACCCATCCATGAATGTCATTCGTTCATATCCACAAGTATTATCTATCATAATATCTGTGATGGGTAACGGAATTCGTCTTTAGGGCAAGTCTCATTCAAATCCCTAAAGTCTATGCAAATTCGGATTTTTCCATTTTTCTTAGTCACGGGAACTATATTCGCGACCCAATCAGGGTGTTGTTCCTCGCGAATAAAACCTGATTCAATCAACTTCTTGATTTAAGCTTCTATAGCTTCCATGATCTCTGGACGAAATTTTCGTTGCTGTTGTTTTACTGGTTTAGCCTCTGGCCGGATGTTTAATTTGTGAACTGCCACACTTGGGTCTAATCCTGGCATTTCCTCATATCTCCAAGCGAAAATATCAATGTATTCGCGAATGAGGGATATCAACTCCTCCCTTTCTTCCGAGGATAGGTTCTCACTTATAAATATGGGTTTAGAATTCTTTTTATCCCCTATATTGATTTGGATCACTTTATCTTCGGTTGGAGGTTCGCGCTGTTCAAACTGGATCTCTCACTTCACATTAAGATGCTTGGCCCAGGGGTCGTCTCCTATCGGCGAGGCTTCCTCTAAGTCTTCGTCTCCTTGGATCGCGGAAGCCATGTTCCAGACACTTCGCGGAAGATCATGCCAATACTGACATCTGAGTCCCAACAGGATGATTCTGACGAATGATTGTACTATCTTTCTTCGGTTTTCTCACTTGAGGAACCTTCGGGAGTGGTGACGTATCCCAATCCCCTACCGGGACATTTTTCCTTATGGGACAAAAGGTTGAAGGATTGTCCTTCTTTCTTTTCCGATTTTCAACCCCTGCCTTCGACCAGATTATATCCCATTTTCTTTATTAATCTACGAGAATTTTCATCGTAATGGAAGAACTCGAGTTTTCCCTGTTATTCCTCAGAATCTAAGCATTTCTTTTTGTTCTTGTGACTTGCCCTTCCAAATATTATGACGTTCTGGGTTCCGTTTTTGGGAGGAAGCTCAAAAATGGCCCGGTTAGCACTTTCAACGTCATAACTTAATTCGTGTAAAGATGATCGGATAGGTGCTTAGAAGGAAGTCAGAGAACACATCTCATTTACACAATCGCTGAATGCATCTGTGCTAGTGCTTGAGGGCTCAAAATCAACACCAGAAGAATAAGCAAACTCTAAATTTTTATTTATCACCCATTCACCATCAGAGTGAATGGTGTTATTTACATCAAGGCCTTCAAGTCTTATCACAATGGGCTCACCGTCCCAAATTATATCCTCGGATTCCGAATCTTTGGATCCTGATTCTGTATCAGCTTCCTCGCCGCTATCAGAGTCATCTGGAACAAGCTGATCCGAAACACCGAACGCATCTTGATACAGCAACGCGTCAGTAAAGTAGTTTTCAACTCCTTTAAAGGGTTGCTTTTCTGCTATCAGCGTTCTTACGTTCCCGTCTTTGTCCTCATACTTCATGCATTGATGTAACGTGGAGGGCACAATGAGATTGCTATGGATTCAAGATCTCCCCAATAGTAGATTGTATGATGTGTCCGCGTCTATCACGTAGCACGTGACTTTCGTCTTCAGGTTGCCGATTTGGCACTTGAGCTTTATCTTACGTAACGGTCTACTATTGTTAGCATTGAATCCGAAGATAGTAGTAGTAGTAGTCACTGCTAATCTATTCAACGGAACTCCAAGATACCGTAGCATCGTCCGTGGCATGATGCTCAAGGCCGAGCCTGGATCAACTTGAATGCGATCAATCTCCGTAGACCCTATCTATCCCTTGTAATACAAGGGCGGTGATGCTTGTTGCTCTTGACTTGCATATCTTTCGGAGAGAAAGCGATGTAGGGGATGGTCTTACCAGAGACTTGGTAACACGTTGCGTAAAGAGATTTCTCCTTAATCATCTCTGGTATCTGTGCCAAGAATACGTCCGAATCTTGCAGAGCTTCTCTTAAAACTTCTCTAGTAGATTTGGAAAGTTTCAAGAGCTCGTACAAGGTTATCCTTGCGTGAATATTGGCTAGTTGTGTTAAAATATCGAACTAGAATGACTTCCGCAAATCCTCCACAGGCTCTTTTCCATTCTTCTTCAGAACTTTATCAAACTTAAGCTCTTTTTGTTTGGTTTTCTCTAAAGATGGTCGAGATTCTATGGCCTGGGCATAATTCTTCAAATAATCTTTTCCCGAATGGGTCCCTGTGGGAGGGGGATCTACGTCAGCCACCAGAGAGTCTCCTGCTTCTTCTTCCTAGTCTGTTAGAGTAGGGATGCCTCCGTCAACTTCGAAAATTACGGAAACAACATTGGAAGTAAAAGTTTTCCCTTTTCGCCTTCTTTCAGATGAGTTGGAAGTCTATTGTTCATCATTAAGAAGATCTGGATGCACCCACATTATCTCCCTCCTATCAGTCTCGAAGAGGGACAATCCTTTCTCCTGCTGTTGATGCGGATCAAAATTCACGACTTGCATCACGTCTCTAGGAATGGGTTGCACTCCGTCTTGAACTGTTGACTCTATCCAATCGGGCACTTTACCGAACTTGACAGTTACTATGTTCGCGGTTACTTTTTTCTGGTGTTCTTGGAGCTTAATGACATTGGCGCCCACCAAGGCTTGAATCTTGTTTTTAAGGATGTAATAATTTTGGGTAGGGTGGTTAATAATCCTATGGTAAATACAGTAATTATGATCATTAACTTTTCCTACTTCTTCCGGACGTTTAGATTCTGGCAACTTCAGCATCTTCTTACTCATAAGGAGGTTAAAGATGGTTTTCGTATGCTCATCCTTAAAGGAATATTGTTTTTGAGGCATACGTGTTTGAGAGGGGAGCTTCGGAGAAGATTTTACGGGTTGTGGGGCATCTGTCACCATTGTCTCTTTCCCCTTATATCCCCGAGATCGGGGCTTATGGTTGTTATCACCATTTCGCTTCTGCTTCTCCTCGCCTCCTTCTTCTTCGAGCCTTTGTGTGATCTCCTCAGCCTCTTCATCTTGTAGGGCAAGGTCTTTCCAAGTAGAGGATTTTACTGCTCCCATCCTAGCCAGAATCTTAGTCGATAAATTATATCGACAGGTTTCTATCAAAGTCTTTTCTGGCATCCCATGCGGGCATCTGAGAGAATCATTCCGGAACCTTTTGATAAAGTCTCGGGCTGACTCTCCCTTTTTTTTGTTTAGTTGCTAGAAGTGCCGGTATTGACACCTCCATGTTGTCTTCATAGAACCTGGTCAGAAAGGCTATTTCCATGTTGCTCTATAAATTGATGGTTCCTGGTTCTAGCCTCCGGAACCATTCACAAGCTAGTCCTGTTAAGGTACTAATAAATACCCGCGTAATAATGTGGTCGTTTCCGGCTAAATGCCCAATCTGCGACTTAAAGTAGTAGAGGTGCTGGTTTGGTGATCCTTTACCATCAAAAGATTTGAGCTTCAATGGTTTATAACTTTCTGGGAACGGCACACTTTCCCATTCCATGAGATATGGCCTTACCACACCTAACTCTTGTAGATCGCTCTTATGCATGAGGGCGTTCAGTTTATTTTGGAAGCTTTCCATCCATACAGCATTTGCATTTCCTTCTTGATGCATGGAGCGGTTGCCATCATCCTCATGATGTTCTGATTCTTTTTCATGACCTTCTTCTTCTCCCCAATACTTATCATATTTGATGATACTTCGGGGTATTCGGGCTCAGAAAACTCAAGCCTGTTTCGTCGCCTTCTCTTCACCGGTTGAGATGATAGCCGATAAAACACCGACGGTCTAGTATGGGCTGAACAATGACAGTGAGATAGTACTGCATTGATCAGTTGTTCATAATGGCAATGAGATGCGTGGGATTCTTCCTTTTTTCTGTTCAGAAGTTCCCTAAGATCTCTTGCATCGGAAGATAGCCCTCTTTTGTTCCCTCTTGCTAGGACAGTGAGTGAGACAGGGTTAGCCTTAAAGATAGGCGCACGTCTTTCGCAATCTTGAGGTTCGCAGGCTTCGCGGGCTGCTTTAATTGTGTGATCATGTTTCCCCTTGGAACACGAGGAACGCGGATGTATGCTCCGCGTTTGAAGTCATAGATGGTTTTTGTAGAGTTACTCCATTTCTTGTAAGAAACATGAGTAAACCTTTCCACGTCTTGATCTTTTGCAACCTCGCATTTTGGCCTCCACACTTGTACAGTAGACCTTCGCCATGATGAGTTGGTGGCTTTCCTTTGCTGCGTGGTCCTGTGAAGGGCACGGGCTTTGCTTCTTCTTACGTTTCTTCTCATTGTACGAGTGAGAGGAACCTCCTTCTCCGCGTCGTAGTCTTGCGGAGTGAGTAGTGGTCGTTTTTCCTTGTTGAAGCGGGGACTTTGGTCCACTTTGCTTGAGAGATCAAGAGTCTTAGCCGAAACTGGCCTAGAGCCCAATGTTGAAGGAGAGGATTTCGGACCAATTTGGTCCGTCGATTCTCTTGGCTGAGTTATTGCCATTAAAACCTCCTTGCGGATTGACCCTTTAGAGATTTTACGGCATCCCCTTAGGAAAGTAGGACTCTTGGAGCCTGAAGAAAGGAATTCTTCGTACCTTTCCTGATCAACGTGAATGGTGAGCGAGTCAACTAGACTACCAACTGGAATATTATCGGATTGAGCTACCACCAGATCACCGGAGGTGATGGTTGTCCCCAGCGGAGTAGCCAATCTTCTGTTCGCCATAAAAATTGTAAATGATGCTCTATTGAGATTTTTCCTTTATTCAATAAAGGATTACAATCTAACGATTTTCCGTTTACAGAAGATGAGGAAAATAGATTTCCTCTTTGTTTAAAGCTGGGTTCTAATGTAGCTGTGGAGGACGATCCTGCTCTCCGTTGACACTCCAGTTGGCTAAAAAAAAGAAAGGCTAACTCTTTGATCACAAAGGTAATTTTTAGAAGAAGATGCTCAATCCCTTTTCTTTCGTTCTCCCGCCTTTTATAGGGTTATGGGGTAACGTCCCGCCTCATTTGCTCGACCGTTAGCTCCCACTACTCGAGAAATGCCGTCATATTCGTTAGGTGGTTGCTCCCATGATCGAAGTAATGTCGCTGCATTCGTTTGGCAGTTAGCTCCACGATCCGAGGTGGTAATTCCTTTATTCGGGTTGGGTGACTTTGTATTAAACCCCTACCCGGAAGATATGGGTAGTATCGCGAATCTCAGTTTTAGATTCGCGAACCTGTTCCGTCGTCACTGGATCGCGAAGCTTGATCTTTAGGTTCGCTGATCTACCAAGTTGCGGATTTCTAACCCCAGAATTTTTCGCCGACACTATGGTTTTTACTCTGAAGCCTAATTTTAAAAAAATAATAAAATTTTAAAGAGGAAGATGGATTCAAACTTCTAGAGGCTTTGTATCATTGTATGGAACCAATGCCATATTGATATTCTTCATTTTCTTCGCCTTAAACCCAATTCAGAAAAATCTTTTTTTAGGTTTTTTGAGCAAATAAAAGCACTAATCAAGCCAAAATTTCACTTAAATATGTGAGATAATTTAGTAGAGGGAAATATTAGAAAAACAGTTGTGAGTTTTTTGTTTTATTTTATTTTATTTTATTAACGAAATTTATAATTGCTCACTAAGAAAAGGGTGTGCTCCTTTAGAAATTCCCAGGAAGGAGGAAATCCCAATTGAAATTGAAAACGGAACCCTAAGAAACTTTGGTCGGCTACTTCTCCTTCCTTAAATAAATCCAAGTGCTCTCTCTCTCATCCAATTTCTCTCCGAAAAGAGTTCTTTTTGGTTTGGGATTCTTTCTAACTTCATCTGTTTCTTCTTCTTTCCGAAGATCAAGGTGAGATTTTTTTTTTTTTTTTTAATTCCGTCCTATTTCTTGGTTGAGTTTTGTTTATACGTATATAATTTAAGTTAATTCCAGCTTGATTTCTGATTATATATATTTTCAATGATTGATTCTTTTGGTCCTTCCTTTTTGGGGTAAAAAAGAAAAGAAACGGAAAAAAAAAAAAAAAAAAAATCAAAGCTGGTTCTTTTACTGGAGTTTTAGACGCTAGATGATGCTGGTGTTAGCAAAGTGCTTCTTTCTTCTCTTCTTGATTCATAACTGCTGATTTTTATCAAATTATGAAACAACTTGATATTGCTTTTAAAGGAATTTGGAGTTCTTGTTTGTTTGATTGCTGGAATTGGAGTTGGCTAAATTTCTGGGTCTCTAATGGGTTTTTTTTTTTCTTCCTCCTTCTTTTTTAAATGTAAAAGATGAGGAGGACTAAATGGTGGTTGAATATTGCTCAATATACATTGCTCTGTTTAGTTTCACTTAGAGATTGAGGTGTAGGATAATTTAGTGTGTGTGGGAGCGGAATATCGAGAGATAACTCAGCCTAATCTTCTCATTGAACTCCATTTGACACCTAACATTCAATTATCCCCTTGTTTTACACTAAATTTAATGTCCAAAAGTTGCTACCTTTGGAATTACTTAACCTATCCACTTACAGGACACGTGGAATAGATTTTTTTTTTTTTTTTTTTTGAAGTCGTTGCAGTGGGATAGACCCATGCATAACATAAATAAGAAGATAACAAAACAAGGTAAATAAAGAAAATTAGGGTTTTGGTATGAACGTCTGATACAATGTTGAAAATAACGCGTTATGAAACCTGTTATATTGCGTTACGAAACCTAACGGAACCCCAACATTACGTAACAATTGAAAATAACTTAGTGCACCATAACAGTATGTTTTTTTTAATATTATTTTACGTTATATTACGTAACGTTACATTAAATTACGTTATGTTATGTTATTTATAAATATTTTTTAGTAATTTCTATATTATTGTTCATTATTATTTTGATTATCAGCGAGTAGTTGTAAATTTTTTTACTTAATTAGTTGCTGGCTTGTTTAATTGCTTGTGAAATTACTAACTTGTTAATTTGTGGTTGTTTCGTTGTTGGTTTATTGTAATTCCTCTCTGGTTGCTGAAATATTTTCTTGTTGATTCTATTGAATTTTTAACTGAACTGAAATCAATAATTACAAAAAGGTAAATTGAACATTACAAAATATAAATTACAACAATAATAATAATTATAATTGAAATAAAAAATTAGAATATTATTTTCTTCTTTAGATGATAACTAGAATTACGATTGCAGACAATATAATTTATGAAGATAAATATGAAAATTATTGTAAACTTAATATAAATTTAGAATATATTATGTATTAAAAATGGTTTTATATTCTTTTTTTAGAAATTTTAAATTTATTTTCTAATTTATAAAAACTATTTTATTTAGTTTGATATTTATTTTTATTAAATAAATAGTAAATTGAATAATCTACGTTATGCGTTATGCTATATACGACATAATCTAAAAGAGGCAAAACGTTACGTTACCGTTATCGCTATTTTAAATATTGGTCTGATATACTATTACAAAAGCCAGAAATATATGCTACTAGAACGACATAAAAGCCAAATAGTGTCCTGGAGGCCGGATGGATTGGTATCAATAGCTCAGTCTCCGCGATCTTGATCAACCTCCAAACTATGTCTCCTCCCATCATTGCAGATGGTTTTGGGTTTGCATCCATAAGCAATTGTAATTGTGTATCCTGTGAATCCATGTTGTAGTCATTCTTCTAGGAGGCATCCCCATCTGGAAAAATACTTGTCTAGGAATTGGTGTCAAAATAAATAATAGATAGGCAATTTTTGATGGTGTGTGATTTTCCTGAAAATTCTGCTGTTAGGTCTTCCCACTATTCCAACAAATATAGGGAACCATTTGGTGTGCTATCAATGCTTTATCCCGCGAGGCCCAATGCATGACCATATATTATGTCCATCACCCAACCTAATATCCAGAGAAAGTTTAGAGAGCCATAGTCAAGTGTGATTTGCTCCCCGATTCAATACCTTGGCTGCATAGAGCACAAATATTAGACCCTGCAGCCTCTTTTTTTGGAGATTGTCCAAGTCAGGATTGCGTTCTTTGTTGCAAGCCAAAAGAAAAACGAACACTTGACCCTCCAAATGGCTCTCGTGTCTGCTAGTCTACAGAACCCATCATTATAACATCGATAAGAGGATCTAACTGAAAACCTATTAGATTTCTCCTATCTCCGCACTAGGACATCCTCGGCGTTTCCTGTTAGAAACACCTCACTCAACAAGTTAATGAAGGGCTTGCCTTTGGGATCTGACACTATTGTTCATAGGTGCGAAGGGCCACCCTTCATCTGTTCTGTTGCCAGTAATTGTTTGTAGCTATGCCTATAGCGATAGCATATTCAAATAACTGTAGGTAAAGATATTATAGCGAAATCTCTGAGCGCCATTTATCTTTCCAAAATGAAATGTTATTTCCCTTCCCAAGCCTAAAGGATAGTCCTGTCCAGAACAAATCTTTGGACAGGGAAATCCCCATACAAAATGAGGAGTTGTTTGAGAATTGTGAGACCCATCTCTTTGTGTTCCTCTTTTCAGAAAATATTTTGAAAAGAACAGATGCTATAAGATTCCCTAAGGGTGAGAGAAATATTCCACCACCATTTAGTCATTAGCACCAAATTAAATAAGAATATTTAATACGCTAGCATGTCCTTATCTTTAGATCGGCACATTTTACCCCATGACACTAAGTAATATCTACAAGCATTGGGACAAGCGCCTCTCAAGAGGAAACGACGGTGGATTTGTTCAATCTACTCTCTTACCTAATGGGGCAGGATAAAAAAGAGTTAGACATAAAGTAAAGTGCTATAGCCGATAGCATGGCATTAAGGGGTATATGACCCAACCCCCTAAGGATAAGTACCTACTCTTCACCCTTCCAATCTCCTTTCTAGATGATCGAACAATGGTGCTCAATCTTGTTTGATCAACTTTCTAGGTTTGAGCGGAATCCCCAAGTAATTAACAGGGAAAGATACTTACCTTGCAACCATACTTTGCTGGTAATGATTGCTAGACAGATGAGAGAGCTCTTATGAAATTTATCCTCAAGCCCAACCACATTTCAAAGCAGCAAAGGATCCATATTATCTTTATACAAGTTATTTATTTTTTGTCCATATTATATAACTTGCGCAAAAACTATTAGCAAAACCATAACGATCAGAGTTTATAACAACATATCCATTTTCAATAGCATATATTAGCTCTTTTGCTCTCTATCCGCTATGCTAGCCTATCCTAATTTTCTTTTTTTTGTTTAGTTTCATAATACATGCATTTATCTGTCAACTTTGTGTCCATTTCATAAATTTTCTGAGATTGCTTTATTTTTCCTTCAATTAGCATTAATTCTCAGATTATTTCTAGCTATCAGGTTAAAATTAATGGTTCGTCCAAAATCAAAGGTTCAGCTGAAGCTTATCGAAGATACAAGGCAGCGGACCAAAACATACCGAACGAGGAAGGAAGGTTTGAAGAAAGCTGCTCATGACCTTGCTATCCTCTGTGACATCTCAGTCCTGGTAATTTGTGTTAACCCAAAAACAGGAGAAGTTGAGTCGTGGCCCAACAAGGATCAGGAAACTCGAGACATCATTGCGAGGTACCAGAGCCATAGCTCCACTGTTCGATGCAAGAACAAACGAGACTCGATGAGCGTATTTAAAGGCCAAATTCTCAAGTTTCCGCCTAATCTCAAGCATGCGCAGTCTGTGGATTTGCAGCTGCTAGATTCTAGGATGAAGTTGGTCAGTTAGCGGATCCAATTGCTAGAGAATCAGAATAAGTTCCTTACGACTAAGGAGAGTTCACAAGTAGGGTGCATCACATTTTGGCAAGACTTGATGCGTGATGCCATTGGAGTTGATGATCCTCATCATGAAACTTCAGCAACGTTCATCTCCCACTCAGAGTACGAAGATGGAGCTTTGGTGGGTTTTGAGCTTGACCCGTTTCCATTTAATTCCCCAGAGAATTGAGCTGGGGCCAGGGTGTTCGTCCGCCATCGTTGGATGGGAAATGGTGATGGAGGGGCTGACTACACCAATTTTGCGAGGATTGGAACTTTTGTTCACAGTTAACGAGCATCACCAAGGGGATGGCTAAATAAATGATCCCTCGACTAGTGTTTCGATGCTCAGGAGACAGACCTCTATGGTTGATTTTGGTAACAAAGCCGTGCGTGGAAGGAAAGTTGTGGCTGATACTCGAGTTCATGGTTGTTGTTCAGGTAGGATGAATTACTTCTTAGTACCTGGGAACATTTAGCATGGATTAACATTTCATTACTGTAGCTGGAAGCTTAACACAATTTTGTACCTGGGAACAGGATGAGTTTTTAAATAAGTCTTGGCTTCCCAAGTTTTCTTAGTATCAGAGCTAACCAAGCTCCTAGAGGTCATCAATATCACGGACCAAATTTTGGTCCTCTCTGTATAAAATTTTAAATTAGAAAAATAAAAATATTTTTTTAATTCAAAATTTGGTATAGATTGAATTAAAAATTAACCCATGGACGCGTCCATCAGCTCTAGTCATCAACAAAGCCAATGACCATCTTTGTGCATGTCCAGCGCAGGCTATTGACTGTTAACCTGCTTGCGCTTCCTCTTGTGATTTTTTTTTTTTTTTCCTTTTAAAAAATATTTCCTTGCGGATCTAAGTGATGATATCGTTACTATGATTACTTGGGTTGTTTATCGTATTTTATGATTACTTGGGTTGATTATCGTTTGTTCTTCATGCAATGTTTTCGTTTGTGTATAGTTTGGAGTTCATGACTGTACTTCTTTTGTATTGGTATCTTCTTTGAGTTATACACTAAATTTGTAGTATTACCAAAAGAAGTTCATTTTGGTAGTGCTTTGAACTTGTTCATATATAGTTCATATAGTTTTATTCAATTAGATTTATTTTATTTCTCTTCAATTTGTCAAAAAGCATCTCCAACGATTTAAGATGGGCAGTGTGTGATGAATGCCGCAAGGTAGAGATATCAGTGAGCTACTAGGCTTAAGGTCAATAGGGTTTCTAGGAGATGAAATAGCTAAAAAAAAAAAATTAAAATTGTGATCACTTAACAGTAATATATTTTTGTCCTTACGTTAACTTCTCAACAAATCATGAACCCCCCAAATATTAATATTATTATGAAAACATGTAAAAAACTTTACCTATATCACTAGCTATCAGATATCCATAATAACTACGTTTACTAAGTTAAAATGAATCACTGTCTCACATAAGTTATCTTTCATTTCTATTGTATCTAATAATTTAATTTTTAAAAAATTGAAGTAAGATGTCAAACCCTCTAAATTCACTCATAACTAATTTCTTATTTTTTAACTTTGATTTGATATTCCATCATATAGATACAAAATTAAACTTCAAAATCTGCTAGTTTGATTTTAATTTTAAAGAAATTAAGCATGTAGAGAACATGATTCTAAAAACAAATTTAAGGGAAAAAAAAATATTATGTTCATTACTTTTTTGTTACTGTGCCACATAAAACTTAACTGAGGTGATAGGCAATCCCAAATAACAAACAAATTAAAGAAGTAAAATAACATCGAAATTACATAAATTCAATACGGTAATCACAAATTAAAGAAGTAAATAACATTGTAAATTCATCAAAATATCCAACAGGTAATGTAAACCATAGCGGACCACATGCCAATCTCTCTCATGGACGAGAGGCGAGTAGAAGAACCACTCGTCTAATCCACCAACATCACGGCCTCTCTCTCTCTCTCTCTCTCTCTCTCTCTATATCCAGATTAATATCCATAGGGAAATTTAGGATCGATAGCATAGGGCCCAAATCCGTCATCGGCCACTTCAGCAAATCCTCGCCCAACCAAATGCTTTCTCTGGATTACACCACCTCACCCTCAGCCAATCATACCTCACCATCCCAAATCCCACTTGGCTCAACCATCACCACCACATCACCCAATATTACCCCCCCAATCCAACCCAACCCAACCCAACCATTAATCCACCCACCACACTCCTTCAACCCTTAGCCCATCTGCTATCTCACTTGCAGTGCCCCATGGCTTCTCTTGCAGCTGCAGCCTCCACGGCCTCCCTCGGCGTGTCCGAGATGTTCGGAAGCCCCCTCAGCTCAGCAGCCCGATCGGCCCAGCCCGCTGGCATCGCCAATGCCGGTGCTACCAAGACTGTTGCCCTGTTCAAAAAGAAGCCTGCTGCTCCTGCCTCCAAGTCAAAGCCTGCTGCGGTTTCTCCGATCAACGAGGAGCTCGCCAAGTGGTATGGTGAGTATATGCCTAGCCTAGTCAATCGATACACTTTGTAGTTGCTTGCTAAAATTAAAATGGATCGATATGTTAGAATTCGTTCCTCGTATCGACATTTTGATGCTGTTACCGGATGTTGCAGGTCCTGATAGGAGAATTTTCTTGCCAGAAGGTCTGCTCGACCGGTCAGAGGTGCCCGAGTACCTCAACGGAGAGGTCCCCGGAGAGTGAGTTCTATCTTCACTTTGCTACTGATGCATGCATGCATGTATGTTCGTGTACTTCAAGTTTATTCTCAAGTTCAATTCTCAGTAGTTTAGCTTTATGTTCAGACCTAGTATAATACAAGTTGAACCCGGTCGAACACTGCTCAGACTTGTTTCAGGTCCATGATTCAGGTCGCTAACAGTCAGTGTTTGTTGAGAACTAATCACTATAAAGCTTCAAATTTTGCTCAAGTAATTAAATATAAATAATCAGGTCTGAAATTGCACAAACTAATGATTAATTTTTTTTTTTTTTTCCATTTTAAAATTTTCCTGGTGTACGACTGCAGCTATGGTTATGATCCTTTTGGTCTTAGCAAGAAGCCTGAGAACTTCAGCAAGTAAGCAATTGTCCATGCTAGAGTTCATAGACTCGTTCCATGTCATCATTCTATCATGATTGTAACTGTCCATCCACGTTCAGGTACCAAGCTTACGAGCTCATCCACGCACGATGGGCGATGCTCGGTGCTGCAGGATTCATCATCCCTGAAGCCTTCAACAAATTCGGTGCTAATTGTGGCCCTGAGGCTGTCTGGTTCAAGGTATGTGACTTAACAAATGTTATGAACAAACACAGTCAGCTTGTAGTAACTTTTATCGCTAAATCTGCAGACAGGCGCTCTTCTCCTAGATGGGAACACCCTGAATTACTTTGGGAAGAACATCCCGATCAACCTCATCATTGCAGTAGTCGCTGAGGTTGTGCTCGTTGGAGGTGCCGAGTATTACAGGATCACCAATGGGCTGGTAATTTCAGTTCAGATCAGATTTTAATCAGATTCATTAGCTTGACTCCTGCCTGCATGTCCTCAACTTTGCTCATTTCATGCTTGCAGAATTTAGAGGACAAGCTTCACCCAGGTGGCCCATTCGACCCGTTGGGTCTCGCCAACGACCCTGACCAGGCTGCCATCCTCAAGGTGAAGGAGATCAAGAATGGGCGACTGGCGATGTTCGCAATGCTCGGTTTCTTCTTGCAGGCCTACGTCACTGGAGAAGGGCCTGTGGAGAACCTCACATCGCACCTGAGCGACCCATTCGGGAACAACTTGCTTACTGTCCTCTCTGGAGGGGCTGAGAGAGTTCCCACTCTGTAATTTGGATTGCTTCTCTGTACTTTTGGGTCCCAATGTGTCGTAAATTGTAATGAGAACATCAGAGGCTTTCATTTCTAAACTGTCCTTCCTTCTACTGCCAAAAGGTCTTTGCTTGGTGGAGCAGTAGTATTTAATCTTAAAGCTCCAAATTATTTGCTTGTGTACTGGGGGGAAAAACAATTTCCTTCTTTGTATACAATAAAATAAAGGGATATTTATTACAATTTAATTCCCTTTCCTAATTTCCGTTAGTCCAGTTTATTTTTTAGCTGATTTTTTCATTTTACCCTTCCTTAATTCCTTCTTCCCTTTTCCTCCTCTATTCTCCTTTTCTTCGTTCTTCTTCCTCTTTTCTCCTTCTCTCTTCCTCCTCTCTTCTCATTTTCCTCATTAGCTTCATTAGCTTCTCCCATACTTCTTCTCTTCTATCTCTCTATTTTTTCCATTTTTTCTTCATAGGAATATTTAAATCATTTTATTATTTAAAAAAAATAAAAATTAAATTCTACCGTTTATTTGGACGGAAAAACTAACGAAGAAACTAAATTGTACTAATTTAGAGGATTTGGGAAACTAAATCCTAAATATGAAGATTTGGGGGACTAGTCATAATTTATAAAGATTTAAGCGACAAATCTGTAAATACCCCTAAAATAAATAATAAGAACAAGCAAAAATAGATAAATGAGATAAGATTTTTTTTTTATGTGGAAAAATCTACTGGGACCTAGTCCAGATCAAATCTTCTACTATCTCAAAATAATAGAGTTACAAAAATCATCTTTAGATATCACTAGAAAAATACCAACTATTAACAATTAGCAATATACTTCACTCTAAAAAGCGAATAATATGAAATGAACTCACCGGTGGATAATAGAGAATATAAGAGAGTATGAATCAATAATCCAACAGTTGGATGTGAGCCTTAACATATTAGGATAACGCTATGAAATTTCGTCTCGATTGGATAGTATTTGCCCTTCAATCAAGATTCCAATATACTCTAACTAGAAATTCCAAACTACTTATTTCACTTGTTCTCTCTTTTCTATCATTTCTCTCTTTATTTCTTAATGCATGGTTGCTTCCAACTATGAGGCCTTTTATAAATCCTTCTCATAGCACTTCCTAATACATTAATTACATACTCTTGAAAGTTTCAAGAATAACCCTTCAAACTTCCTAGACTTTGCAGTTCCAATACAACCTTCCAACTTCTATCATTAAGTTTTTTAGGAGTTTGGATCTCATTAGGATGGAACACCCAACAAATCTCTCTCCAGTCAATTAGGTGGAAGACACAATCAATCCTACTTTCTTCCGATAAGTTTTAAGTTTCACCATAGAAAGAGATATTGTCGTCATATCTAATCCATTTTTTTAGTATGGATCTTCTCAAGTTGCATAAAGTTGGAGTTTAGCACATCTCAGATCAGTAATTTTGCACATTAATATGTTTGGTCCGAAAGCGGTAAGAAGGATTCTTTGCTAGATGAATGACACTTTAACTATCACAGTAAAGTGAGTATTTATCCTGAGTAAGTGCCAACTCTTTTAGGAAATTCTTCATCCAGAGATCTTCTTTAAATGCCTCTGTAACAACAATATACTCGGTTTTAGTTGTCGATTGAGCTATACAGTTTTGCAATTTGGATTATCAAGCCATTATCCCCCCGAAAAAGCAATCATACGAGTTGAAGTTGACTTGTGAGTATTAAGATCTCTAACCATATCTACATTTGTATACCCATCTAGTTGTGGTTGACATAACATAACTTGGATGTGCCTCGAAGATACCTGAGAATCCATTTCACTATCGGAGTCTAATGCTCCTTTACTAGATTTGATTGGATCGACTAACTATTAGATACCATACGAAAATTACACAATAGATCTTTATATCAAATCACCAAGAAATTATATATAAAATATGTGGAAGCATACCTGAATCCATAATAAATAATCACGTTGTAGAGCTGTGGGATTAGCCTTCCAAATCTACACGTTTTTCTAAGAGAACCTTTTTAACTTTTCTCTCTAGTTTCTCTCTGTCGATGGGAAACAGAAAAGAATCAAAGTGATGTGTGATCTGGGGATCATAACCGTCTTTTTATAAACAAATCTATCTATTGGTATTTCTAATTTAGCCCATCATAAAATCAGAAATTACCCATTAGATTTCTACACATAAAATGCCAACACCTTATTAGATACATTAAAACCCAACTTAATTAGATCACTTTTAATTGGGTCCAACCATATTAGACAGTTTACAATACATGATTATTTCATATATGGGCCAATGTTGGATAATGATCTAACAATCTCCCAGTTGAACCATATATATAACCTTATAATCATGTTTTGCATAATTACCGAATGAGCTCAACTTTACTGTCATTTTCGAAACGTATTTGTAACAAATCCGGTCCATCAATCATACTAATACAGGATCAAAGCGGGTTTTGTTATAGTAATCGTAACTCAACCCATCAATGATCACGTATATCAATACAACTGAATGGTATGGATCATGATGTAGATGTGTAGCATTGAAATTTCATGTAATGTGATTTTAACATGCCTACTTCCAATTGGTCCACCATTAAACCTAATTGAAATCAAGCAACATAATAATTCAGAGTGTGAATAAAACAAAAGCTTATTTCTGCAGAAAATAACCTTAATACCATAAACTGAAATAACTGAAATATATCTATATCGTAAGAGCATCTGATAATATAAACTCCTACTAAAACTGAATATCATCAATAGACACGATACCCATACAAGTAGTATGCTCATGAAACACTTTGGGTGGCAGTCCCTTAGTAAGCGGATTCGCAATCATGGAGTTTGTTCATATGTGGTCTATAGACAACTGTCCACTCTGAACTCTTTTTTTCACAACCAGAAACTTGATGTCTATATGCTTTGACTTCGTCGAGCTCCTGTTGTTGTTGGAATATTGAACTGCTGACTTATTATCACAAAATAACTTCAGTGGCATATCAATAGAGTCCACTATACGCAGCCCCGTGATAAAATTTCGCATCCATATCCCGTGATTGGATGCCTCATAACACACTATAAACTCAACTGCTATAGTAAAAGAGGCTATAAGAGACTGTTTAGCACTCTTCCAAGAGACAGCTCCTCCAGCTAGAAGATAGATATAACCCGATGTGGAATTCAAACTATCTTGACATCTAGCGAAATCAGAGTCAGTATACCCAATGATCTCAATTTGATCTGACCTCCGATACGTGAGCATGTAATTCTTTGTTCTCTGTAAGTATCGCAAAACCTTTTTTGTTGCCTTCCAATGGTCTGCTCCTAAATTGTTTAAATACCTGCCCAACATCCCTGTAACGTACGCGATATCTGGACGCGAACAAACTTGAGCATACATCAGACTCCCCACTGCTGAGGCATAGGAAATCTTCTGCATTTTCTTTTTCTCAAAATCATTCTTAGGGCACTAATTGAGACTAAACTTGTCTCCCTTAGCCACAGGGGTATCACCTGATTTACAATCTTGCATGCCATATCTTCTGAGAATATTTTCGATATAGCTCTTTTGTGATAATCCAAGAATACAACGAGAGCGATCTCAGTGTATCTGAATCCCTAATACATAAGATGTGTCACCAAGATCCTTCATTTCAAAATACTTAGCTAGAAATATCTTGGTTTCGTGCAATATGCCTATATCTTTGCTGGCAAGCAAGATGTTATCAACATATAATACTAAGAAAATATGTTTACTCCCACAGAACTTATAGTATATATAGTCATCGACCAAATTCACCTCAAAACCAAATAAGATGATCACTTCATGAAACTTGAAATACCATTGTCGAGATACTTGCTTGAGCCCATAAATGGATTTCTTAAGTTTGCAAACTATACGCTTTGAGTCTCCCGACACAAAGTTTTCTGGCTGGACTATAAATATCGTCTCGTCAATGTCACCATTGAGAAATGCTGTTTTGATATCCATCTGATATAACTCAAGATTAAAATATGCCACCATTGTCATTATAATCCTGAAAGAGTCTTTTGAAGAAACCGGAGAAAATGTCTCTTTATAGTCGATACCTTCTTTCTGCGTAAAACCCTTTACGACAAGACGAGTTTTATACCATTCCACATCGCCTTTCGAATCCCTTTTGGTCTTAAATATCCATTTGCAACCAATAGGTTTCGCTCCTTCTGGCAATGGGATAAGATCCCACACGTCATTGTCCTTCATGGACTTTATCTCCTCATTCATAGCATCTATCCACTTTTGAGAGTTAGAACTTTCGATGGCTTGACGGAAGTTGATTGGGTCTTTTTCCATCACTCTAACGTCTACCTCATGTTCTTGGAGAAGTACAATGTAATCATCTAACAATGCACTTCTCCTCTCTCGAGTGGATCTCCTTAATGGTATAGGTTCTTGAGGTATCAGAGTTTGTTCTTCTGGAATAATCTCTTGAACGGGAGGTTGTTCGACATTGTCTTGATCTATTGTGTCTTGAACAAGGTCAGGAATGGAATCCTGATCAATGCCAATAACACCTGTGGGAATATCAACACATTCCTCTTTTATGATAAAGTCCCTGCCTGTATCTCCTCCCTCAAACTCGACATCCTCAAAGAACCGGGCATTTCCTATCTCAAAAATCGACCTAGTTGTGGGATCATAAAACTTGTACCCCCTGGATCTTTCAGAGTATCCAACGAAGTAGCAACTAACCGTTCTTGAGTCCAATTTTCTTTCATTTAGCCTATAAGGCCTTGCCTCAGCTGGACATTCCCAAATGTGTAAGTGCTTAAGACTAGGCTTCTTGCTGTCCATAACTCATAAGGGGTTTTGGCAGTAGTTTTAGTTGGAACTCTATTAAGGATATATGCTGCAATCTTAAGTGCTTCTCCCCAGAGTGATTTAGGTAAGGTAGAATGACTAATCATACTTCTCAGCATGTCCTTGAGAGATCTATTTCGTCTTTCAGCAACACCATTCATAGTGGGCGAACCCAGCATAGTGTACTGTGGGACGATACCGCATTTCTCTAGGAATTTAGCAAAAGGTTCTGAACGTTGTTCACCTGAACCATCATATCTGCCATAGTATTCACCACCACGGTCAGACCTGACGCTTTTGATCCTTTTCCTGAGTTGGTTCTCAACTTCAGCCTTATAATTTTTGAACACTTTCAGTTATTGTACATTTTCATGAATGAGATATAGATAACCATATCTAGAGAAATCGTCTATAAACGAGATAAAGTATTGTTGATCATTCCAAGCAATAGTAGGAAATGGCCCACAAATATCCATATGAATAAGTTCTAAGACGTCTAGAGTCCTGTTGGCTTCAAGTCTCTTTTTGTTGATTTGTTTTCCTTTTATGCAGTTAACACAAACATCAAAGTCTGTGAAATCTAAGGGATCAAGAATTTCGTCTGACCCAAGTCTCTCAATTCTCCGTCTGGAAATGTGACATAATCTCTTATACCATAACGCAGCCGAATTCTCATTGGTTAATTTTCTCTTTACACCTCGAGTACTTAAATACAGAGATTCATTAAATGAAGCTATTGTGTTAATTGAATATAGATTATCGTAACTTGATAAAGAACCAGATCCAACCAAATTTGAATCATGAAACAAACTAAATTTTTCATTTCCAAATGAATAAGAAAAACCAAATTTGTCCAAAGTAGAAATATAAATCAAATTCCGTCTAAAAGACGGTACAACAAATGTCTCATCAAGATCCAAATAAAATTCAGTCTTTAACAATAATCTAAACTTTCCAATTGACTCAACTTGAACCTTCTTGCCATCACCCACATAGATGTATCTTTCAACATCATTTGGTTTTCGGCAACTCAGGCAACCCTGCATTGACACACTGATGTGAGTGGTTGCACCAGAATCTATCCACCATGTGTGTATAGGTACCAAAGTTAAATTAACCTCAAAACAAACTAGATTAATAAGCATATCTTTCTTAGCACACCAAGTGTGATAGTTACTGCAATGTTTCTTTATATGCCCTTCAACTCCACAGAAGAAACAACCAGTACCTTCTGATTGAATCAGTTTCTTTTATTGTTTCTTCTGAGGTACTGTATCTACAGTTTCCTTATCCTTTTTTTCTCTTTTGTTTTCCCTTGTCCTTAGAGGTTGAGACTAAGTGAGCACTCTCTGTCTTTTCTAGCTTCAGCCTATCCTCCTCTTGAACACAGTGTGAGATGAGCTCATTCAGAAACCAAGTCTCTTTCTGACAATTGTAGCTTTCCTTAGACTGGTTGAACTGAGTGGGAAGGGATATCAGAACCAGATGCACTGGCAAGTCCTCAAAGAGTTCAAGCTTAAGTGCTTTCAGCTTTGAAGTCAGATGAGGCATCTCCATGATGTACTCCCTAATATTGCCTTTGCCTTTATACCTCATTGAAATAAGATTTGTCAAGAGAGTACCAATTTTAACCTTTTCGTTCTTGACAAATCTCTTTTCAATATCCGCAAGAAACTCCTTAGCCGTAGTAATCTTTTCAGATATTGTGCCCCTGAATGCTTCTGGAATGACTTTCTTCATGATCATTAGACACATGCGATTTGACTTCTCCCACCTCTCAATGTCCCTCTTTTGTTCAGAGGAACTTTCAACAGTGAGAGGTGCAGGAGGAAGAGACCTAAACGCAAGATCGAGATTCATGACTCCGAGAACAACCAAAAAATTTTCTTGCCATGACTTGAAGTTAGAGCCATTTAGCATTGGAATTGAATTGATGTTGGCATTAATATTAGCAGGATTTTGTAAAGCTGAATCCTGAGAACAATGAACAAAAATAACAAGCTCACATTAGTTCATTAACCAAATAATAATAATAATTTCAAATAAATGTAAACCCCATCTCAAGATATCGGGATTCCATTAATATTTTATCTTTGAACAACAATATTAACTTCTGACTGATATCTTAGCGTAGTAATCAAATACTGATGATAAATAACATACCAAACAATAAATCTTCTTTTGGGCCGATTCATTGTTCACATGTAAACCAAATAATCACCATGCATTTATTACCACAGATACACATGCAATTCTATTAAATATTAACCTTCCTTTGGGCTGATTAATGTTCACATAAGTTACATGCACACAACCTTTTATATTTCAAGATAAAATCAATTTCAACAAAAGAGGTCACTTTGGCAACATGTTACTTCAATCAATCTATCTCAAAATATATATTCAAAATACAAATATTTTAAATTAAAATTATACCGAATCGATCCTTAAAAATTATCAAAAAATTGACTTTAAGAGAAAATTCTTTATGTGTATACATATTTTTAAAGCAAGCCCAAATCCAAAATAAAACTTAATAGCCTTAAAAAAAATTTGAATAGTACGTAATTTCACAAAACAGTAGAATCCGAATTTTTTTTTGAACAGTAATCCGATTTTTTTTTTTTAACAGTAATCCGAAACCTTTTTGAACAGTAATTCAAATTTTTGTTTTGATGATTTAATATAAAGTGGCTCTGATACCAATTGTTAGATACCATACGAAAACTACATAATAGATCTTTATGTCAAATCACTAAGAAATTATATATAAAATATGCAGAATCATATCTGAATCCATAACAAATAATCACGTTATAGAGCCATGTGATTGGCCTTCCCGATCTACACGTTTTCCTAAGAGAACCCTTTTAATTTTTCTCTCTAGTTTCTCTCTGTCGATGGGAAACAAAAAAGAATCAAAGTGACGTGTGATTTAGGAACTATAACCGCCTTTTTATAGACAAATCTGTCATTGGTATTTCTAATTTAGCTCATCATAAAATCAGAAATTACCCATTAGGTTTCTACATATAAAAAGCCCACACCCTATTAGATACATTAAAACCCAACTTAATTAGATCACTTTTAATTGGGTCCAACCATATTAGACAGTTTACAATATATGATTATTTCACATATGGGCCAATGTTGGATAATGATCCAACACTAACCACTCCAATGGTATAGGAAATGTCTGGCTTGGTATAGACTATGACGTATATGAGACTCCCAACTGCAGAAATCATCTTCATTTCTTCTTTCAATTCTTTAGTTGTTGGGCAAAATATCCGTCTCTTAGAAAACATGAGCACATATTTATATTCTAATAACCATTTCTCCCACAAAAGTTAATCAATAACTTTTTTCCAAAAATAAAGAAGAAGAAAAAAAAAAGAAATATAGGATCCATATTATTTCTCAGCACTCAATGTAAGTGCACATATATATCATGCGTATAAGCTATTGTGATTTTTCTATTTCCTGCATATATTGAATGTAGTGGAGGTTGTTGGAACCTTACACAAGCAAATGAAAACATGACCCTGATTTCATTCCACAAGTTTAACGTGAAAACCTCAAGTTCTAATTTATATTTTTTGCCATCACAAATTATTATTATTATTATTATTATTTTTCATTTACAAAGGAAGGACAGTTCATTATATTCACCAGAGAGAAAAAGGATAAGTATATACGAAACATACTGACAAAAAGTTTTCTCTTCACTCGTATACATACAGTCCTCTCTTTATCTTCGTGTATCTGGTGTCCAAAGGGATACCAAACCCTAGCTAGAAGTGAGGGAAAAGGATGGAGTTGTGGAGAGGCCAGCTGCTAGTTGCTGTGGCGGTGCTGATGACTATAGTTGGGGAAGGAGAAGCGCAACTAAGGCCGAACTTCTACCGGAGGACGTGCCCGTTCGTGGAGCAGATCGTGCGGCAGGCGGTGATGGAGAAGGTGAGGCAGACCTTCGTCACGGTCCCTGCAACGTTGAGAGTCTTCTTCCATGATTGTTTTGTTGAGGTACGGTCGCCAAACTCTGCATAAAAAGCATGGTGCATGGCTCCACTCCTGTAATATTCTTGTGAGGTTAGATTTCCCTTGTTCATGCCAACTTTATTTTCAGTAATACAAGCCATATTTTATTGATATAACCGCTCTCCTACGCTTGTGTGGAATGTTGCTAGTCACTTTCTTTTAGGCCCTGTTTGGTTTTAGGAAAAAAAAAAAGAGTTAGAAGAAAAATTAAGTTAGAGAAAATAAGATTCAAAATTTTCTCACTTATTTTCTCTCCAAAACTAGAGAAAATGGAAAAAAAAATATTATTTCGTGTTACTACCACATGAAATCTCATAGGTAGGAGGGAAGAGAGTTTGGAATAAAGTATTTTTCTCAGTTTTTAAATTTTATTTTTAATTTATTACTATTCCTTCTTATATTTCCTTTTATTCCCCTTGAATCGAACAACAAATAGAATCTTATTTCTTTTTTTTTTTTTATCTTTATGTTTTTTTTTTTTTTTCCTTCTTCCATTTTCGATGAAAACCAAACATAGCCTAAGAAGTATTTGAGTCACTACATCATAAAAGCAAATAAATAAATAAATCTATGGTCGCATGTATAAATGGATTATGTTGGAGGATATTGATCCATCCAACGCTTGTGATCGTCACTGTCCTCTATCAATGTGAACGTTTTTATAATTTCCATAGTGGGAACAAGAATGAACATAAACACATAACTCTCCCTCCATATATTTCTCCTAACCTTACTAGAGTTATTTTTATATATTCTTATAATGTTAGTTATTTGGCAAGTGCATGAGCCTTTATTATGAAGGATATATATATATATATATATATATATATATATATATATATATATATATATATATATTAATCATTAAGATACAATTTAAACTATTTTCTATGGTTTATAGAATAGAACTATAGCTCTAAATGATTAATTTTAATTTAATCATTTCACAAGTTTATTTCTTAAAAATACTGAAATTATCGATAGGTTAAATCAAGAAAATGCATGTTAAATTTGTGCTGATAGTTTCTTGGAATAAATAGATTACATAATAGTGCTCAGAAAATTAGACAAATAGCCAAAGCTTATAATTATTCCAGAAGATATACCCTATTAAAGATTCTTGTGAGATTCTTGTGCGTAACAAGGGAGATTGAGAAAATTCAAATGCAGGGATGCGATGCGTCGATCCTGATCCAATCCCCAAAGGGAGATGCAGAGAAAGACGCAGATGACAACCTCTCACTCGCAGGCGACGGCTTCGATGCAGTAACCCGAGCCAAACAAGCAGTTGAGGCTGCATGCCCTGGTGTAGTCTCCTGTGCTGACATTTTAGTTCTGGCCGCTAGAGACGTCGTAGCACTGGTAACCAATGCTTGAAAACTTACCTACATCCCAAATTCTGAATTTGGCACCAAGTTTTCCAATTCTAATCTCTTACTGTCAAGGGCACAGTCTGGAGGTCCAAGGTTCATTGTAGAGCTTGGCCGCCGTGATGGTCTCATTTCATCCAAGTCCCGTGTATCAGGAAACATCCCACTTCCAAGCTTCAACCTGGATCTCCTGACCGAACTCTTCCAAAAGAACAACCTGACAATGACTGACATGATTGCGCTCTCTGGAGCACACACTATCGGCTTCTCCCACTGCAATCGCTTCACAGACCGCCTCTACTCCTCCTCTGGGGTCGATCCTTCACTGAATGCTACGTATGCAAGGCAGCTGATGCAGGCTTGTCCGAGAAACGTAGATGCAAGGGTGGCTGTAACTATGGATAGCACGTCCACTAGATTTGATAATGCATATTTCAGGAATCTGGTGAGTGGCATGGGGCTGTTTACCTCTGATCAGGTTCTGTTTACTGACCCCAGATCACGGCCGACTGTGACAGAGTTTGCAAGCAATCCTCTAAGCTTTGCATGCGCATTTGCATCTGCAATGGTTCAGCTTGGGAGGACTGGAGTGAGGACTGGGAATCAAGGGGTGATCAGGAGGGACTGTTCCATCTTCAATTGATGACAGAGTTCAAGTTCATGGGAATTTGGCTGAACAGACAGCAACAACAGACATAAAGTTTATGGGATTTAAACTTTATCAGTGTAACACATGCTAAACATATATATATGGGGAAGTTTATTACCTAACAGAAGAACTGAGATTTAGTTGGAACAACTTGAAGCAAAACAACACGCTCAACGCGTTCTACTTCCATCGCAGCTGCAGCATGGTTGTGTTTCGATCAATCAGCTACAGCTCAGAAACTATTGTCTGTAAGAGATTAGAATTCTAATTTGGAACCATTATTATAGGAACAGATGATATTAGATTTCAAGGCACTGAAATGATGAATAATTAATTGATGAAAATCTTTTACATTAAAAAGCATAGTCTATCAAATAGATATCTTGATTACGTTAACATACATAGAGCTCAAAGTACCAACTAAGGAGGCTGTAAGAAAGGTTTAAGGGACCTCTGCGTGCGAGATTAGCCAAACCAGGTGTACTCTCAAATCAGAAATTAACTTTGAATTGGATCCAGCACGATTTCATCCCTGCGCACTTCAAAGGGGCAAGCACTGTGGCTCATTTGGGGGCTTTCTTCTCGCAAAGTGCCATTCAGAACTGCAAGTTCTCTTAGCTGATTTTTCTTGTAAAAATCCCTAGACTCATCCTACAAAATAAACATTAGCAAATTAGATTTAAATATTGTCTGTATATACGCGCGAGCTGGCTTTCTCCTGAGCGTGCATGTGCATGCATGCGGTTTTCCAAGGATATTGAGAGAGATAACTGTTCCATTGAGTAACACGGGCTTCAAAAGATCTTCCGTGATATTAACAGCTTGTCTTAACTGAGAATCAATGAATATCAGCTGGAAACTCAGCCTCCAAAAGGATAAGGAATGGTCCGTTTTGGTGTTCATATCCAGGCATATCTCTTAGCTTCTGGAAAAGAAATTGAACAGCAGTGACTAAAGGATAATATGCATAGGCAAAATGGCAATCACCCAAAACTCGCACTAAAAAGGGTAGCTCTCCCTCTAAATGCTCTATATACCTTTATGAAGTAAAATAACTAGAAACCAATTAAAAGCTGCTGAATGCTCATTCTATTTTGAGATCCAGAAATCTAAAGAATTAATGAAAACAAAAATATTCAATTACTTGTACAGCAAATAAATGAAAAACATAGGATTCCGATGAGATATAATTATATGACATTATTATTTCAACATGCAATGTCCCAACCGAATATATTACCCAAAATATTTTTAAATTATTATAGTTTTATCAATAGTTTGATGCATGAGGTCTCATCTATATTAGATATAATGACAACTCTTTTGTGCATAGTATCATAATAATTAGGTATGGATTTTTTAATTTTACCAATAACCTCAACACCCGACACCATCCTATCAAACTACCTAACAAACCTAACCCTGACTCACAATTTTCCCTCATGTTGAAGAAAGAAAAAAAAAGAAAAAGAAATAGAGAGAGAAAACAAAGAAGAGAAAAGAAAAGAGAGAAGAGAAAAAGGAGAATCTGATCGTTAGCAACCATTTCGTGTGGAAATTTACTTAATGGTGTTTTTCGAGAATCCCATACCGAATAGAGGAAAGTGTTATTTCACCTTTCTCTTTGGACTTCCTTTCTTGCAAAATAGAATTTAAAGATGAAGTAGAGCAAGTGCAAAAGTCCCAGCTTTTTCTTGTTTTTTCTGTGTATTAAAATTTCCTTTATGAATAAATCCAAGTGCAATACACATTTTGCCTTCTTTGTTTTGTCTGCATGTGAATATATATAAACAAAAAATAAATAATAGAATTCTCTCAGTTCTCTGATTAGTACCTTGAAAATGATTTCAACAATTTGTCTTTGTAACTACTCTTGTGAAAGCACATCTATAAGTTTTTATTCTTCATAAGATGTCAATAAATCTATTCTTGAAGCAATTTTGTACAAATACTGTTAATAAGAATGCTTGACTTTTTTATATTTATCATGAGAATATTTCTAAACATCACTTTTGCATAAGTTTTTGTTAAAAGTCACTTTTGGATAAACTCTTCTCTAGACAAAGTACTTTATAAGCAAAAGAAACTTTAGCAAGCCCATCCTTTTTAGGGTGTGTATGGTGTAAACTTAAGCTGTTAATATTTTTTCATTTAAGGTATCATAGTTTTTGCATTTTGTAAAAGAATGTTCTTTTAGCTCAAACAATATTAATTTATATACTATATTCTATCATTATGACATTCAATCTACTTTTTCCTGTACTAAAATTTCAAGATAAAGCTTAGTACTATATATCTTTATTATTTTAACCCTATATAACTAATATATAGGTAGGGATGAGAATGGGCAGGTCTAAGAGTCAATTCTTGACCCGTCTAATTTAAAATTTTAAATTAAAAAATTAAAATTTTTATTTTTAATTTAAAATTTGAACAAGGCAGACTAAAAATTAGTCATTAGACCTGACTATTCTCATCCCTATATATTTGGTACATATTGAGGACGCTATCAAAAGTATATCTTTGTTCTGAAACCTGGTTCTGGCTCTGGCTCTGATACTAACTGTACCGTCTCACACATGGAGGTGCATATAAAAATTGACAGCATATTGAAAATAAATACGTCAAGCCCTAAAATACATGAAACAACATATACTACTGTCATATTATCACATACACACATATAAAGAAAAGATAACATGAGAAAAATGAATAATTCATTTCAATGAAATAAAATTCAAACCAAGGTATACGATAGGATTCAAAGACGTAATAATTTTTATTACAAATCTAGGATGTAAAGACTAAAAATGCAAATAGATATAGATAACACTGTCATTTATATTGCATTATCAAGGAAATATATAAATGAAATCCTCTCATAAAAACTTGCACTGTGAAAGCACATTTCTATATCTCTGCTTATTCCTCGATATACAGATCCAATTGTGGTAAATCTTCCTCACCTGTTACCTACAAGCTACGTTGTGACGTAGGATGGAAGGGAATTTAGGGTTTGTGGTGGAGAATTAGGAAAGAAATTAGGATTTTGAGATAAATTGGGAGTTTGGATTTCACATCCAGGCGAATCACATGCGCACACTCTCACGAATCACTCGAGGGAAAGATTTGGGAGAAACAAATTACTTGCTCTCAAATTTTTATTAATCATCTCTCTCTCCTAAAGTCAGAGTTACAAGAAATATATATAACAAAAATAAGATAAAAAAAAATCTTTTAAAATCCAACTAAACTCCTAATCTAATCTAATCTAATCAAATCTAACTAAATACGTAATCAAATCTATCTAAATATCAAATCAAATCAAATCTTGATCTTAATCTATATTAATTCTCCCCCGTTTGGAAATATTCACCACTCATTGAATAGGGATAAGAAGAAGTCATGCAAGTCTGGATGAAAGCGAGCGATTTTCCTGATCAATGTTGAAAATAATGCTCTATGAAACTCATTATATTGCATTATGATATCTACGCAAGCTCAACGTTACCTAAAAGTAGAAAATAACTTATTGCACCGTAACGGTGCGTTTATTACGTGATGTTACGCTATTTTACATTATGTATGCTATATTACGTTATTTACAGTTATATTTTTGAGTGATTTCTAAATTGCTGCAGATTATTTGTTATTGATTGTTAGTTGATAATTGCAATGTTTTACTTCATTGCTTGTTGTTTACTCGTTTGATTACTTGTGGAATTGATAGTTTATTAATTTATGATTGCTTGTTATAATTCCTCTTCGATTGTTGAATTTTGTTAATTATTATTGATTTTATTGAGCTCTCAGTTTATGTGAAATGAGCATTAAAAATATGAGTTGAGCATTATAAAACATGATACAATGATAGGATTCAAAGTTAGAGAAATCTTTATAAATATTTAAGGCATAAAGTCTGAACACAAGGATAGATATAGATAATAATGCTATAATGTATGAATAGGAAAAATAGATAAAGGAAACCTCTCAACAAAACCAGCAATGTGGAAGCATCTTTCTATATCTTTGTATGTTCCTCAATGTACGGATCCAACTGTGATGTGCCTTTCTCCTCTGTTACCTGCAAGTCAGCAGTATTTGGATGTGTCAACCAGGATCATTAAAATGACTTAGCAAGTGTATCAAGAAAAATGAGATAGCACACAAGCACACTGTGTGATATGTAAATACATAGCCTATACAATATAAACAAAGAAACTTACCATGGTAAAGGAGTAATGATTAATAATATACATTATATTTACATTAATAATGAAATAATTAAATTATGATATACAATTTGCATATAAAAAGTAGGTTATTAATCATTAATATCCATGATTCTTTCAAGTGCAATGTGTATTATTAATCATGACCTTTTACTGTGATCAATTTCATTGTTTACATTTTATATGATATATACTTACATATCACATAGCGTCTCTGTATTATCTCTTTTTTCTTGATACACTTGCTAGGTGATAGGTCATTCAAACGATTTTAGTACGCCCAGACACTACTAACTTAGTACGCCCAGACACTACTAACTTATAATAGGTAGTGGAAGAGGAAAACCTACCGCAGTTTGATTCATACCTCAAGAAATAAGCAAAGATATTGAAAGGTGCTTCTGCAATGCAAATCTTTATAAGAGGATTTCCATTATCTATTTATTTGTTAATGAAATATAGATGATCATGTTATCAATATATATCCTAGTTTTCAAACTTTATGCTCTAGATTTGGTAATAAAAATCATTACGTCTTTGAATTTTATCACACACCTTGGTTTGATTATTATTTCATTGAAACAAATTATTTATTTGTCTCATGTTATTTTTTTTATATGTGTGTATGTGATAATGTGGTAGCAATATATAATTGTTTTTATGTATTTTAGACTTGACATATTCATATTTGATGTCGTTGAACGCTACCCGTATAATGGGTTGTGGGACGTTACAAAACGCTTCAACAATTCTATCTAAATAACATGGCAACCAATCTCCTAGTCTTCGAGCACCAAGTCTACACATGAGAAGCCAATTTGGTTTCTGCACATGATAATACACATTTCTTGTGGGGAATTTCTCATGGGGAAGTGACAATTCTTTGCATCATTTGGCATGGACAAAGTATGTATAGAGTTTGATAAGGGACGACTAGATATCCAGAGTAAAGATCTACTAAGCAGGCAACTAAATTCATATGGAATAGTTACAACCTATGGACTACAATCATTGAAGACAAATATGGACCCTATTTAAACAAGAAAAGTTCAGCCAGATCACCAACATGGGCCACACTTCAGAAACTAATCCTTACTCTCAGAGACTATACAAAATGGACTATTGGCAATAGAGATTCAGTCAATGTAAATGGTTCAACGATTGGTTACAAGAAAAACCTTTGGTTTAATGCCCTTCATCTTTCGATTTGACCCACCACTGCCAGGTGGAATGTCTCAAATTTGCTAAAGCCTAACTTTGTGGAACTTGTCAGTTATAAAAGAATTTTGCACATTCATTCATCTAAGATATCCAACAAATTTAGCTAGACTGCAATCTACAAGAAATACTGTCGTGGATCTTAAACAATAAAATGTAAAATGTTCTTACTCCGATCTGCTTACCCCATTTTCTTCCAGGTATGCAACAATCTGGCTCCACCCATTGCATAAAAAACATCTAGTGTCCCCCAAGAGTAAGAATTTTCTTTTGGAAATTTCTCAAAGGCATTATCCCTAATGGATAATTACTGAGTGCAAGGGAATTCAAAGACTATGAACACATTGCTGGTGTTGTTCTAAAAGCTCCGAGGAATCACTCCAACACCATCCTGCCTCCACCCAGAATTCACAAAAGTTTGTGGTAATGCACAGAAATGGTTCTTTTTCACTGAAGACGTCTGTTTTCCACATATCACAATCGAGTAGCATGCTCCTAAAGTAGAGAAAAAAGCAAATGTGGTTCAATCTGAAGATAATTATTTGCACTACACTGTGGGTATGGTGGAAAGCAAGAAAAAAAACCTCTATTTCTACCACATCCCTTGGAGGCCGAAATACTTTGCTCAACAGATCATTTCCTTAAGCTCTGAATACATAATTTTGAAACCCAGATACGTACATCACTGTAACTGTCAAGCACTTACACGGATTCAGAAGCATGGTTTCTGATCCAAAAGTGAAACCCAGACATATTCATCCCTGTAACCATCATGCATGGTTATTTTTTCTTCAGAAACATGACTTCTGTCCAAAGTGTCATGAACGTTGATATTATGTTTCGACTTTGGCCTACAAGTGGAGGTCTCTTTACCTCACCCACCCTTACCCCCTTCTCCCTGCTCAGATGCACCCATCCCCAAGAACAGAGACATAAGTCACCTCAATAATCCATCCCAACACTTTCTAACTGCTGCAAGTAAACCACAGTGAAACGATAGGCCATAGTGGAGAAGAACTCCATAGCATCATCATAGTATACAATGATGCCAATGTTAAATTGGGTTTAAGTTCCAAAAAAGGGGGAAAAAGACCAAAAAAAAAAAAAAAATACATGCAAATAAAATGCAGATGCAAAATCAACATGGTACTAGTGTGTGATGAGTGCCATAGGGTTTCTTCTATGGCTTTCCATATGGAGCTAGAGGGCAAAAATATTGAAATGCAACGAGAGGAAGGAGAGTGGGGAATAGGAGGTACAGGAACCTAAGCTCTACGGCTTAATATGGGAAGTGGTAAAAAAGGGACACAATCCATTTCTCTGCTGACATGGGGATAAGGTATTATCTATCTAAAACTGTTTGCACTTATTTTAGGCCCCAGTTTACCTTCATTTTAATGTGCAAATAAACTGAAGGCTATATACCTTAAGGTTTAAAAAATGCAATACGGTTGACGAAAATGATTAAATTCAATTTCAACCATCCTTGTAACTGCCTCTTGTATGGACATAAGCAGATCTATGGACGTAGGCAGATAGGAAACAGAGAATATATAAGAATTACCATTGGTATATAGGACCTAGATTGCACAGACACTGACATGATGACACGGGTATGGCACGGCATGACAAGACACATTGATAGCAAAATCTGAAAATATATGCAACGACATGGTAAAAAGAGTCGTGTCCAACACAGTATTCAACATGACACAACTTTACAGTACAAGTATCTGAGCTTCCGAGTATAGGACACTTCTACAGATAGAAACTTGTGTGCCTGAGACACTCTAGCATGACACGCTTGACCATGTGCATTCGGATACTTACAAATGTGCAAGTTGATATGAACCTTAAAACTTATATATAAGATTGAACTGTTGTGCCCTTCTTACAAAAGCAAATTATTTGAAGATAATTTTACTAAAACTAGATTTGATCATACAGGAAAAACAACCAATGGACATATTAGGAGTCACACAGAGAAATATTCAGATGAATACACTATATACCCATCGTCGCATCTAGAAGTTTGGATATTGCCATGCCGAACACAATGTGTCATGGAATTACCATGATTATCATGTTTTCTACTTACAGATATGAATACATATATTATTTGTATTATGGATATGCACTCGCCATCAATATTTTGGGAAAGTGAATGTGGCTTCTGATTGGATCTAGATCCTAATGAAATATAATCAAATATGACTATGGCTTGACTAAAAGTAAGTTCAACATTCATTTTTAGTGAATACATCAGACAAATAGTTCATCGAGTTACATTACATGCTATTCAATTGCTAATAAGGTCTACTATGCAGTCATACATGTTCTCATATATTCAGATATCAATCCAAAAATTTAGATATTCAGATAGTTTAAGATTATCCACATTTTAAATGGAAGAACACATATATCCATATAACCAACCCTATTTTGACGGGAAAAGACATAAATGATATTGATGCTGGTGATGACAATGATAGAGATCTCTATGCACATAAACTGGAGGAAAGGCTTTCCGAATTATGCTATTTGGAGCTATTTTGTATGTTATTTGTTGATAATATTGTCTTACCTGATGAGACGAGAGCAAAGGTAGATGCCAAATTAGAGGAGGAAAATCTTAGAATCTCGATGTTTTAGTAAGTAGATCCAAAATAGAGTATGCATTACAAATTCAATAGATAGAGGATCCGATACAATAGTATTAGGACATTGGACAATGAGAGATATAGATAAGTAATCGGTACCTAAGTACTTTGGATTCTATTATTAGAAACGACAGGGAGATTGATAGTGATATCAACTATAAAAATCTAAATTAGCTAGCCGAAATGGAGGATCCACACTAGCTGGTTGAAACTGGCTGCAATATTTAAAATAACGATAACGTTAACGTAACGTTTTTTTTTTTGTTAGTTTATGTAGCAAATAACGTAACGCATAACGTAGGTTACACAATTTTCTATTTATTTAATTAAAATAAATATAAAACTGTATTTAATAATTTCCATAAATAAGTAAATAAATCTAAGAAATCATATAAAATACTGTAAAATCAATATAAAGGCGTAGAAAAATTATAAAATGTCATATCAAATATCACAATATTTTTTTAAGTCATACACAATAAAATATTGTTTTTTTTATAACATGAAGATAAACTCGTGTGATCATCTAATCAATCATAACAAGATCATCTTCCTCCAGAATGTAGTTTGCATATTCCGGATCGATATCATCTCCCATCTCATCAAAACTATCATCAATTGCTTTTTGTTTATCCGAAGAAGATGCTACACATGAGATATACAAATTAAGATGTTATTAGATACTCAAATCATGATAGTATTCATTTAAGAATATTAAAATGTAAAAATTGGATAACTTATAAGAATCGACCTTTCATTTCTTTACTGGAGTTTCAGTTTCATCTTACTTGTCTCCTTTATCTACAATGGATGGAAGAATATTTTGATAACCATTAATTGCAGTGACTTCTAAGAAATCATTGGTTCTTATATTAGAATCGTCATCAGTAGGCTCATCTAGCAATTCAAGATCTTCCTGGAGACAAGACTCTTCACTCTCAACAAACCATTCATCTTCTGGTGTCGCCTCATCAATCAAAATTGGATCCAAATTCATTCGCTTCCTCCGAATATTTCTCTCTCTAAACTTAATATTGTACATGACGTATACGAGAGAATGTAAGCGTTCTTGCTCCAACCGATATTTTTTTTTGAATGCATCTTTAGCAAAGTTATGAATTGTTATATGAGTATGATGATAAATAAAGTACTTAAAAATAATATATTGAGTTTTTTAAATTCATACTTGCTCAAAATTACTCCAATTGCGTTCACATCCAGAAGCACTAGTCGTAAAAGAGAGGATTCGAATTGCAAACTTTTGAAGTGTTGGAACATCCTCTCCAAATCTTTTCCACCAGACAGCTAAAATAGATAATTAATTTTAGTGTTAAAAAATGTAAAAAAATCTTAATGTCAATGATATATCTGCAAATACATTCCTAAGAATCAAATTAATAAATTACGATATACCTGGACTTCGAGCGTTCATGGTCATTTGAGCTAGCGGGGATCCAAATTCTCCAAGATTCTGTTTATACTGATCTAGCTCCACATCAGCTTATGCATACTCATTGAGATCGGGGATCATTCGTTGCATGCATTCACGACGACCTCTTCTAACCTCAGAAACATTAGAAAATATATCACTGTAGAAGCATTTAGGATTTAGAAAGTAAGTCGCTCATGCCTGTCCACCTCTTATCAATCAAATTCTAGTATAGCATGAATTCCTCTTACTACTCCCACAGATATCGGCAATTTTCTCTTTACAACTGTCAAGCATCTCATATAGAAAAGACATAGAAGGCCTCACATCTGAATCCACCTCTCGCAGCACGTAAACCAGTGGCAGTGTGATGCTAAAGCAAAAGAGAACTCGGCCCCAGAAATTTCTGCTAGATAGCACTGCTTTTTTTGCCTTCACTGCATTCGGTTTTTTCGCCCAAGCACTCTTGATAAAATCATCAGAAGCAAACAACTTGCTCAATGGCTGGCTTAATTTATAAAGTCTTTGTAAAATCAAGAATGACGTAGTGAATCGAGTGATGATCGACCTTAGCAGTTCCTTTCCCTTCGTGTATGTCCACATCAAACTCAAAACCCAGCAATGATTATATATGAATTGTATGATCCCCTTTACTATTTCAAGAGTTTCCTTATGGATCTTTATTTTGCCTATATCCTCCAGCATCAAATCAATACAATGAACTGCACAAGGAGTCCAGTAAAGACGTTTTCGTGAATCCATAAGTTTTGTGCCCGCATTGACATATGAAGCGTGACTGTCTGTAATCACTTGGAGAATATTATTCTCTCCAATCTCCTCAACTACCTTATCAAGACAGTCTCATAAGTAATCTCCTATCTTGAACTGAGCTGATGCATCAATGGACTTGTAAAGAAAGTCCTTTATAGTGAATTCACAAGAAAGTTTATTAAATTTCTGCTCTTCCTATTAGTCCACCCATCTGACATCACTGTACAACCGTACTTCTCCCAAGTTGCCTTGTGCTTCTCCTTAATCTTGTCAATATCGTCAAGCTCGACCTTAAGAACCCGCATCCTCATCTCGTACGGAGATGGTTGCTTCAAGCCAAATCCGAAATTTCCAACTGCTTCAATCATCTCCTTTTAATCTATTCTAGATATTAAATGACAGTCTATTTGCATAGATACATCTGCCTATTTTTCTAACACAGTCCTCTCTTGCCTCCTTTTTTAAAGCTATCTCCAACGTCGATTGTCGGACTTCAAAATTAATAAATTTATTCATTGCTCCTAAAGTTCGAGGTTGAGTATTGCTACTGGCGGCGCTTTCAAGCTCTTCGCTCACCAATTCAGTATCTGGTCCCCTATTCTGTCAATTTCACAGCTTAGAGATGCCTTTTTCTTCTTTTCTACTTCTGTAGACTTCAAAACATGTTTACATATTTTCTTTACATCTAGCGGGACTCGTTCACATATTTTCACCCCATGTCTTATACCAGCCAAATGGTGTTTAAGCCGGGTGATTCCTGTAATAATGTGATGATTACAAAATTTGCAATAAAAATAATTTGGAGGTTCCTCTTCCTTGTGAATCCCCCATTCTCTGGCTGGATCCAAATGTTTTGACATGATTCAATCTACACAAACATACCAATAATTCAATTATTCGAGAATCAACAATTAATTCAATAATTCAATTATTCTTCTAAATCTATTTTCTTTACAACCAATTCATTCCATTTTCACATAATGCATTTTCTACAACAATTATTTCAAGTCCATTTTCTTTTACATTAATCCAATTTGCACAGTGCACACTGCACAGTGCAACCGAAGACAAAAACCCTATGCAAATCTATTTTCTACAATCTATTTTCTTTACATTAACCCTATGCAAAAACCCTAAGCAAAAAAATGCACTGTTGCAGTAGCTGCAACAGTGCACACTGCACAGTGCGCATTCAACAACAATCCAATTAACATCAAGATAATTCACACATTTGTTGAACCAAGTAATCCAATTAACAGTCCAATGTAAAATTAACAGTCCAATTAGCACGATAATCCAATTAAAAATCTGATGTAAAATTGTAAAATATCCAAGTAATCCAACAATGCAAATAATCAAGCAATGAATAATCCAACGTTATAGAATTAATTCAATTAAGTATTTATAAAGAATTTTAAGAAAATTAGGTTGGAAAGCTTACCTCTGTTGAACCGAAGAGGGACCGGAGCGCTGAGGGAGAGTGGGGGCCGATTAGGTGTCGACCGAGCTTCTTGAAACCGGAGATGGAGCTACAGAGCCGATCGGAGCTTCAAAGCTTCAGGAGGTTCTTCGAGAGGGGAAGAAAGCGAAAGGGCAAGAGGGGAAGCTTCAGCGTCGAGAGAGAGAGGGATAACCGGAGCAGGAGCCGGAGCGCTGAGGAGGGGGAAGCGTCGAATCTTTGATCAATCGAAGATTCTGAGAAAGCTGATGGCTTAGGAGGTTGATTGGAGACTCTCACCGGCATTTTGAAGACGGAGCGGCGGTGGACATGGGGTCGGGAGAGGGGGACGGGTCGAGAGGGGGAGATCGGGTGAGAAATCGCTTGGGGGAGAGAGAGAACGATCGATTTTAGGGTTAGGGTTTTTTTCGCCTGCAGTTTTATTTGTTTCGAAGTAGGGAAAAAACGTATGTTACGAAAAAACGTAACGTAACGTACGTTATTTGAAAAAAACTCTGCGCTCCGCAGCGGGGCATTATTTCGCGCTACGGAGTGAATTTTCTTTGTTATGCTCGTAACGCGTTAAAACGCGTTACGGAGCGCATTTTTTTCTATATTGACTGGCTGGTTGAAATAGTCTAGCAGAATTGCATATGATTCATTGTATATGTAGTAACATGAGAAATGAGATGAGAAATAAGGATATTTTTGTTAAGATAGGCATAACCACTAGAGAAGAGAAGGTGGTAGAATATTGCCTATGATGGCTTAGTCATATGCGATATAGACTTATGAATTCACCAGTTAGGCTAGTGGAATTTATCAAGATAAGACAATTTAAAAAACCAAAGGTCAATCAACGAAAATATGGATAGAGGCGATACGAAAAGATATACAGTAAATGCAAAGGGTCCGTATCTTTCACATTTAGAGCACTGTTCGGTCTTAAAATGTTTTGGTGAACAACTAAAAACAAAATGCGTAGAATGCCCTACACGAAGTAGATGTTCCATACGACCCCAAGTTGGATATGACTTATAATTGCTAACATATTAAGCAGAAACTTTTCCAAGCAACTTTAATTTAATATAATTGTATTCCTGCTCTGAAGCCAAAGAAAAGTAACGGCTTCAAGTGTTCTAACATTCTCGCATTTTCTCAACGATGGGGTCTACACCTATCTTAACATGAATATCTTCATTTCTCACTTTATCTCTCCTAGTGATGTCGTATATTCAACAAAACATACGCATTTATCTTATACTTATCTTCTATGAATGATATTTATTAATAACCCAACATTCCGTGGCATATAATAAAGCTGGCTTAATAATAGTCCTATAAAATTTTTCCTTTAGTCTTAACGAAATGTTAAGATCACATAAAACTCCCGTTGCACTCCTCCATTTTAACTAGCCAGCTTGTATCACTATCGATCTCTCTATCATTCTGAATAATAAAACCCAAATATCTAAATTGACTGCTCATTTGTATCTCTTGCTCGTCAGTGTTACAGCATTATAGTCTCATTTATTAAATTTACACTCCATATATTTTGTTTGAGATCTACTCAATTTTAAACCTCTAGATTCTAATGTGTGCCTCCATAACTCTAACTTGGCATTCACCCCTACTCATGTCTTATCAACTAAGACAATATTCTCAATAAATAGCATACACCAAGGTATTTCATCCTGAATAACTCTAGTAAGCTCATCCATCACTATAGGAAATAAGAACGGACTCAATGCAGACCCTTAACGCAGTCTAATTATGATAGAAGAATCACTTATTAGATCACCACATGTTCTGATATTGGTCACTACTATATCATACATATTCTTAATTATGTCAATATACTTGATGGAGATTTTTTTCTTCAATAATGTCCACTAAACCACCTCTTGTGGTACCTTATCATAGGCTTTCTCTAATTGTTTATCTATAATCACACCTATCCCATTACGATTTTTATCTCTGTCCATATACCAAAGTTTATAAGCTCAAAACTCTATGATTTTAACTTTCTCACCTACCCACTTAGTCTCCTGCACGCACAAAATATTAACCCTCCTAATCACAGTATCAACTAACTCTGATAATCTGCCTATAAGGGAACCTATATTTCACGATATCAACCGAATCTTATATTCATGAGCTAACTTATTTACCACTACCCACTCATTAAGGTGTGGGAACGCTCTTATATCTGACACTACATCCGAGTGCCGACGTGGCGCATCGCTTCTGGGCGATGAGCAGCAACCCTCACACATTTTTCACTACACCTGGGCTCCGATGTAGCGCGTCACTCAATAGTGAATGCCCCAATGAAATTCATATTTTGGCTCTTATCATAATATGTGATAATATTTTATGCTGGTTGTCACAGACCTACCACAACCCTCCTTTATCTTGGCTTGGCACAAGCAGTGAAAGGATACATCTTTGAGCAAGATTCTTAGATGAATATGTATCTAAAATATCTCGATGCATGCAAACCAAGAACCATAAGATTACTGGACAAAAAAGTCATGATTGTATCTTTTTATTACATCATTTGCTCTAGCTTGTCGTTCGAAGAGCATTACCTTTTAATGCTGCTAAGACATTAATTAAGCTTGGAATTTTTTTTAGAAATCTTTGTTCTAAAACCATTACATTAGAAGAACTTGATAATTTGGATGTTGATATTGTGCAAACACTATGTAGATTCGAAATGACTTTTCCTCCATCTTTTTTTGATATTATGATCCATCTACTACTGCATTTAGCACATGAAGTGAGGCTTGGAGGACCGGTTCATTTTCGATGGATATATCCTATTAAAAGGTATGATATAAAATTAATAATCTAATTTATTATAATTTTTTATGTTAATTTGTTTTCTATTATAGATATTTTGGATTTTTAAAATCTTATGCTTACAATAGAAGTCGACCAGAGTGATCTATTGCTGAGCGTTATATTACTGAGTACTTAACATTTCGTTCGAGATATTTAAATGATGATATTGATAAAAGGTTAACTAGATTGTCAAAAAATCTTGATAGTATTAATAGTACACTACAAGATTTAGATACTCAATCTAGCATTGGACGGCCTTTAGAATCTTGTGAGATGTTTATCTTAACTAAGTTCACCTACAGGCAAGGAGATCGCTATATCTTGTTCAATTATGATGTAATTAGCTCATATCATGAGTAAGAACTTGTATAACACCAAAATTATTTTAATATATTATTTTGATTATGATCTAAGTTAACTAATAAATGTACATTTTGTGTACAGAATATCGAGCGATTATAGCAAATCAAATAAATCGTGGTAGGTCAAAGTTATGGTCTAGAGCACATGGGCATAGTCAAGAATTTCTGGTGTGGTTTGAAGCACGTGTAAGAAATGAATAAGTATCGGATGAGATCAAATGGTTATCACGTGGAACTCATTTCATAACAAAAAAAATTTAAAAGATGTCATTAATGATTATAAATTCCGAACATATGATCATAATGTTGGAAAAGTAACCCAAAATTATGGGGCTAGTATCACAACATCTACTTCAAATATCAGGAATGAAAACCCTATTGTTGGTTATCATATATTATGATATGGTAAAAGAAATCTGAGATGGATTACTATGGATTTCATAAGTTCATTCTTTTTAAATGTGATTGATTTCAAAGAATGAGAGATGAATTTAACCTTCCAATGGTTAATTTCACAAAATTAATTTATGAAAATGATCCATTTGTCTAAACTATCAAATGCATCAAGTTTTCTATGTGCAAGATCCAATTGAGAAATATTGACAAAGTGTAATTAATGCAATACCAAGAGACTTCAACGATATGCAAGATGAGCCTACACAAATTGATATGGATATAGATAATCCATATTAATATGTTAGATGGTAAATGATCTTCAGACGGTACTTTGGAATGTGGCATATTATTTTCTAATATTTATTAGGTCATGATGTTGGACACAATATCTTAAATGAATGTTTGCTTTAGTTTATCATATCTAAACTATTGGTTGATTTTGTTTTCGTATTTGTGTTATTTATGTTGTTACTATATAATATACTCGATGTTGGTGATATTAATATCAATAAGATTAATAATAGGTAATACTCCATTTTCCTTGTTATATTAGTATTGAAATTTATTAATTTTAATTTCTCATTTATTATTATTTAATTAGTTTTATAGTGTTTTATTTACGGAAGTTTTAGATAGCTAGTAAGGGTAAACAGAAAATGTTGGATAATGATTCATCTGTCAAGTATAAACAAAAATCTAAATTACAATCCAGTACAGAATATGTGAAGACAAAAAACTATGCTTCCAACTTGGTCTCGTCGGATTATAAATTCTCAGTCTACTAACGACATAAAATCAGAACCTTTAGATGACATTAAGTTCTCAAGTTCTAGTCATGATGACGAGAATATGAAAAATGATCAACAGTTCGATAGTGAGGAATCAACTGATTCTGAAGATGAAATCAATCTTCAAACCCAAACACTAAAAATGATGCAAATACATTAGCTTCCACAAGTATAAATGCAGTAAGCAAAGGTAAAACTAAATAACTTTAATATCTGGTAATGTGAACTTCATTAATAGTATACTATTTTAAAATGAATTCTAATTTTTATTTTTGTTTTTAAAGAAAGTTCCTATAGAGAGGACTGTCAGAAAAAAAACTAGACGCTTGAAGAAGAGAGTAGGTAGAAATGAGTTCCAAGTAAGGATGTCGTTAATCTAAGTTCATATTTTGGGGCATTAGCTCGAAATGTAATGTCAGTGCCTCTTAAAATTGAAAACTGACATGTTCCTTCCAAAGAAATAAAAAACGAATTGTGAAAAATGGTTAATGTAAGATATACTACATAACCCAGATATATGTCTATACATAACGTAATATGTTTATGAATAAAACTTTCTATATTGTAGGAGAAGTTTATTATCAAAGAAGGTGCAAAAAAAAGGTGTTCCTTAAAATTGGAACAGGATATAGTGTTGGAAAAATTGTTGAAGAAAAAACACTTTACGCCTCATGCTAAGATCAGCTGTAATTAAGGATCGACCCAATACAATACCAATGCAACAGTGGAAGCAGATAGTAAATTATTAGAGTTCAGAGAAATCAAAAGTATATTATCTTAGTTATTCAATGTAAAAAATATATAACCTATTAAATTAGTATTATATTATCTTCAAGTGATTATAGCCTGAAAGAGAGAGGAATAATGAGAACAGAAAGAAGGCTAAATATACTCATATGATTGATTCAAAAAACTTTGCTAGAGTGCAAGAGAAAGGTAAATAAAATTTTTATTATACTCAGAAAATAATATTCTGAAAAGTTAATTTATTTTTTTAATATTTATTAAACAGAAAAAGAGAGTCAAATGAGAAATTACCAACGAAATTGATATGTTTATTATGACTCACAAAAGAAAGAATGGAACATTGAAAATTGATGAGAAAAGTAAGGTATCTCGAATTATGTTTTTCAATTTCAAAAATTACATATATATAAATTGTTATTTTTTTATATTTTAATATGATTTCAATCTCTTTTCCTTTTAAGTTTGAATTGGATCAGTTATCTGTACTACCACTAGATACATCAGAAAATAAGATAATCATAAGTAATTTTATAAAAAATATTCAAATGTCATTCGAGACGAGCATTATTTTATGGAAAGGATATTACATCATCAAATTTATGAAAACCATCAATGAGTTCTCTATCTAATGATGCTATCAGAGAACTAGTTACTAGAGAATAAAGAGCAGCTGAGATAAAGAAAAAGTACGGAATGAAGATGACTGGACTATAAGATGTATTATCTCAAATAAAACAAACTAATCCTAATATCCAGTTTCTTGGTACATTTAATAATCCATTATCTACTATCCCAGAACCTTCTAATGCAGCAAGTGCCTTCCAGATATTGTAACAAAGTTTATCTACTGCCACATATAATCTTGGATAGGTTGGTCAATTCTATGACATTCAAATTTAATTTTATAAATGCAAGTTATTTTAATTTAATTTATCATTGTTTACATCAATATATGATAATTTAGATAGACTATTTACATCCATATTCTCATGTAGCAAGTTTTTTTAATTTAATTTATCATTGTTTGCATCTGGCAATAGATATGTTGTTTCAATATCTGGAAGGCACTTTGTGCCTCAGGAGGCTATGAAGTGGTAGGTAAATGACTATTAAATATATCAGTAACTAGATATTAAAATTGGTTTGCTTTATTTGAGTTCTTACGTTTTATATTCCAGTCATCATCAATTCGTACTTAATCTCCATTTCAGTCACTCTCTGTTCTCTAGCAACTAATTCTGTGATGACAATCGAAAGAGAACTAGTTGATAGTTTTCGTAAATATGAAAATATATCATTCTTTCCATAAAGTGGCGCTCATCCAGAATGACTTTTGAATATTTTATATATAAAATTATCTCTGGCTATATTGCTTTCAGACGTATTTGGTGGTTGTGCAGATAACTGATGCAATTCAAACTTAAAAGAAAAATAGAAATTATTAAAATATGAGATAATTAGTAATTTATATATTTAATTTCTGAAATAAAATTTTTTTAATTCAAGATACGTTAGTTTCCTCATTAATTTTCAATGTTACTTTCTTTTGTGAGTTATGCTAAACATGTCAACTTCGTCTAGTAATTTCTTATTCGACATTTTTTCTGTTTAATAAATATTAAAAAATAAATTAACTTTCCATAATATTATTTCATGAGTGTAATAAAAATTTTAAAAATTTATCTTTTCCTCTCGCACTTTACCAAAACTTTTTGAACTCACCATATTAGCATATTTACTCTTCTTTCTGTTCTCAGAATTCTCATTTCCAAACTACAATCACATTGTAATAATTTATATATACAGATATTAAATTTAATAGGATATATACTTTTAACAATGTATAACTAATATAATATTTCTTTGATTTATCTAAACTCCAATATTTTACCATCTGCTTCCACTGTTGCTATTGGGTCAATCCTTAATTATTGTTGATCTCCTCATGGGCTTAAATCGTTTTATTTCAAACTATTTTTCCAAATCATATAACATTATATGTAGACATATATCTAAGTTATCTAGCAATATCTTACAATAACTATTTTTCCATATTCATTTTTAGCTTCCTCGAATACAACTGCTAGTTCTCAATGTTAAGAAGTTATAATATTGCATTCCGAGCTAATATCTCCAAGTATGAACTTAAATTAACATCCTTACTTGGATCAATAGACTGGTTCTTCTTGTTTAAAATAATAACTGATTAAACACACTCATTCGTGCCTACTATCGTCAATCAGCTAGTTTCTTTCCTAAGAATCCTCTCTATAAGAATTTTTTAAAAGAATGCATTTACAACAGTATATTATTAATAAATGTTACATTATCAGATATTAAGTTATTTGATTTTATCTTTCCTTATTGCATTCATACTAGTGGAAGCTAATAAATATATATATCACTCTCAGTATTTGGGTTCAATATCACCAACATCGAGCATATCGCATAATGACAACATAAATAACACATACAAAATAGAGTCAACCAATAGTTTAGATACAATAAATTAAATTAAATATTAATTTCAGAGATTGTGTCCAACATCATGTCATAATAAATACTAGAAAATAACATTACACAATATAAATTACCATCTGAATATTATTTTCTATATAACATATTAATATGGATGATCTATTTCTATATCAATTTGTGTAGATTTATATTGATATTGCCTTATTACATTATGTCAATTTTCTTCAATTGGATCTTGCATATAGAAAACTTAATGAACTTGAGAAGCTAAGACAAATGGATCATTTCTATAAATTAATTTGTAAAATTAATCATCAGAAGATTAAATTTATATCTCCTCCCTTGAAACCAAGGGTGGACCTACATAGGGCTGGGGGACAGTTGCCCTCCCTCAAAATATCAAAATAATTCAAAATTTACTGTAAATTTCAACTTGCCCCCACTCAAAAATATCAAACTAATCCTAAATTTAAAGGAAATTTCAACCCCTCAAAATATCAAACTAATCCCAAATTTAAAGGAAATTACAATTTGCCCCCCCTCAAAATGTCAAACTAATCCTAAATTTCAATGAAATTTCAACATGCTCCCTCTTATTTTTGAGTTTTACAACTTTACCTCTCAATATTGAGTTTTTCATTTTTAAAACTTTTAAAATTAATTATTTTATGTGTAATTCCACCCCCTCTAGTTCAAATAACTGGGTCCGCCCCTACTTGAAACTAATCATACAACAATAACAACTAAGCCTTTTATCCCATGTACTTAGGGTAGGCTACATGAACCAAAAGAGAATCACGTCGGATCGATCACGTTATTGTATGATTGAAACTAATCATATTTTTAAAAAAATGAACTTATGGAACCCATTATAATTCATCTCAATTATTTCTTTTACTATTCCATAATATGTGACATCACCCAACAATAGGGTTTTTGTCCTTGATACTTGCAACGCTTGGACTAGATACTGTGACACCAACCCCACAATACTGGATTATCTTTCTATCATCACGATCATAAGTTCAGAATCTATAACCATTAATGACATATCTTTTATATTTTTTTACCATGAAATGAGTTTTATCAGATAACCATTAGATCTCATACGATACTTATTTATTTCTCATACGTGCTTCAAACCACTCAAGGAATTCCTGACTATTCACATGTGCTCTAGACCATGACCTTGACATGCCACGATTTATTTGATTTACCATAATCTCTCGATATTCTTTACGCAAAAAGGTGTACATTTATTAGTTAATTTAAATCCTAATCGCATTTTGGTGTTATACAAATTCTTACTGAAGATACGAGCAGATTAGATCATAATTGAACAGAATATAGTGATCTCCTTGCTTTCGGGTGACCTCAGTTAAGTAAAACATCTCACAAAGTTCGAAAGGCCGTCCAATGCTAGATTAAGTGTCTAACTTTTATAGTGCACTATCAATACTATCAACTTTTCTTGATAATATAGTAAATCATTTATCAAGATCATCGCCTAAATATACAACAACAACAACAACTAAGCCTTTTATCCCAAGTATTTGGGGTAGGCTACATGAACCAAAAAAAATAATCACGCTGGATCGATCACTTTGATATTCCTTCTCCATTCATTTCTATCAAGTAATATCTCCTTATTTAAACCTCTAAACTCCATATCTATGCGTATCACCTCCATCCATATTTTTTTCGGTCTTCCATTCGTTCTTTTAACTTGTCCTACATTGATAAACTCTCCTCTTCGAACTGGTGCACTTATAGGCCTACGTTGCACATGACCAAACCATCGTAAGCGATTTTCTCGCATCTTCTCATCGATGGGAGCTACACCTACTTTAGCACGAATATCTCGCCTAAATATCTTGAACAAAATGTCAAGCACTCCTCAGTAATATGCGCTCAGCAATAGATAGCTCTGGTCGACTTCTACTGCGAACGTAAGATTTTAGAACTCCTAAATATACGTGATAGGAAAATAAATTAACATAAAAATTATAATATATATGTGAACTAACCAATAAATTTATTAGTTTTATATTGTATGTTTTAATCGGATACATCATCGAAAATAAACTGATCCTCCAAGTCTCACTTCATGTGCTAAATAAAGTGTAGATGCATCATAATATCAAAAAAGATGGAGAAAAAGTCATTTCGAATCTACAAAGTATTTGCACAATGTCAACTTCCAAATTTTCATGTTCTTCTAATTTAATGACTTTAGAACAAAGATTTCTAAAAAAAATCTCAAAGCTTAATTAATATCTCAGCAATATTAAAAAGCAATGCTCTTCATATAGCAAGCTGAAACAAATAATATAATAAAAAGTGTCAATCATAATTTTTAGTCCTGTAATCTTATAGCCCTTGGTTTGCACATATCGAGATATATTAGATGCACATCCATTTGGAACTCTCACTTCTTTTAGTACTTTACAAAAATATCTTTATCATCTTGAGCCAAAGAGATGTTGCAGGTGGCAAATACTCTTTACCAGATTGTCCCTCTTATGGATTAGTTCATGTCTTAACACCAATCTCTTCCAAACCACGATGCCCTTTCAAGTGATTTTTGTTTTTCCCCACCATATTTAAGAGCCTTCTGATGATGTTATAAATCACATTTTTCTCGATGTACATGACATGAAGATTATGATGTAATAAATTAAACTCCCATTATGATAGATCAAAAAATATTTTTTTTCCTTACATAGATCTTTTCTTGCATCTTTTTCTTCTTTTAAGTCTTTTCAAAATTATTCATCAGACCATCTAAATATTTCAAAACATCTGAACATGATATCAAATATACTGGATCATTTAATTTTTTTCCCTTAAAGAATAACTTCTCATCATGGTGCCACTCATGATCAAGATTAAGAAACCGGCAACTTCAATAATAGCAAAATTTCTACTATTTTTCAGAGATATATAGATTTTGTAGCATAACAACAAACTGGACATGCTAATCTTGTGTGATATACTATTTTTCAGATATATAAATCTTGCGTGATTATTTTATATTTGTCTCTCACTCAACACATTGCGGGAATTAGAGTGTTATTCCCAACAGATTATACACCCATTCGCACACATCACATGCAAAAGATTTAGAAATAGCAAATCATATGCTCTAAAAGAAACAAATTTCTTGCATAATAATTCTTTAATCAGCTAGTAGTTCATATATTGCTATATATAGACCAAAATATGTGCACTACACATGCAATTAAAAATAAAATAAATATCTACTAAAGTTTCAATAAACCTAATAATAAAATCCTATAAATCTTGGCCTATTCCCCATAAGGAAGACGAAAAAAGATATAAGCAACAGGAAATTCCCAACTCAGTAGCAACCTATCAGGAGATTCAGGAGGACCAACAGTAGAGAAACGAAATGATGATCAGATCAAGTTTCACTTTGGAAAAATAAATTAGGGAGAAAGAATAAGTAGAAGCGAAAGTGCCTGTAAAGTTGACTAAGAAATCTAGAGGTCTACCATGTCCATTTTAGAATATGGATTTCAGCACATGAATTTGTATTATTTTTATATATAATGTATTTCTTCCTAACTAATATTTCCATCTATATGATATACCATATGTTTTTTTAGTTGTTTTGGAGTTATAGCCCTCTAACACGAGGACAGGCAAACATTTAATGGAGGATTAAGTTTGATAATCAACACATATTTTACAACAATTTTCATAATTTATTAGATACAAGTAGCTTTAGCTTTAAATAATCAATTTAAATAATGTTTACTAGTGTATCCCTTTAACATACCAATCCCTTTAACATACCAACTTTGAGGCTAAGTCAAAATACATGCCTATAGTCTTGTTAAGATGGCATTTAGGTGGAAAATTTGAGAACGGTTTTATTATTTATGATGTCAAAACTAAAACAGTCACATAAGACAGCCTGATTACGATAAAGACCTAGTATGCCAGCTCATTAGGAGAGAATATATAAATCAGAACAGGTTTTATTTATGGCCAACTTAGTGGTACTCATAGATGCTTGAAATAACAGTTATTATTCTAAATTCTCAGCTACTTTACTTGCTCATTCATGGCCTGAAAGACATTTCAAATTATCAATCCAGTAGCACAACACCAATAAATTATGATTTTTTATATTTACCAGAAAATTTCCACAAGGATTTAAAAGAGTTCAAGCATACTAAAAGGTAGAAATTAGCAATATGTGATTCATAATACAGCATTAATAAAGTACGAGACTAGCATACAATTTAGAATAGTCTAAATGCTTCTACATTATTCATGGTCATTTAGGTTCTATGCCATTACTGTATTGTGCCTCGTGATATATTGTATTGTACACTGCTATTTGAGGCTAACCCAACCATTAAATGGACTATTTCTGCCATCTGGTGCACCAAGTGAACTTTGAGCAACTATTTGCAATGTTGCTCAAGGGGTTTGGTTCTGGCCATATAAACAACACTATATAAATTGGTATCTAAACAGCAATGTATAAACTGCCGTTCAGGCAGTTTACATGCTTTTAAGGAAACATCCAACTCTCGTAGCAAAAGTGGGAAGGTGGTCAGGCAAAAGAAGTAAAGAGAGGAAAAATGAATGGATAAATCAAATATTTCTAACTGTAGTAAGATTCAAAAGCCACAAAGTTTGGTTATCTTATTAAAATAAACATTTTCAGTTGATCATTGATCCATTATTTATATTTGTTCTTAGAGATTTCAATTCTAACCATCTAAGTTCTTTGAAGCACCTACATAATGCCAATGTTCTTAGCGCCTGCATCATACATAACCTAAGATATGATATGATATGATATAAAAGGAAATCGATACATATCTTGTGTGTATATCTATTGGGTTATATATCTTATAATATGGTAATAGTATCTTATGATATGCAATATTATCTTATGATATACGACACAATATGATACTTTGTCTCAACTTATAATGGATTTCAAACTCATTCAAAATAAATTTTTTTGGTTCAATACGGGTTAAAATTCAAAACAAGTATAGTCTTTTGACAAAAACAAACATCAACTTCCAAATACATATTTTAGTTCATAAAAACATTCAAACCAATTAATGAAAGAGGTATGTATATTAACTTATAGTCAATACTAATTAATTTAATTTCTAATGCTCATTCCAAATAACTAATGAGCTTATTTATGTGTAAGCGAAAACCTCAACATATATTAGTGGCATTTACTCAAAAGAAAAAAATTTATGTAGGTTAGAGAAGATGAAGAAACTAAAGTAAGAGTTCTTAAAGATGATGACAATAATATATCTAGTTAGGATGATTAATTGATATTACAATTTTTTGCTATGCGCATAGCTTTTGTTTGTTTAATAAAATATACAATTGGGACTGAGACAATAGATAGAAAAAGGTTGGAGAAATATCTGATCTGATTTGTATATCAAATATGAAATCCGCTTATGACTATGAAAGAACTTAATATGGTGGAATGTGACTCGTGGATGGATTTAAATGAGTATTTTAAAGTTGAAGAGGAACAAGTGAGTCTACCAAAATTAAAAGGAAAGAAGTTCTATCATTGGTAGTTTATTCCTAATATTAGCATTTTCAATATTTTTTTATAATTTTAGGTAGGATCTTGTTACTTCAATATAACTGTAAATAATAAATGAAGAAAAGGAAAGAGAACTAAGAGTAGTGTTAAGGAGCTCATGTGGAGCAAAGGATATGACAATGAGGAAGATGAATTTATCATTCTTCAATTTCAAATAAACCGATAGCAATCTATTATGTTTGCTAATTATTACCATTTTGATTAATGACCACGTGATTGAATTTAGAAGTTAATTACCTATATATAGCTATTGACTTGTATTTTATATGTTATCGACTTTAGCATTTATCCATAGTTGTTTGTTTACTTATACTTTAACTTTTCTCATATTTTTATTTTATTTTATATTATATATATTTATATTTTTATATGTTTGGTTACTTAAATATTACACATTGATATCTTACGATATTTAATACTATTTATAAGGATAATAATACTAATATACATTAACCCAATCTGACAACTTTGATCAATCCTCAAAACTCTATTTTTCTAAATATGACGATTGAGTATGAAAAAAAATGTCCATTCTATGTAGTTCTTCCAAGACCTTTCTCGAATAAATATAGCAGGTTTCCATATCCCAAATAAAAAACTGAATTTGATAATCCAAAATTAATAAATTGGATTAGTAAGAGTTTGCATATAGGTTGTAAAGCTAAAGTACCATTATATTAAGCATAGCTCTCACCTAAGAGATATAACAGATTTTGGCTTTATTCTACCAAAAAAAAGCTCCCAACAGACCTAATTTGGCAGGGAAAAATCAATTATTTTATAAAAATTCCATCTTTCCAATTTTTCTAGCAACAAGTATCAAATTCAACAACAAAATTGAGATGAAAGAACGTCTGCCAACAAATAGAAATCGAAACCAATGTCATCAATTGTAGATTCATAACAACAAAACAATAGAAAGCCAATACATTCCTCTATCAAGAGGTGTTGGAGAGCAAATAGATTGATGGGGTGAATGGATTCCTGAAGTGAGCAGATGACATAACTTGCGGCTGAAAATCTATCATCCATCTCCAAGTCTAACTCTCTCTCTCTCTCTCTCAATCAATGGCTCTTCTCCTAGTTATTGATTGTTATCAGAAAGAATGAAGAATAAAGCAACAAAAAAGATGATAATTTAGAGAAAATAAAAGTAGATGAGATGATCTTTTTGTTGTTGTTGCTGCTCTGCTACTCGCTGTTGTTGCTGCCCCCAAGGGAACGGGGAGAAAGAGACCTAAAAGAGGACTTTGGATCTCTGTTTGCTTCATATAAATAGAATTCAAATGATTGAGGGCCTGTGTTAAGAATTTCTATATAAATAGAATTCAAACGATCGAGGGCCTGTGTTAATTTCTATATGAATAGAATTCAAATGATTGAAGGCCTGGGTTAATTTCTTGACCCAGGGCTTGGACTCATTTTATGCGTCGGACAATGAGACAGTACAGAGAGAACAAAGGCTGTGTTTGGTTTGAGAGAAAATGGATGAAAGAAAAAGAAAGAGAAAGGGAAAGAGAAAAGAAATGAAAAAGAGATGGAAAGTGGTTTTTCTTTGGTATTTGGTTAGTAAGAAAATATTTTCTTTTCTTTTAAATTTTCTCTGAAACTAAACAATAGAAAATATTTTCTTCCTTATTTTCATTTCTTTTCCTTCATTTTCCCTCAAACCAAACAGAGCCAAAAGGTTTTCCTTTTATTAACTCAATGGATTTCTATTATCAAGAACACGATAGGTTCTTGGCTAAAGTAGAGAAACCCAATGAAGTATCGGATTTTTTTTTTATAATCTCCATAAACTTTTTAATGTTATATAACCCTCAGAGATTTCAAATTTTATGAAAACACCAATGGATCAATTTAAGAATGCAATAAATACTCATTCCATATTCTTTCTAAATATTCAGTCCTTGATTTAGTGTATTTTGCTCAAAAAACGTATATTTCAAAATAGGAAGGGAATTGGAGATGTTAATTTGAAGCTTATCTTGTATTTGGATTTAGTTTAGGTTTACTCCCACATTGCCTGTTGGATTGTTTGTATGGTGTTGAGATACCTATAAATATATACATCCCTCGACCAATAATAAAATAGATTAGTTGGCTTTGATTATTTCATAACATGGTATAAGAAATAAATCTCAGCAGTTAATCTCAACCATCTAATCGATGGCTGACTCGGATGCCGACTCTGATTTTGACTCCGATTCCGACTCTGATTCTGACCGCATGACAGGGACTCTGGCGGGTCCCTCCTTGACTGCAACTGTGTAATTCAGGGTTGATGCATCCCTTTGCTCCTTCTAAGCAAGAAATTTACCAAATGCCTAATATTATTCCTAAGTAAGAAGTTTATTCTACTACTAATATTGCTTCTAATAAAAAAGTTTATATGTTGTCTACTACTGTTTCTAAAAAATATTTATCTGTTGCTGCCTACTATTACTTCTAAAAAAAAGTTTACTTGTGCCTACTACTGCTTCTAAGAAAAAAATTTACCTGCTCTCTACTATTGCTTCTAAGAAAGAAGTTTATCCGCTGCTACTATTGCTACTGCTTGAATACGGTGTGTTATGATAATTCAAGTGATTCATCTACTGCTACTATTGTTGTTGTTACTTATCCACTTCAAATTAATATGTATTATTGAAGAGACATTGTTTTTCAATACGTATAACAAGTTCGGTATAATTGATATTTATACTCCAACTTGAGTGGGAGTGTTAGATTAAAAAACTATTTTGTATTTGGATTTGGTTTAGTTTAGATTTAGTCTCACGTCACTTGTTAGATTATTTGTATGGTGTTGAGACACCTATATATATGTCCAATGATTTATAATAAATAGATTGGATGGTTATGGATTCCATAACAAGTACAATATAAAACTAATAGCTAATTTATTGGTTAGTTCATATATATTATTATTTTTTTATTTTAATTTATTTTTATATCACAGATATTTTGGAGTTTTAAAATCTTACATTTGCAGTAGAAGTCAACTAGAGAGATCTATTGCTGAGTACTATACTGCTGAGGAGTGCTTGACATTTTATTCAATATATTTAAACGATGATGTTGATATAAGGTTAACTAGATTGTCAAGAGACCTTGACAGTATTGATAGTACACTACAAAATTTAGACACTCAATTTAGCATTGGCCGGCCTTTAGGAGCTTGTGAGTTATTTACCTTAACTGAGATTATCTGGAGGCAAGGAGATTGTTATATCTTGATCAACTGTAATGTAATTAAATCACATTTTGAGTAAAAACTAGTATAAATTAATTAACATATTATTTTGATTAGGATTTAAATTAATTAATAAATGTACACCATTTTGTATAGAGAGCATCAAGAGATTATAGGAAATCAAATAAATTGTTGCATGTCCAGGTCATGGTCTAGTAGAACACATAGGCATAGTCAAGAATTTCTAGAATGGTTTGAAGCACGTGTGGAAAATGAACAACTACCGGATGAGATCAAAATGTTATCTCATGGAACTCATTTCGTGACAAAAAAAAATAAAGATACATCATCAATGGTTATAGATTCTGAAGTTATGATCAAGATGTTGGCAAGACACCCAAAATTGTGGGGCTGGTATTACAGCATCTATTCCTAACTTCGCAAGTATAAGGAATGAAAATGCCATTGTTGGTGATGTCACATATTATGGAATAGTAAAAGAAATCATTGAGATGGAATATTATGGGTTCCATAAGTTCATTCTTTTTAAGTGTGATTTGTTTCAAAGGAGGATGATGAATTTAACCATCCAATGGTTAATTTCACAAAATAAATTTAAGAAAAAGATATGTCTAGCTTCTCAAATGCATCAAGTTTTCTCTGTGAAAGATCCAATTGAGGGATATTGACAAAGTGTAATTACGGCAATACCAAGAGACTTCAACGATATGCAAGATAAGTCTACACAAACTGATATAGACATAGATAATCCACATTAATATGTTAGATGTCAAATAATCTTCAAATGGTACTATGCAATGTGGAATATTATTTTCTAATATTTATTAAGACATGATGTTGGACACAATATCTAAAATCAATGTTTGCTTTAATTTATCATATTTAAACTATCGTTTGATTCTGTTTTTATATGTGTTAGAAATATGCTAGATGTTGGTAATATTGATATTAACAAGTCTAATAATAGGTAAAACTCTTATTTCCTTATTATATTAGTATTGACATTCAATTAATTTTAATTTCTCATTTATCACTAGTTAATTAGTTTTATAGTGTTCTAAAAAACGTTTTATGCAAACAATTATGCGTGTGCATAATCATAGACTTGAAACGCACGTAAAATTAAGAAATCGTCCCATCCATGTAGACAGAGCGATTAATCATTACGAATGTGGATTATGCAGGTTATGTGCCTGCATAACTAGCATAATCCGCATACGAGTTTACTTTATTTACGGTTTTAAACCCAAAACATGACATTCAAGGAACACTATGTGTAAGAAATAAATAAATACAAAAAAGAAATCATCAAATTGAACCAATGTTGAAAATAACGCGTTATGAAACCCGTTATATTGCGTTACGTAACCTAACGGAACCCCAGCGCTACGTAACAACTAGAAATAACTCAATGCACCATAACAGTACGTTTTTTGATGTTATTTTACGTTATATTACGTAACGATACGTTAAATTACGTTATTTACAATTATCTTTTTAGTAATTTCTTGTTATTGATTATTATTTTGATTGTTAGCAAATTGTTGTTATTTTATTACTAGATTAGTTGTTGGCTTGTTTGATTGCTTGTGGAATTACTAACTTGTTAATTTGTTATTATTTTCTTGTTCGCTTATAACTCCTCTTCTATTGCTAAAATATCTTGTTGATTATATTAAATTTTTAACTGAAGTGAAATCAATAATTACAAATAAGATAAATTAAACATTACAAAATATAAATTACAACAATAATAATAACTGGAATTGAAATAAAAAATTAGAATATTATTTTCTTATTTAAATGATGACTGGAATTACGGTTGTAGACTAACATAATTCATGAAGATAAATGTGAATATTATTGTAAAATTTAATATAAAATTAGAATAAATTATGATTATAAAATGGTTTTATATTTTTTTTAGATATTTTAAATTTATATTTTAATTTATAAAAATTGTTTTATATAGTTTATATTTATGTTTATTAAATAAACATGAAATTGCATAACCTACGTTATGCGTTACGTTATATGCGATATAACCTAATAGAGGTAAAACGTTATATTATCGTTATCGCTATTTTAAATATTGAATTGAACACTGTGAACAAATTTAGGTTAGGTGATTTGGTTATTATCTTTTTGTTATACTTTTTCCTAATGTTCTTTAATTTTATAGCACTCAATATATGCATTTTTAAGTATTATTATTTAATATATATTAAAATATTAATACTCCGCATAATCTGTGTAATCTGCATAAAATTCGCTTATGCATTATGCTCTTGCAAACCGCACACATAATAAAAAAGTATTTTTGAACATTGGTATTTTATTTACAAGAGTTTTTAACAGAAAATGTTGGATAATGATTCATCTGGCAGACAAACAAAAATCTCAATCACAATCCAATACAAAATATGTGAGAGCACAAAAAGTTACGCTTCCAACTTGGTCTCGACGGATTATAATTTCTCAGTCTACTAATGACGTAAAATCAGAACCTTCATATAGCACTAAGTTCTTAAGTTCTAATCATGATGACGAGAACATGGAGAATAATCAACAGTTTGACCGTGAGTCAACTGATTCTAAAGATGAAGATCAATTTTTCTAACTTAAACACTAAAAATGATGCATATACATCGGCTTCCACAAGTATAAATGCAGTAAGCAAAGATAAAGCCAAATAACTTTAATTCTGATAATGTAATCTTCATTGATAGTATATTGTTTTAAAAGCATTCTAATTTTTAGTTATATTTTTAAAAAAGTTCTTAAAGAAAGAATTATCAAGAAAGAAACTAGATGTTTGAAGATAATAGGTAGGAAGGAGGTTCATTTTAAATGAGAAGAACCAACCTCCTAGTCAAAGTAAGGATGTTGCTAATTTAAATTCATATTTAGGAACATTGGCTCGGAATGTAACGTTGGTGTCTCTTAACATTGAGAACTCGCATGTTCTTTCCAAGGAAACAAAAATGAATTGTGAAAAATGCTTAATGTAAGATATCATATATAACTCAGATATATGTCTACATATAACATAATATGTTTATGAATATAACTTCTTATGTTGCAGGAGATGTTTATTATTGACAAAAATGTAAAAAAAACGCGCGCTCATTACAATTGGAGCAATGTGATAGTGTTGGAAAAGTCATTGGAAAAAAAAAAAAAAACACTTCAAGTCTCACATGCGGAGATCAGCTATAATAAATGATCGACCCAATATAGTACCAATGCGACAGTGAAAGCAGATGGTATTCAAGTACAGAAAAATCAAAACTATATTGTCTTAGTTATACATTGTCAAAAATATATATCCTATTAAATTTAGTACATGTGTATAAATATTATCCTCAATATGTTTGTAGTCTGAAAATGAGAACTCTAAGAACATAAAGAAGGCTAAATATATTCATACGATGGGTTTAAAAAGTTTTGCTAGAGTGCAAGAGAAAAAGGTAAAAAAAAAATTATGATACTCATGAAAATAATATTCTGAAAAGTTAATTTATTTTTTTGTATTTATTAAACAGAAAAAGAGAACATCAAATGAGAAATTATCAGACAAAATTGACATGTTTATCATGACTCACAAAAGAAAGGATGGAATATTAAAAATTGATGAGAAAACCAAGATATCTCAAATTATTTTTGCAATTTCAGAAATTAAATATATATATTGTTAATTTTCTCATATTTTAATTTGATTCCAATCTCTTTTTTTAAAGTTTGAATTGGATCAGTTATCTACACAACCAACAAACACATCTAAAATCAAGATAGCCAAAGATAATTTTATAAAGAAAATATTCAAAAGTCGTTTCGGGCGAGTGTCATTTCATTGAAACGGTATTACACCATTAGATTTACCAAAACCATCCACGAGTTATATATCTAATGATGCCATCACGGAACTAATTGTTCGAGAATAGAGAGTAGCTGAGATGGAGAAGTATATAATGATGATGACTGGACTATTAGACATATTAGCTCAAATAAAACAAACCAATCCCAATATTACATTTAATAGTTATTTCCTACTATCCCACCGCCTCTTGAAGAAAAAAGTGCCTTCCAGATGTTGTAATAATGTTCATCTACTGCCACATATAATCCTGAATAGATTGTTTAATTCTATGACATTCAGTTTTAATTTTGATAAATGCAAATTATTTTAATATAATTTATCATTGTTTACATCAATATATGAAAATTTGGATAGATTGTTTACATCCATAACCTGATGTAGCAAGTTTGTTTAATTTAATTTATCACTGTTTCCATCTAGCAATAGATGGAATGTTGTTTCAATATCAATTTGTGCCTCAGGTGTCTGCGTGACGGTAGATAAAGGATTACAAAAATCAATCAGGTACCCAGATATTGGGATTTGTTTGTTTTATTTAAGCTAATACATCTGGTAGTCTAATCATCATCAATTCGTACTTAATCTCCATCTCAGTTTTAGCAACTAGTTTTGTAATAACATAATTAAATAGAGAATGTGTTGGCAGTTTTCGTAAATATAATAGTGTACCACCCTTTCCATAAAGTGGTGCTCGTCCGGAATTAATTGAATATTTTCTTTACAAATTATCTCTAGCTATCTTGCTTTTAAATGTGTGTGTTAGTTGTGCAGATAACTAATCCAATTCAAATTTAAAAGAAAAAGAGATAGAAATCATATTAAAATATGAGAAAATTAACCATTTATATATTTAATTTCTAAAACAGAAAAATTTAATTCGAGATACCTTAATTTACTAATCAATTTTCAATGTTCTTTCTTTTGTAAGTCATGATAAACATATTAACTTCATCTGGTGATTTTTCATTTAGCATTTTTTCTGTTTAATAAATATTAAAAAATTATACTAGCTTTCCATAATATTAATTTCATGAGCATAGTACAAGTTTTAAGAATTTACCTCTTTCACTCACTCTACCAAACCTTTTTGAACCCATTGTATTAGTCTATTTACCTTTTTTCTTTTCTCAGTATTTTTCTCATTTTCATATTACAATCACATTATAAATACTTTATATATACATGTATTAAATTTACTAGGATATATGTATTTTAAATGTATAACTAATATAATATATCTTTGATTTCTCTGAACTCCATATTTTACTATATGCTTTTGATGTTGCATTGCTACTATATTGGGTCGATCCTTAATTGCAGCTGATTTCTGCATGTGAGGCTTCAATTGTTTTATTTCAAACAATTTTTCCAACAAATAAACACTACTCTAATTGTAATGAACACCCATTTTTTTTGCAATGTCATCAATAATGAAATTTTCCTACAGCATAAGAAGTTATATTCAAAATATATAAAGATAATATGTTGACATAAATGAGTTATGTAGCAATATTTTACATTAATAATTTTCCCCGATTCATTTTTTGTTTCCTTAATATGATATGTCAGTTCATAACGTTAAGAGAATATTGCATTCTGAGTTAAGATCCCCAAGTATGAACTTAAATTAACATCCTTACTTGAATCAATGGGCTGGCTTTTCTCGTTTAAAATGACAACTAGTAAAGCACACCCATTCATGCCTACTATCTTCAATCAGCTAGTTTCTTTCTTCACAATTCTCTCTGTATGAATTTCTTCTTTAAAAACAAAACCAAAAATTAGAATGCACTTTAAAACAGTATACTATTAATACATATTACATTCTCGGACATTATGTGGAATTACTTTTGCTCACTGCATTTATACTAGTGGAAGACGATATATATGCATCATTTTCAGTATTTGGGTTAAAAAATTGATCTTCATCTTTAGCATCATTTGACTCCTTACTATCGGACTATTAATTATTCTTCATATTCACGTCATCTTGACTAGAACTTGAGAACTCAGTTCTATCTAAAGTTTTGATTCTACGTCATTAGTAGGTTGAGAATTTGTAATCCGTCGAGACTAAGTTTGAAGTATAGCTTTTCATACTCTCACATAATTTATACTGGATTGTAATTGAGTTTTTTATTTATATCTGCTAGATGAATCACTATCCAATATTTTATGTTTACTAAAACTCTAGTAAATAAAACACTATAAACCTAATTAAATTGTGATCGGTGAGAAATTAAAATCAATAAAATTTCAATACTAATATAAGAAGGAAGAAAAAGTCTTACCTATTATTAAATTTATTGATATCAATATTACCAACACCAAGCATATCACATAATGACAACATAAATAACACATATACAAAAACAGCATCTACCAATAGCTTAGATCAGATAAATTAAAGCAAATATTAATTTCATATATCGTGTCCAACATCATATTTTAATAAATATTAGAAAATAGCATTCCGATTACAAAATACCATATGAAGATCATTTGTCATCTAATATATTAACGTGGATGATCTATATCCACATCAATTTGTATAGGTTCATTTTGGTAATGCCTTAATTACACTATGTCAATTTTCTTCAATTGGATCTTGCACATAGAAAGCTTGATGCACTTGAGGAGCTAAGACAAATGGATCTTTTCCATAAAATAATTTTGTAAAAATAATCATTGAAAAGTTAAATTCATCTCTCCTCAATTGAAACTAATCATATTTAAAAAGAATGAACTTATCAAACCCATAATAATCCATGTCAATGATTTCTTTTACTATTTCATAAATATGACATCACCAACAATGGGATTTTCATTCACGATACTTGCAAAACTTGGACTAGATGCTGAAGAGATGAAGAGAATTTATTTTTGTCAGTGCAAGGAGAAATGAGAAACGGGGAGAAAATGTATATTCATGAACTGAAATTGCCACCTCGATCATATTTCCCTAACCCTCTCATGCATGAGCCAAACTCATGCTTAGAAATTCTTGGTTGCTCCCCACAGGCCCACACACCAGTCAAGAGAAAAACATAATGGAAGTGAGTGGAGAAAATTGGTGAGGAAAAGAATAATTAAAAATTAGACTTTTGGCCCGAAATTCAACAATCTTTAAAAAATCCCAGAAAAATACTAGAGATAGTATGAAACAGGGCAATCATGACATATTTTGCATAATAGAAATCTGGTCCAGATTGCCATATTTACATTTCAAATAAGAGATTGGTATAACCCTAACCCGAAAGTCAACGGTTTCGAAAAAATCTCATAAAATTATGATAAATCAAATAAACTAAGGTGATGATGAGCTCAAAATTGGAATTCTAGTTTGAGGTACAAAATGCAAGATTGAGTTAATCTACAATGCATTGGGTCGATCTGGTTGATAGAGACTGACATAAGGAAATGACTAATTAGAGGGTTACAACCTCTAATGGTATAACATCATTAAAACCAAGATCATCCTGACAAAACTCATAAAATAACTCTAAAGACTCACTAGCAGTGTTCTAAATATCAATTGCTATGAACAATATATCAGTCGACATAACATTTTGGAGAGTCTACAAATACGATATAAAATATGAAAACTCTCCATAGGACATAAACCCGACATCCGATATTTAGAACTTTGCTCACTAAGAAGTACTATGAATAATCAAACAAACCGTAGAAAGAAACTTTAATGGCTCATTAGTGAACACTAGTAATAAATACCTCATGTATAGTCTCTTCCTCTATCCTAAAGTGTAGAAAGTGAACACGTACCGTCGCGTGAGAGATGTACTAAACCTCACTAGTGCATCATTGACGTGGCTAGTACTCTTCTCACGGACATGGATCTCATCTAGAGCTGGTGTACTAGATTACATTAACTCCTCAACATCACTAGTAACCTCTATAGGAATTTGAACACACTTGACAATTCTCGAATTATCAATAGCCTCATTATGCACAATATCAGTATATAAACTCTTTGAGAGTCATATTGTCCAAAACCTTCATGCTTGGAACACTTGATCGAGGAGTATAAGAAAGTATGGTGTCCACATCACTCACACTTGGACCACTGCTTTCTAGCATTGAAAGTGGTTCTCTATCTGAAGGGGTTATAAAAGCCAAAAGGAATGTTTCTTCGATAGAGTTCATGATATGTAGGATTATTTCACTTTTGAAATCAAGTCTCAAATCATTATAAATATATACATAGTAGAATGACAATTTATCTGAAAGTCACCTCTAAATACAGACTCCTTAAATTTAAGGATACATTTTCTAACAGAAAAATATTTCTGGCAAATATAAAATGACTCTCCTAAAAATCTAGCTATATGGGAAGAGGGAATAAATTTTTCTTTAAGGTTTTCCTCTATCTAATCCCACATCTCAATAGTTCATCCACTTTAATTACTTTCTATGTCAGTTAATAAATCTTAACCGAATTTTTTTGCTCCCACTTAGCGAACTACACTCAACGTGCATCAAAACTCATATAAATTACAATAAAGTAGTCTATGGTCGTTATCCAACCATAAAAATCACGAGGGTCAAGTGTAGTACAAAAATTGAGAAGCTCTGCTTTGATCTTTCGATGGACTTCTTCCCCCTAAATAAAATGCCAATCATAATAATTACTCTCCAGTTTGATATATTATGAATCTGTGTTTTGTGACTGTAGAGGATGCTTAAATCTTGAACAATCTGTGTTACATGACTGTTGAGGATGCTTAAATCTTGTGTTAAAGTCAAACATATCTCCAACTTAACCAATGGAAACTATGTAGTGCAAAAAAAAGCGAATATTGTGCAAAATCCTATAATCAATCAAAATTAAATGCCTGCCCTAAATGATCAAAATTAAAATTCTAAAAGGCACATTCTCTAGATGCAAGGAAATGTGGTCATAAAATGATTTTAAAAAATGGGAAACAATGATGATGTTAACTATAAAATACAAGCTGGCTGGTTGAAATGGAGGAGTGCAACGAGAGTTTTATGCGACCGTAACATTCCGTTAAGGCTAAAGAGAAATTTTTATAGGACTGCTATTAGGCCTGCTTTATTATATAGCACGGAATATTGGACTATAAAGAAACGTCATTCATAGAAGATAAGCGTAACAGAGATGTACATGGTTCGCTGAATATGCGGCAACACTAGGAGAGAAAAAGTGAGAAATGAAGATATTCGTGCTAAGGTCGGTGTAGCTTCTATAGATGAGAAGATATGAGAAAATCGTTTACGATGGTTTGGTCATGTGCAACGTAGGCCTACAAATGCACCAGTTCAACAGGAGAGTTTATCAATGTAGGACAAGTTAAAAGAACGAAGGTAAGACCGAACAAAATATGGATAGAGTTGATACGAAAAGATATACATTCTAGAGGTTTAAATGAGGAGATATTACTTGATAGAAATGAATAGAGAAGGACTATCAACGTGATCGATCCGGCATGATTCTCTTTTTTGGTTCATATAGCCTACCCCAAATACTTGGAATAAAAGATTTAGTTGTTGTTGTTGTTGGGAAACAATGATGATGAACCACTAGAAAGAAGCAAAAATAATGAAAACAAATTCTCATAGTCCATAATATTTGCAAAGAACTAGCAACTAAAATTTTAGTTAAAATTAGAGTTAACCTGAGAGGGTAAGTATTTTACAACCAAGTATACGATCTTTTAAGATTCTTAAAAAAATACTCACAAGCACGAAGTAAAAAATCATGCACAGAAGTCTTGGAGCTAGAAGACTACTCAAAAACGGTGCGAATTGAACTTGAAATGAGGTCGAGTTGGATCCAATCATAGGCTTAGACTCAAGTCAACCTAGGTCGGCTTGGAGATAAGCCGAACCGTCAATCTTAGCTCAAGGTTGGCTAGATTGGAGTCGGTTCTTAAGTATTCAACTTGAGGGCAGCCCGATGAAGCTGACGATACTAGCAAAATTGGTGACAATGCGGATAAGCTCAACATGTATAGAGAGAAGTCGAGGAATATAAAAAAGATAGGGTTCGGGCCTCATTGAGACTAAAAAGATAGTGTCATGAATATTTAGTCCATCCCCACGAAATTGGTAGCTAAAAAATTTGTTATATTTCTAAAACACTCATCTTGGAAATATTCATGACATTGATAACTGTAGATTTGTTTTATTTCTAGAAACACTCATTTTGAAAATATTCATGGTATTGGTTACTATAGATTTATTATATTCTCAAAGCACTTATTTTGGAAATATTCATTACAATTGTAACTACTGATTTGTTATATTTCCAAAGCACTCAACTTGGAAATATTCATGGCATTGGTAATTGCAATTTGTTATATTTCCAAAGACTCATTTTGGAAACATTCATGGCATTGGTAACTGTTCTCAATCTATAAAAGGGAGATAGGTTTAAAGGTGGAGATGATTCAAAAGTGAGCCACCTGTAGTGAATCTTCCTAGAGATAGTGTTATCCAAAAGTGTTTTTATCTTAAGAGATATCCTCTAGTGAGTCTAGAGAGAGCTTTGTAGTTTGTAATTCTACTGTATTATTGATGTAGAATGGGTCGCGGATGCGTTTATGAGCTGATTCGAAAAACAAAAATAAAATAAAGGAAAGTGATGACGGCCCAGTTTAATGATGGCCCAGTTTAAAAACTAATGATGACGGCCCAATTTAGAAACAAACTAGTTGTAGGCAAATTTTATTATTTTTATTTCTGTTTTTTTTAGTTGGATTAGGATTTCCGTTTTTAAGTTGGATTAGGGTTTCCGTCTTTAAGTTAGATTAGGGTTTCATGTTTGGGTCTATAAATATGGTTGTTTTTCATTGTTGAGAGATCATCAAATTTTATAAAATTTATATATTTCTCTACAATTGTGAGTTTCAGAGGTGAAACTTTGTCTATCTTTTCTGAGAATAACCGTTGATTATTTTCGATCCTTTTCTACGCTAACTCGCTGTGTCAGGTTGTATCAGAGCGGTTACAGTTCAGACTACAATAGCCAGTTTAGAAAGCGGTCATGTCCAGAACGTTGTTTAGGATGTGGAAGCCTTGCAAACCAGAATAGAGGCTCAAGAAGCGGCAGTCAGAACCTTGGAGCAGAATTTTGATCAGAGATTCCGGCGTATGGAACGACGCTTTGAAGATTTGATCGACAAATTTGATGCCCTGGGAAACGATGACAACAGAAACGACAATGGTGGTAGGTTGCGACCAAGAGAATGGAATGCTCAAGGCGAGCCTGTTAACAATCGTGGGCAACCAGCCTATGATGAATCAGATGACGAAGAAGATTTGGTGTTGAATGAAGATCGAAACAGACATAACAGACAAGGAAGAGGTGGCGGTAATGGTAGGTTTAATAATTTTGATTTCGGTTATGGTGATAATGGTGATTTTAAATTAAAAGTGGATATTCCTAGTTTTAAGGGGAACTTGAATATTGAAGATTTTATTGATTGGATTGCTGAAATTGATCGATTCTTTGAGTATATGGAAATTCCACAGGAAAAAAGGGTGAAACTTGTAGCCTGCAGATTGAAGGGAGGAGCTTCTGCATGGTGGGAGAGGTTGCAGAATAGGAGGTATCGGGAAGAAAAGCAGCCTGTCAGAACCTGGTATAGAATGAAACAGCTTCTGCAGAGAGATTTTCTGCCACCAGATTATGAGCAGATTTTGTTCCAGCAGTACCAAAGATATCACCAGGGCTAGAAAACTGTCCATGAGTATACTGCAGAATTTATGAGGTTGGCTGAAAGGAATGATTTGCGAGAGAGTGAAGGACAGCAGGTGGCACGGTATTTAGATGGATTGAAACCTCAGATTAGAGACAAAATTGGGATTCAAGTATTGCAAAATTTAAATGAAGCCAAGAACATGACTGTTAAAGCTGAACTGATGATGCAAGAGAAGGGTGGAGGCAGGTTTGATTCTAACAGGCGTACATACGGGAATGATAATTTTCAGAAGAGTTCTGCAGACAGAATTAAATCTGTCCAGGAGTTGCAGAGTCGTAACGAGTGGAAAGATGATAAGGAGGCTGGAAAGAAAGTAACTAAGGAGGGTCAGAAATCAGCCAATCCTTATGCGAAACCTATCCTTGGGAAGTGTTTCAGATGTAACCAGCCTGGTCACAGATCTAATGAATGTCCTAACAGAAAACCAGTTAATATGGTTGAAAGGGACGATAATGAAGTCTGTTGTGAACCTGATGGGGATGATGATACATATGAAGAGTATGATGAGAGTGATGAGCAGGCTTATGTGATCAGAAAATTGATGCTAACGCCTAAGCAAGAGGACAACACTCAAAGACATCAGTTGTTTCGCACTAGATGTACTATTAATGGTCGTGTGTTTGGTTTAATCATTGATAGCAGCAGTTGTGAGAATATCATTAGTAGAGAGGCTGTGGAGGCATTGCATTTATCTGTAGAAAAGCATCCTCATCCGTATTCTATTGGATGGATTAAAGAAGCAGAGAAAATTCAGGTGAAGGAGCGTTGTAAGGTACCTTTCTCCATTGGTAAATATAGGGATGAGGTATATTGTGATATTGTAGATATGGATGCATGTCATCTTTTATTGGTAGACCTTGGCAATTTGATATGAATGCACAGCATGCTAGTAAAGATAATGTGTATAGTTTAGAGAAAGATGGGGGGAAGTTTACATTACTTCCTCTAAAGGCAAGCAACCGTCCTAAAGCTTCTAAAGTGGAGGGACGATCTTTCCTAACTATTACACAGACTGAACAGGAAATAGAGGATGCAGTTAGAGAGTCACATATTGTGCATGCTTTAATTATAAAGCAAATTACAACAGTTGGTGATGAGCATATGAATGAGGAGATGGCAGAAAAGGTGAAACCTTTGTTAGAGGAGTTTAAGGAAATTATACCAGAAGAATTACCTAATGGCTTACCTCCTATGAGGGATATCCAGCACCATATTGATTTGATTCCTGGAGCTAGTTTGCCGAATCTGCCACATTATAGAATGAGTCCGAAAGACCGAATCTGCCACATTATAGAATGAGTCCGAAAGAGAGTGAAATTTTGTAAGAAAAAGTACAGGAGTTGTTGCAGAAGGGATATATTAGGGAGAGCATGAGCCCATGTGTTGTTCCTGCATTATTGACACCTAAGAAAGATGGAAATTGGAGGATGTGTGTTGACAGTAGGGCGATTAATAAAATTACAATTGGGTACAAGTTTCCTATTCCTCGGTTGGAAGACATGCTAGAGGGATTGAGTGGAGCACAAGTGTTCAGCAAAATTGATTTGCGAAGCGGGTATCATCAGATTCGAATTAGGCCTGGTGATGAGTGGAAGACAGCCTTCAAGACAAAGGAGGGACTTTATGAGTGGCTAGTTATGCCATTCGGGTTGTCAAATGCTCCTAGTACTTTTATGCGAATCATGAACCAGGTACTAAAACCTTTTATTGGCAGATTTGTTGTGGTTTATTTCGATGATATTCTGATTTATAGTAGATCAGATAAAGAGCATGTTGTGCATTTGAGGGAAGTGCTAACTGTTTTGCAAGAACATAAATTATATGTGAATTTAAAAAAGTGCAGTTTTATGGTCGGAAAATTGTTATTTCTTGGCTTTGTAGTTAGTGCTGAAGGTATTCAAGTTGATGAGGAAAAGGTCAAGGCAATTAAGGAGTGGCCAGCCCCTAAAACGGTGACGGACTTGAGGAGTTTTCTTGGGTTGGCTAGTTTTTATAGAAGATTTATTCGACATTTCAGTACTGTAGCAGCTCATCTTACTGAGTGTTTAAAGAAAGGAAAATTTCAATGGTGTGATGAAACGGAGTTGAGCTTTGCAGTGTTGAAGGAAAAGTTGTGTTTTGCCCCAGTTTTAGCATTATCAGATTTTGATAAATTGTTTGAAATAGATTGTGATGCGAGTGGGGTAGGGATTGGAGCAGTTTTATCCCAAGAAAAGAGGCCTGTTGCATTCTTTAGTGAGAAATTATGTGAAGCTAGACGAAATTGGAGCACTTATGATAAGGAGTTCTATTCTGTTGTGCGAGCCTTACGAACATGGGAGCATTATTTGATTGGTAGAGAATTTGTTTTGTATTTAGATTGTGATGCTTTGAAACATTTAAATAACTAGACCAGAATTAGCAAAGATATGCATGCAAGGTGGGTTCAGTTTTTACAGAAATTCCCATTTAAATTGAGGCATAAGGCGGGTGTGCAAAATAAGGTAGCTGATGCATTAAGTAGGAGAGCTACTTTGTTAGTGATATTAAGTAATGAGATTGTAGGGTTCGAGCACTTGAAAGAGTTATATGAGGCGGATGAAGATTTTAAAGAGATTTGGGGAAAATGTAGTAGTAAACAGCCTTGTGCAGATTTTCACATTCATGATGGGTTCTTAATGAGAGGCAATTAGCTTGGTATTCCTCAGTCTTCTTTAAGAGAGAAAGTCATTCGTGATTTGCATGGTGGTGGTCTAGCTGGTCATTTGGGCAGGACAAGACTATTGCTGCTGTTAGTGAGCGATTTTATTGGCCTTATTTGCGTAGAGATGTGGGAAGACTGGTGCAAAGATGCTATATATGTCTGACAGCAAAGGGTCAATCGCAAAATACTGGATTCTATATACCTTTGCCTGTTCCTGACAATATTTGGGAGAATTTGCCCATGGATTTTGTGCTTGGATGTAACAACCTAATTTCATCATAACTTACATTCTTGATATCAGATTAATCCCAAAATGAATGTGTTGTGTTTGTCTTATTTTTCTATATTTTTGTGATTTTCTTAAAAATTTTAATATAGTCACTTAAAATAATATTATTTTAATCACCGGTGGGTCCTACACATATTTTTACTAGTCTCCCTTCTTTTAACTTTTAAAGATGAAGTTTGATTTTATTTGAATTAGTTTAATTTAAAATTTTAGCTTTAAATAAGTTTAATAACCTATTATTATTAGACATTTGTCCTATTCCTATTTTGTTTTTATTCACCCATACCTCCTTCACCATACTTGTCCTTTGGTCAAGAATGATAAACCATCATGTTACCACATATCTCTCCTTTATTTATATCTTTTTCTTCCCCTCCTTTAATTTGTTTTCTCTCCTTTATTTTTCATTCATCTCTTCCCTTTATTTTTTTCTACTCCAACTCAAGAGAAGAAGAAGAAAAGAGAAGAAGAAGAAAAGAGGAGAAAAAGAATAAAAAGAGAAGTTCTTTAGCCTCAAGATAGGCTTACCTTCCTTAACCTATCAAGGCAAGTAAAATCACATCCCTTCTCATGTTTTATTTCTAATTCTAATTGTTTATGGTTAACTTAGAATCTTGATTTGTTAAAACTTAAAAACATAATATCTCTATACAAAAATCTCTATGATTATTCTAGAAAAATAAAAATATGATTTTTTATACTTTACCCTGTGTTTATATATCGAATTTATCATTTTATTTATAATCTCTCATTCTTAAACTACAAGTTGTAAAGTTAAACTATATGCCTTATTTTTAAATTATAAAAATACTACATTTATGAATATTCATCATGTTTGGATATACATTTGAATTTTCCATATAAGTTCTTTATATATAATGCATTGATTTTTAAATCATTTTCCACTTGCCATTAGAACATAGGTATATATATATATATATATGTATGTATGTATTCATAATCATGTTTTAAAAAGAAGATTTCAAATAAATAAGTTTCTACATTAAATTGTTAAAATATTTCTTTCATACGAGATATTATGTTAGGTTATAATTCTTTCTATGCTAATCCATGTTTAAATATATATATATATATATATATATATATATATATATATATATATATATATATATATATATATATATATATATATACATGTCTAAGATTTAACAAATTTGCTACTTTCCATACTATAAAATCATACTAGAATTTAGAAAATCAATATGTTGTTAAACTAATTGTTATAAAAGTGTTAAGCCTATTTAATTTCTATCCTTACAAATTTAGTACCCACTTCCCTAATGTGTTTATATGCATAATTGTATTGCGTGGTTTACGTACATGATCATTATTTGCATAACACATTTTAATATTCTATAACTATCATGCTTGCCTTAACATATACTACTAGTAACTTGTACAACATACATGAAATTATATATGTGTTTATATGCATAATTGTATATGTATGATTCACATATATGATCATCCTAAGTATCTTTACATCTTAATACTCACATACGTATTTATATGTATACTTGTATTTATGTGTAGTTTATATACATGATCATTTTCATAACATTCATTCTAACATTCTATACTCCATCATACTTGCATTGACACATACATACTAGTTACTTGTACAACATATATAAAATTATGCCGGACTTTCCTTATTAGTACATACACGTCTTGATAGTGCCATGGATCTTGACTTGCCTGTTAACTTGATTTTGACATTCTATCATATTTACTTCGACATATACATACTAATTACTTGTACAAGATACATGAAAATATTTCGGATTTTTCTTGTTAGTAAATACACATGTCTTGATGGTGCCATAGATCCTAACTTGCCTGTTAACTTGATTTTGACATGAACCATATCTTACTTGTTACTAGACATGTGTATGTATTAATCTTGACATGATTAGTTTATCATATTCCGGATTGATTTGCATGTAATATAACTTGAAATCTTGGGTTATGGGAGAACTAAAGGGTGGACAAATATTATATCATGAAAAGTTTAGGATAGGTTGCGCAACCGAAATAGGGGCCCATCCGCGGGGGCGCCCGGATGGTACTGAGCCATCATCTCTTGTTTAGTCCATGTTGATGGGATGACCGATTACTCAGTAATTGGTATCTGCTTGAGTACTTAGCTGCACGGCTGGTTCAGCGCCAGCATCTTAGCCGGGTCCCGGGTATGCACGGGTACTTTCATGATACCAGTCATTTCTTCACCACTTAGTTCAAAATATAAAATAAAATATGACATTAACCTAGACTTGATATGTATTAGTCTCTGTACTTGATATCGATCACATACGATACGAGTCTATTTCTTCACCAGTCAGTTCAAAACATAAACTAAAATATGATATTAACTTAAACTTGATATGCATTAGTCTCCGTACTTGATATTGATTACATACGAATCTATTTCTTCACAATTCAGTTCAAAACATAAACTAAAATATGATATTAACTTAAACTTGATATGCATTAGTCTCCGTACTTGATATTGATTACATACAGGTCTATTTCTTCACCATTCAGTTCAAAACATAAACTAAAATATGATATTAACTTAAACTTGATATGCATTAGTCTCCGTACTTGATATTGATTACATATAGGTCTATTTCTTCACCATTCAGTTTAAAATATAAACTAAAATATGATATTAACTTAAACTTGATATGCATTAGTCTCCGTACTTGATATTGATTACATACAGGTTTATTTTTTCACCAGTTAGTTCAAATATAAACTAAAATATGATATTAACTTAGACTTGATATGCATTAGTCTCCGTACTTGATATCGATCACATACGATACAGATCTATTTCTTCACCAATTAGTTCACCATGCATGTGCATATGCTTTTTACATCAATTCATATTTTACTTGTTAGTACATATTGCATGCTACCATACAAGTCTAGTTATTCACCATTAGTCTCCATACTTGATAGAATGTACATTCTTTCTTGATATTATTACTTGATCATTTAATATTTTCCACACATGCGCATAGTTTCATATCTACACACATATCTTACCTATTTGTTTATATTACACGCTCCGTACTTCTTATTATTTTACTTGCCGGGTTTGACCCTGAGCTCCCCCACACGCTCAGGTACTGAAGATGTGAGCGAGATCCGCCACTGCATGATCCGTACTTTCTATAGCAGACCGAGCAGCAATAGATTTATAGGCCTCCGCTTTTGTAATTTTGGTTTGGTATGTATCACCCCTTTGGGACTTTATTTCTAACTTTTGTATCAATATTGTACTTATTACTGCTTATTTTAGACATGTATATCTTCTCTTTTATATGGCAGTAGATTAAATTTCAAGATCCTGGTTGATGACTAGTATTCAATTCCATTCATTTCTTCTTTTACATACTTATAGGTCTCGTGCACGTTGACTTACACGTGCCCGCCGGTAACGCACTCCGTTTTCGTATCCCTCTGGAAAATGGGACGTTACATTGGACTACCTCGTACTCAGCGGGGAGTCGATTCTGTTTTTGTTGCTGTTGACAGATTTTCAAAGATGGCGCACTTTATTCCTTGCAGAAAAGTTGCAGATGCTCAAAGCATAGCCAAGTTGTTCTTTAAAGAAGTTGTGCGTTTGTATGGGGTCCCAAAGTCAATTACATCTGATCGTTACAGTAAGTTCCTTAGTCATTTTTGGCGAACTTTTTGGCATATGTCCGATTCTTCTTTAAATTACAGCAGTACTATCCATTCTCAGACAGACGGTCAAACTGAAGCCACGAATAGGACTTTGAAAAATTTGATTCGCAGCATTTGCAGAGACAAACCAAAGCAGTGGGATGTTGCATTGGCGCAGGCAGAATTTGCATACAACAGTGTTGTTCATAGGACAACTGGAAAGTCACCTTTTTCAGTTGTCTACACTAAACCGCCTCAACATGCACTGGACTTGATTCAGCTGCCTAAAGAAATAGATAATAGCATTGCAGCGAAGCATATGGCGGAGCAGTGGCAATCTGTTACAGAAAAAGTCAAGCAGAAAATTGAGCAGTCTAATGCAAAGTATAAGAAGGCAGCAGATAGGTATCGCAAAGGTCAGATTTTTGTAGTAGGGGATCAAGTGATGGTGTTCCTCCGCAGAGAAACATTTCCAGTTGGCAAGTATAGCAAGTTGCAGTTCAAAAAATATGGGTCATATCCAATTGAGAAGAAAATTAATGATAATGCCTATGTTGTTGGGTTGCCTAATAGTAAGGGAATATCCAAGACATTTAATGTGGCGGATATTTATCCATTCTATCCAGATGATGAACCGCTATATCCGGAAAACTCGAGGTCGAGTTTTTCTCAGGTGGGAGAGAATGATGTAGAATGGGTCGCGAATGCGTTTATGAGCCGATTCGAAAAATAAAAACAAAATAAAGGAAAGTGATGACGGCCCAGTTTAAAAACTAATGATGACGGCCCAGTTTAGAAACAAACTAGTTGTAGGCAAATTTTATTATTTTTATTTCTGTTTTTTTTAGTTGGATTAGGATTTCCGTCTTTAAGTTAGATTAGGGTTTCCGTCTTTAAGTTGGATTAGGGTTTCATGTTTGGGTCTATAAATATGGTTGTTTTTCATTATTGAGAGATCATCAAATTTTATAAAATTTATATATTTCTCTACAATTGTGAGTTTCAGAGGTGAAACTTTGTCTATCTTTTCTGAGAATAATCGTTGATTATTTTCGATCCTTTTCTACGCTAACTCGCTGCGTCAATTATAGTGGAAGTTATTCGGAGTTTGTTAAGTGGTTTTTCCCTTCATTTCGAAGAGTTTTTCGCGAAAATCTTGTGCCTCTTTTTTTCTCTTCTTCTCATTCTTGTGTGATTATTTTATATTTGTCTCTCACTCAACACATTGTGGGAAATAGTGTTATTCCCAATAGATTATACACCCATTCTCGCACATCAGACGCAAAAAATTTAGGAGTAGCACATCACATGATCTAAAAGAAACAAACTTCTTCCACAATACTTCTCTAATCAACTGATAGTTCATATATTGCTATATATAGACCAAAATATGTGCACTACACATGCAATAAAAAATAAAATAAATATCTAGTAAAGTTTCAATAAATCTAATAAATAAATCCTAGCCTATTATTGTCCCCAAAAGGAAGGCAAAGAAAAGAAATGAGAAATAGGAAATTCCAACACAGTGACAACCTATCAGGAGATTCAAGAGGACCAATAGTAGAGAAACAAAATGATGACTAGTTCAAGTTTCACTTTGGGGAGAGAAATTAGGGAGGAACAATAAGTAGCAAGTGAAAGTGCCTGTAAAGTTGACTAAGAAATCCAGAGGTCTACCATGTCGATTTTAGAATATGGATTTTCAAAACATGAATTTGTATTATTTTCACATATAACGTATTTCTTCCTACCTTACTAATATTTCCATCTATAGGTGTTTTGGAGTTGTGCCCTTCTACCATGGGGGAACAGGAAAAGATTTAATGGAGGATAAAGTTTGATAATCAATACATATTTCACAGCAATTTACATAATTTATTGGATTCAAATAGCTTTAAATAATCAATTGAAATAATATTTGCAAATGTATCCCTTTAACATACCAACTTTGAGGCTAAATCAAAATACATGCCTATAGCCTTGTTAAGATGGCATTTAAGGAAAAATTGAGAATGGTTTTACTATTTATGATGTCAAAACTAAAACAGTTATATCGGTTGATTATGATAAGACCTAGTACGCCAGCTCATTATGGGAGAACATATAAATCAGAACAAGTTTTATTTATGGCCAACTTACTAGTACTCATAGATGCTTGAAGTAACAGTTATTACTCTAAATTCTCAGCTACTTTACTTGCTCATTCATGGCCTGCAAGACATATCAAATTATCAATCCAGTAGTACAACCCAATAAATTATGATTTTTTATATTTACCAGAAAATTTCCACGAGGATTTAAAAGAGTTCAAGCATACTAAAAAGTAGAGGTTAGCAATATGTGATTCATAACACAGTATTAATAAAGTACGAGACTAGCATACAATTTAGAATAGTCTAAATGCTTCCACATTATTCATGGTCATTTAGGTTCTATGCCAATTACTGTATTGTAACTAGTGAGATTTTGTACAGTACACTGCTACTTGAGGCTAACCTAACCATTAAATGGACTATTTCTGCCAACTGGTGAAGCTAGTTAACTTTGAGCATCTATTTGCAACCATGCTCAAGGGGTTTGGGTCTGGCCATATAAGCAACACTACATAAATTGGTATCTAAACAGCAATATATAAACTGTTGTTCAGGCAGCTTACATGCTTTTAAGGAAACATCCAATTCCCGTAGCAAAAGTGGGAAGGTGAGGGAAAAGAAGTAAAGAGAGGAAAAATGAATGGATAAATCAAATATCTTAAACTGTAGTAAGATTCAAAAGCCACAAAGTTTGGTTATCTTATTAAAATAAACGTTTTCAATTAATCATTGATTCATTATTTATATTTGTCCTTAGAGATTTTAATTCTATCCATCTAAGTTCTTCCAAGCACCTACATAATGCCAATGTTCTTAGCGCCTACATAATACATATCCTAAGATATGATATGATACGAAAGGAACTCGATACATATATTGTGTGTATATCTATTGGGTTATATATCATATTATACCTTACGATATGCAATATGTTTGTCTGGACTTATAATGGATTTCAAACTCATTCGAAATAAACATTTTTGGCTCGATTATGAGTTAAAAATTCAAAACAAGTATAGTCTTTCGACAAAAGTGAATATCAACTTTGAGATATATATTTTAGTTCATAAAAATATCAAACCAATTAATAGAAGAGGTCTGCATATTAACTTTTAATCAATACTAATTAATTTAATTTCTAATGCTCATTCCAAATAACTAATGAGCTTATTTATGTGTATGCTAAAACCTCAACATATATTAATAAATATATGTTAATGGCATTTGCTCAAAAGAAAAAGATTATGCAGATTGGAGAAGATGAAACTAAAAAGTTCTTAAAGATGATGATAATGATGTATCTAGATGGGATGATTAATTGATATTACAACAACTTCTTTTTTTGTTATGCACATAACTTTTGTTTTTGTTACTATAAAATACAATAGGAATTGAGACAAAAGATAAAAAAAGGTTTGAGAAATATCTGATCTAATTTGTCTATCAAATATGAAATCCGCTTATGACTATGAAAGAACTTAATATAGTGGAATGTGTCTCGTGGATGGATTTACATGACTATTTTAAAGTTGAAGAGGAACAAGTGGGTCTACCAAAATTAAAATGATAAGAGGTTTTTGTCATTGGTAGTTTATTCATAATATTAATATGTTAATCAATTTTTTTTAATAATTATCGGTAGGATCTTGTTACTTCAATATAACTGTAAATAATAAATGTTAAAAAGAAAAGAGAAATGAGAGCAGTGTTAGAGAGCTTGTGTGGAGCAAAGCAGATGAAGATGATGATGAATATATTATTTTTCAATTTCAAATAAATCTATAGCAATCTATTATGTTTGCTAAATATTATCATTTTGATTAATGACCTCATGATTGAATTTGGAAATTAGTTACCTAAATATAGATATTGACTTGTATTTTACATGTTATCGGCTTTAGCATTTATCCATAGTTGTTAGTTTACTTATACTTTAAATTCTCTCTCTCTCTCTCTCTCTCTCTCTCTCTCTCTCTCTAATGTGTGTGTGTGGTTACTTAAATATTATACATTGATATCTTAGGACATGTAATACTATTCATAGGAATAATAATACACTATACATAACCTAATTTGACAAGTTTGATCAAGCCTCAAAACTCTATTTTTCTAACTATGACGATTGAGTTTAAAAAAACGTCCATTCTATGCAGTTCTTCCAAGGCTTTTCTCAAAATAATTATAGCAGGCTTCCATACTCCAAATAAACATCTGAATTTGACAATCCCAAATAAAAATACTAGATTGGAAAAAAAATGACATATTGGTTGCAAGGCTAAAGTACCATTATATTAAGTTTAGCTCTTACCTAAGAGATATAACAGATCTTGGCCTTATTCTACAGAGAGAGAGAAAAAAAATCTAAATAAATGTAATTTTGCGGGGGAATAATCGATTTTTTATAAAAATTCCTCCTTTCCATCTTTCTACCAACAAAGTATCAACTTCAACAACAAAATTGAGATGAAAGAACGTCTATCATCAATTGTAGATTGTGAACGAAAAACAATAGAAAGCCAGTACCTTTCTCTCTGCAGCGGTGCAGGAAAGCAAACAGATTGATGGGGTGAACACTTAAAGTAACCTGCGGCTGATAATCTATCATCCATCTCTCGCTCTTCTCTCCCTCAATCTCTCGCTCTTCTCTTAGTTATTGACTGTAATTTTAAAGAAAACAGAATAAAACAACAAAGAAAAATATGATAATTTAGGGAAAATAAAAGGAGATGAGATGATCTTCTTCTTCTTGTTGTTGCGGCTCTGCTACTCTATTTGCTTCGCATAAATAGAACTCAAATGAGCCTGGGTTAAGGGAAATTTTAAATGCGTACCGCATTTTACTAGAGAGCACCACATACTATATAGTAAAGTGATTTACAACATAGGGGGAAATGGTGCTCACTAGTAAAATATGGTGCGCCTTTAGAATTTCCCCTGGGTTAAGGGAATTTCTATATGCGCCCTTAGTGAGCCCTATAAGGGGAGTTTCTAAAGGAGCACACTAATTTTCCAAGCGACCCACTAGATAGTTCTTTTTCGTTTGGACTTTCAATTGGAAAGTGGACTCACTAGGAAAAATAGTGTGCTCCTTTGAAAACTCCCCCTATAAGTCGTTTTATTTACAAATTTATTCTTTTTATTTTCGAACCAAATAGCCTTTATCTATTTCTTAATGTGCTCCATTCCCTCAATTTCATTATCCTTTTTCTTAGTGAGTTTCAAATCCTTCTTTTTCCTTCTGAAATCCAATGCAAGTGAAGTCTATAAATAAAAATACTCTTGATTCAAACCCTAAATCCCATCCAAAATTCAATTCTCATTACTTGCACAAGATTGTTAGGGCTTGTTTGAGTTTTTTTTTTTTTTTTTTTTGCAAATCAAGTGTAGATATCTCTCTATTTGAGAGTTGATGCAAGATTGAAGAAGATGGAGAATAAGGTTATAACTTTGAAAAAAATAGATGACTCTCATTGTTTAGAGCTATATTTAAAGCATATTTGGATTCAATATGAAGTATAATTTGAAGATGAATTAAGAACATGATATTCAAATATTTTAATTATATTAAGAATAATTGCACATCCCGTGTGGTTGTGAAAACGAAAATACTGGTCGGTGAGCACATCCTGACTTGTTCAAAAATTGACCGGGACGAAAATCCCAACTAGTGCTTGTATTTAGTCGGGATTGAATTCTCGACCTGCTTTTGTTTACGAATAAATAATTTTAAACACTGATCGGGGCAGTAACCCCGGTGGAATCCTCACCTGACCGGGAGCTAGCCCTGTTCAGTCCACTTACTAACCAGGATTGCCAATCTGGCAAATAAATTCCTCTATAAAGGGAATCCAATGGAAGGTGCGAGCTACTCTTTGCAGTGCATGAGCGGGCCGAAAACGCGATGCGGAGTGCAAAGAATGCGGCACGTTAGGGGGTACTCTCGGCGAAGGAGATTGAAAGGGAAGGGAGAAGCTGGAGTGGAGGAGATTAAAACAGAAGGAAAATTCTAAATGCGACCCATTTTTCTCTTAATGAGCCCCATCTTTTTCTTAGTAAGACCCATTTTTTCTTAGTGAGCCTCATCTTTCTACTCAAACATGGGATTAGTGGTTGCATGGACAATCTTGGAAAAAAAAAAACATGGAGCTTATTAAGAAAAAAAAAAAAGGACATGTTTTAAACTATCCTGGCGCTCACTAAGAAATTGGGGCTCACTAGGAAAGTATGGGGCGCATCTAACAACTCTCCTGGGTTAATTTCTATATAAATAGAATTCAAATAATTGAGGGCATAGGACCTAGGCCTTGGACTAGTTTTATGCGGGTGAGACGGCACAGAGAGAACAAAATGGTTTTTTTTTTTTTTTTTTCCTTCTTTTTATTAACTCAATGGATTTCTATAATCAAGAACACGACAGGTTTTTTTTATTATGATATGCGGCATATTCCCTTAATCTTTTCAGGTAAATCAAGAGAAAAATACCTACATGATTTCTTAAGCAATTACATGTTATATTTTAAGGTTGTTTCATATTGATGAAATTTTAGAATTGAGAGTACGAGAGTGTTTCATAATTAGAATGACATCTATAAGGATAAAATCAAATAACAGTTTAGTTATAATAAATCTCTCAACAATTCTCAACAACTCAAACTAATAAAATAAAATATAATCTTAACAACTAAAATTCTAATATCTCATAATATCAATATCGGAGATAATATCTGATTTGTTAAATTTTATTATCTCAACACTCCCACTTAAGTTAGAGAGTTGATAGAACGATCTAACTTGCAAATAAAGCTTCTAAAATAGTTGTGTTGACTATTTATTGCTTGTGGATAAACTTATGATGAATGGAGAACAAATTGTTCTTATTGATTGAACAATAAATAAAGAAGCTACATATGTATGAGATCAACAAGATGTCATAATAAATAGAGATGCACAATTCAAATGATGATGTATAAGTAAAATAACTTGAATTATGAATGATCACGTCCAAAGAATAATAATCGACGTATGTATCGATTACAAAAATTAAACAAGGATGTGAGCACCAAAAGAGTGAACATGCTGGAAATGGCCGAAAGCTAATAATCATTTCATATACGTGTTGATTGAGCTTATTGCATCAAAAGAATGATGACATAATCACAAAAAGAACAACAATATGAAGAAAAATATTGATAGCTGGAAAATAGCAAATTATTAATGGGAGACATAATACTGTTGGAAAAAGAAGATAATTGAAAAAAAATGTGATGCAATGAATGCATATCACAAGCATTAGATAATGAAACCAGTTAATAAAGATATGACGGAACCATACCAAAATGGATGATCTTAATTATCTTTTTTGATGAGATCTGAATGGAGACCAGATTGAACAAAGACATGCACGAGTCAGAATCGAGTCTAAAATTGTGGATCCAAATAGAATCAGATGAATGTGATCAATTGCAGCGAGACTATTTGATTGGAATGTTTTGAGATTTCATTTATGATAGAATAATAGTGGAAGAGGATGGCTTGCTGGGTATGTATGGAGGCAGCCTAGCACCAACTGGGTGTTTTGTTGATGACTCCTAGAAGATTTATTACTCTAATACCATTATGAAATTTTAGAATTGGAAAGTCGAAAGTATTTTATTCATTCAATTTGAGTACACAAAATAGTTACAATAACACAATTTAGTTACAATAAATCTCTCAACAACTCAAACTAATATAATAAAATATAGGAATTTTTGTATATTGATTCCTTAATTCTTTAATAATTACATATCAATTCCTGAAAACTTCATATTTTGATATTAGTTCCTAAAATATTTAAGTTACTCCGATTCAGTTTCCTTGGGTCACTTCTGTTAAGAAATTTAACTTTTTATCCCTTTCTTCTCGTTATATCCCTGGGTCTGGACATAGAAGGGAGGAAAATAATAGTTAATTTTCCTCACTTCTCTCTTTCTCTCATTCTTCTTTTTTCCTCTCCTCTTAGTTGGATCCAACCTTTCATCCTGAATCTCTCTTTATCTTTTAATGTTCTCTTTAAATAATAGTGAGAAAACTTTTCTTTACTCATAATCTCTCGTCTCTAAAACCATAACTTCTCTTTCCTCCCTCTAACTTGTCTTCTCCAAATCATTCCCATCAAATCCAAATCCTAACTTCCTATAACTTTCTCCGATAGCTTGATTTAAAGGCCCAAGAATTTGTTATATAAATTTGTGAAAAATGACTTCTTCTACTACCCATTTCACTCTAGATCAAAGCCAAGTAAGGGATGGAAATGAGGAGCTTTGTGTATATGGTTTGCCTGTTCGAAGGCGGACGTGTAGGCAAGGCCCGAACCGAGGCTTAGATTTCTAGGGATGCGCTGCATATAAGGGCTAAAGAAACTCATGTTATAGGCACTTCAAGTGGGCAAAAGATGCAAAAAACCTCGTATTCCGTTTGAGGAAAATAGAAAATCATTTTGTGTTTATGGAAAGGAAGATGAGTGAGATGATGAAAATGGTGAAGATTTTTGGTGTGGTGGTTATAATCATACTTGTTAGTAGAATTATTATGTAGTGTTGATCTTTATGTAATTGTTATGATTTTAATCAAACTCCTAAACTTGTGATTGTAATATGAATTATTCACTTCTTTTTTTTACGATTATGTAAGTAACACAACATTCTGTTGTATTATGTCCTCGTAAAAGTTTAACCGTTGTTCAAATCCATCGACGAAAAGAAATATGAATTAGGATAAAGAGCATCTCTATTCTGAATTGAGAACCCAGTTCTCAATTCAGAGAACTGAGGTCTCTGTTCTCAGTTCTGAGAACTGAGGTCTCTGCGCATAGTGTTGAGAATTTTGACATATTGCAACACTGAAGAACAACAAAGGCATCCGAAGGTTAAAAAAGGCATGAATACCTCTATTGTCTCGACAACAGTAGACCGAAAACAATTTCTCAGATACATGTCCAAAACTATGAGCAGTGAGCTGTAGATGGACTGGAGTCCAACCCTCATAAGAAGCTACATGAAGAAACTCTTATCATAGGACCAATGTTTCAAACCTCTAATTAGAAACGCAAGAAGCTGTCCAACAACAATTTCTCATGGCCTAGATAACTGAAACAATTGCCCAGAGTTGGACAACAGAGGTTGAAGATCTAGAGCCACCGCCTTCCAATTGAGTTTAGTACCCGAGTTTCCCAAATCTATTTCGCTGATCAACATTGAAATCTCCATCAATCATATAGTCCAAGGCCAAACCACACACGTATTCAGAACACCATATAGAAGTTAATTGCTGGCTCTATTTCGGATCGACATTATATTGGGGCATACTATTCTAAATGCACACAATTTAAATAAAAACTTGAGACCCAAAACACCTTGATTTATGCAATACATTGCATCAAGTTGTAAGGGAAGCATGCTAATGATTATTAAAGTTCGGAAGTACGAGTACACTTTGTGTCATTTAAATGAATTGGAAAAGTCGAGAAATTCCTTGTTGCATTACAAGGGAAGACACCATTTTACAGTTGATGATGACAATAATCCGCAATATCCATGTCATGCACCTCCCGCCAGTGAAAGAAGATATAATAACCTCGGTAACCTGAAGCAAATAGAAGAAATGAGATCAGAAAATATGCCGATCGCACCCACTCGCTATGCCGATCGCAGCCAGCCGCCCACTAGATGATCACACCCACTCGCTGGCATGCCGCCCTTCCGACCGCACCCAACAACACTCGCCCAAGCCCTAGCCACCCTAAGTTGAGAATACTCACCCAAAACTCAGCCACTCGCGCAAAATATTTCTCTCATCCAAAACTGTCCCCTATCTAACCATTTCTAACTTAATAAAGGATACTTGCGTCATTTTACATATATATAGAATAACTTATGTACATACTGAAATGAAGTAATTTAAATATTTTGGAGACTAATATTAAAATATGAAGTTTTTAGAAATCGATATGCAATTATTGAAGAATTAAGAGATCGATATGCAAAAACTCCTAAAATATAACTTCCACAATTGAAATCCTAACAACTTATAATATCTGAATAGAGGAGAATATTTGAATTATTAGGTTTTATTACCTTAATACTTGAGATATATATAGTGATATGTTTAGTGAGTTTTTTAAACAATTTGATATATTACTTACTGTTTTGTATATTTGATAAAATAAAAATATTCATGTTTCATTTTTCTTGCTAAGAATCAGTTTATTCAACTAGTTCCGTATGAAGTACATATTTGATTAACTTAAAGTACAGATAGGTTAATCCCTTTTTTTCAATAAAAATTTATATGGAATGATAATTTGTCTTTTCAACGGAATTTGAGGATGTGGAAACAAAATATAGAATACACATGATCAAGCATATCCCTGGACCATGATCATGCAATATTCCGAAGACGTGCCTGATTGATATATATATATATATATATATATATATATATATATGTATATATATATATATATATATATATATGTATATATGTATGGATTATTGTAGGTGAGCCGCTAGCTCAGGAAAAGTTACGTGAGCTAGCGACAAAATTATAATGATCCAATGATTTTTCTTCAATTTTTTTTAACTATTACAATCTCTATTTTCTTAGCTTCTTTCGGATTAAATTTCATAAGTTTTAGAGTTTATTTACCCTTTCATCAAGTGCATACAAAATGTTTTATTCATTGAAAACCGTTAATTTTGTTTTAATTTGATAGAGGTTCAAATCAAAACTAAAACCCAAGAAATTGGGTATGAGTGAACCCTATAGGGTCGAGATCATAATCCAAAATTTTTTTTTTTTAAAAAAAATTATTGGAGATAGTGAAAATGAACTGCAGCTCAGCTAACTTGCGTAAGCTGTCAGCTCATTTCCATTTTTCTCATATATATATATATATATATATATATATATATATATATATATATATATATATATATATGATTACTGTAGGTGAGCCGTCAGCTCAGAAAAAGTTACGTGAGCTAGCGGGAGAACTGTCATTTTTCTTCAATTTTATTTTAACAATCACGATCTCTACCTCTTTAACTTATTTCGTATTAATTTTCATAAATTTTGAATTTCATTTACTCTTTCATCAAGTGCATACAAAATATTTTATTCATTAAAAACGATTAATTTTGTGTTAGCTTGATGGGACAAAATCAAAACTAAAATCCAAGAAATTGGATATGAATGAACCCCAAGGGGTCAAGATCATAATCCAAAAATTTTTTTTTAAAAAAAAATCAGTGTAGATAGTGGAAATGAACTGCAGCTTAGATAATTTACGTGAGCTGTATGCTCATTTCCATCTCTCTCTCTCTCTCTATATATATATATATATATATATATATATATATATATGAGAAAACGGAAAATTCACCGGTGGTGAAGGGAGTTCCTTTACCGTCACTTAAATTGCCCAATAAAATTATTACATGTGGTACAACTTAAAGGGCGATTAAGAGAATTCATTTATTTATTAATTTGAATGATGCCCTGAATGTCGCCACGTGTAATAATTTTACTGGACCACCTAAGCGACGGTAAATGAACTCCTTTCATCACCGATGTATTTTCTGTTTCCTCTCTCTCTCTCTGTGTGTGTATATATATATATATATATATATATATATATATATATATATATATATATATATATATATATATATATATATATATATATATATATATATATTTCGATAGTACCACAGACCCCGTTCTATATATATATATATATATATATATATATATATATATATATATATATATATATTTCGATAGTACCACAGACCCCGTTCCTCCACTGATAACTCCACTGATAACCTGTTTCATCTGAAACGCTTTCAATGCCAGCAACCTTTCCTACATGAATCTGACACCCTCTAGCAGCGGATTGCTCTCTGAGATGTTTGAGAACCAAAGCATCTCCTTTATCACTGACTTCACCTCCCCTAGGACCAGCAGTTGAAGAACATGGAGACATAATTGCTATCATCTGACTCACTCGACATGCAAAAACATGATGATATTTGCAACTTAATATCTCAACTTTTTCTACTCTTCATAAACAACAATGCAGCACTAAAACCATTTACTGAATGCTTCATCCATGGTTCAGACATTCAAAAATGAATGGACATGTTTTACCTTTAGTATAACCTCAAAATATTACCAATTTTTACCTAGCATCACCAACATACACAGATATATGAAAGAATTACATGCAGCTACAAGAGCTTCTATAGATAGGGATGGTAATGGACGCGTCCATAGGTCAATTTTTAGTTTGCTCTATACAAAATTTTGAATTAAAAATGAAAATTTTATTTTTCTAATTCAAAATTTTATATAAAGAGAGACATTACATGAAAACCCATGCAGCACAATAACATGGAAAGAAACGAGCATACAATTTGCAAAATAAATAACATATAATTCTCCAACCACTCCACAGATTGGCATTATCATTTAAAATTTGACCCGTGGGCAATGTCCATTACCATCCCTATCTATAGGTATAGTATGAAAATGAACCCAACACCAGATCAATCAGCTTGTTAAAGAAAGGGGAAGGCAATCTACTTGAAAAGTTTTTTGTTCTATCTCACTACAATAGCTACAATAATACAAAATAAGTATTAAATCTGAAGTTATGGCTACAAGGAACCTCAAACGATGCAGAAGTCTATATCCTTACGACCACCCAAGGTATTGTTTGCTGTCGTGTGAGAGCCACCAAAACCTGAACAGAACTTCACCAAAGTGCAGGCACACCATCAGTACCCATAAGACAAGAGCCTCATAACAGAAAGCATCAGAAATCATGAATGTATAACTATAACACCAATTATACCGCAGATAAAACAAATAGTCTATTAACATATGATAAGAGCTAAGCATGTAGACATTACATGAAAACCCATGCAGCACAATAACATGGAAAGAAACGAGCATACAATTTGCAAAATAAATAAAATATAATTCTCCAACCACTCCACAGATTGGCATTATCATTTGAAAGCCACTAAATGATTCATATTTTGGTCTGCGATGGTATGCAAGTGAAATTTAAGAAAGTTCCACTCTTGTAATTCTCTTGTCATGAGAATTTATGGAGAGATTGTAGCAAGAAGTTTGGATTTAGAAAGGACGTCTGGATAAATTTTATTCCGAGATTCTAATCTTAGGTTCCATTTTTTCAATTGATTTGGAATATGTAAAGGTCAGGGAAAACCAATCAGGGAAAAGGCAAAGACGTAAACTACTTAAAAAGGGGGGAAAAAGAAGAGAATTGGAGAAATGAAAGGGAAAAGGAAAACAAAAATGAACAAATTCCTCTCTAGATAATATGCTTGTCAAAATCAACAAGAAAGACAATCTAGCGCTCCACACTAACAATTTATTTATCCATTACTAAATAAGTATTGGTTGGTTTATGATATACTAATACTATTTCACTTAATAGTCTACACTTGCTAGAATGACAACGATATTCTAAAACAACTTCCTCATTTGCAAAGGTATGTATCTTAAAATCTATAAGAATCCCAATAACTTCCTCCATAACAGAGCTAATGTATAACCTTACTGACAAAATCATTTATAACAAAAGAAATGTCTTTATAAGTCATTCAGAGAGGAGTAGTTGGCAGATTAATGCAAAGAAAAATTAATTTGATTATACCTCCGAGTATATTACACTTCGATGAAGGAAAAGCTCTCAGTCCCGAAGTCCAAGTTCGACTTCAAGGTCATCATCTTCTTCAAATAGCCTCAGAAGGCGAGCATGCTGTTCTTCTCTTTTCTTCTTCTGCCAGAGCTTGAATAGGACAAAGGACAGTCCCACTATTGCAGCCACAATAAGGCATATGAACAGGACCTCACGCCCCGTGTCGCCAGATTTAGAAGCTGTGTTAGCTTTGGTTCCATCTTTGGAATTTGATGGGGTATCACCTAAAACTGAATAATGTAGCATAGTAGAAACTTTAAACCCCAGTGAGAAGGCAGATGAAAGATGAAGCAAAATAGAGACTAGAAGAAAACAGATTTTTTTTTTTTTTTTTTTTTTTTTTAGTAATGAAGTCATTAATAAATCTCAATGTGGCAGCTAAATGGACTTGACATATACATTAAAAAAATCCAAATACCAAAAATAGATACTGAAACTAAAATTGGCCTTACAACCTTAATAATAATGCCAGTTTTCAGTACTGGTTATTAACATCATAACAAAGGTTTTAAGTTCGGCCTATACCAATATATATTGCAAACAACATATCAGAGTTTGAGGTATCTGACACGTAGTAGACCATATAATATTGGTATTGATATTGCCAAAATTGCTAATATTTTTCTGATATATTTGACATTTCTGCTATGGTATATTTCATTATTTCCAATTTCTAATACCATACAACGAACTAATTATGAGATTTTAAGTCTTGATTAGTTGATTATATTGAATAAACAATTTCTCATGCCTCAGCTGACAAAGGGTGCACAACAGCAATATAAAAGAATCATGTCTAAAGCACATAGAACTTATTCCACATTCATTAGTAAAGTTATACAGTCTAGCATCTAGATCTTCAGTTGTACATCCCTAATCTGTTTCCTAGCACTAGGAAAAGTATGGACAGTATTTCCTATTAATATGTTGAACCTTTAAAGTTGGGCAATATTAATTTGGTTAAAAGCCTTGATAGTTTTAAGTATGACACTGGAGACATTTCGTTTCGGTAGAGAAATGTTGGAATTCTGTATTCACAAAACTGGTTTCAATAACAAGAACACAGACTAGGTGATGAACTTAACCCAGACAAGCAAAAGAATTGGTGAGATGTAAGGAATTAACTTTTTTGGTATCCTGAGCAAATATCAATGAATCAAACCTTTAAATCAAACATATCATTGTTGATACTTCAATATATCCAGATAGCATGAATACTTTGCTTCAAATTTTAATTGGTATAAATTCAAAACATGCACCTACCACTTTCTCAGAGTTATGCAAAACAATCCCCAGGCTAAAGTTAGAAAACTAAAAGCTAGAAGTTTCCAAAAGAATGCTAATAATTGACACAAATAACTAACTAAAAAAGTCAAAAGTGGAATTTTGCAGTCAATCAGATGGTTTAAATGTCGAATACCGTCTATAAACCGGTTGGAAAAATTATATGTGAGATTCCGGGGGATATAGTACTAAATACAGGATGACATATTGGAGGAAGAATATACATTGTGATTTCCTACATAAATCATATGCAATAAATTTAATGAACAAAAAGCATCTAGATGTCCAAATATGAGCAACCAATTAAACTTTAAACCCTACCATGATGAACAGTTAGAATTTGTTTAAAAAACATACAGTCACGATTTATCCAAAAAAGGTTCAGTTCACAAACTCAATTTTTTTGAACCAGTTAGAGATACAACTCTAGGAATTCGGTTAAAACTATATGATCAAATGTTTTCCAACAAATCTATTAAAAAATGTAGGACTTGAATCCAACAGCCCCAATTACTAAGAAACCATAATGACCAACTAATTAATGAAAAATTATTTTGTTCATTAACCAAATAATTTAATGAACAGAAAGCGTCTAAATGTCGAAATATGAGCAACCAATTAAACTTTAAACCATACAATTATGAACAGTTAAAATTTGTTAAAAAATCCAGTCACAATTTATCCAAATAGGTTCAGTCCACAAACTCAATTTTTTGAACCAGTCACAGACGCGCAATAATAGGACTTCAGTCAAAATTATATGATCAAATATTTTCCAACAAATTTGTTTAAAAAATGTAGGACTTGAATCCAACAACTCCAATTACTGAAACCAAAATCACCTAACTTAAGCCAAAAAAGACATAACTTTTCAGATTTGGGCAATCCATTACGGTAATAGGAAGTAGGTAGAACATTTATATTTTTAATATAAAAATCAAGAAATTTAGGTTTAAGAAATTTATCTTCTAGTCATTGAAAATTTTGAGTATAAATGAAGACTCCACGGGTACAGCAAGATTGCCCAGATAGTAATAAAGTCGTTGTATACCGCTATCAACTATGGACCGATCAAGGCTTAATTAGGGCTCCCGCAAAGAGAAATCGCTACTGATTAGGACTCGAGCAAGAGAGAGAGAGGTAGAGAGAGGAGATTGTTGTCTATCGATGCTGAAGTAAGGCTCGAGAGCATGAGAAAGAGAGATTGCTAATATCACTATCGATTAGGGTTCGAAAGAGAGACCATGGTCAATCAACGGTGAATTATGGGCTCAAGATTGCAACCTGTCAATCACGCGAGAGAGAGGAGTAACCATAGATCTCTCTCTTTATCAAGCAAGAGAGAGGGTTATTGTCGATCAAGCGAGAGAACGGGGCTTGAGATTGAGAGATTAGGATTTAGGGTTGAAGTGGGCTAGATGGAATTTTACAAAACCAAACCGTGTACGACTAAATACGGATTAGTGGATCATGACTAACAAGAAAATTAAAAAAATCTCTACAACAACCCTTCTCACTCAAGATTTTCATCTCGGTTTCTTGGGTGACATATCGATCGCGAAGTCACATACCGCCTAAACTCAGCCCAAAATAAGATCTAGAGGGAAAAAAAAGGTATATCATCTCGTTTTGACTTAATTCCAATATCTCGGTCAATATATCGGGATATGGCAAAGATTTGAATTTCTGAAGATGGTAACAATCATAATACGAAAATGAAACTCAGCAAGAGACAAGTTGGTTGAACAATCATCAAGGAATAAGGAGTAGCATTAGAGGGTGTAGTCCCTATATGATTTTGTCGATGGTCAACACAAAGTAAGACATGCTTAGAGGAACTAGACATCTTTAAAACATATAGATCTGTTGCCATTATGTAGGAGTCAGCAATGGAGCCTTGAGCACAAGGCTACATGAAAAATTTCATAACTTGATATCTGCTAGTAGCTTCCAAGCAAAAGAAATGATAAGAAGATAGGGACTTGTCATAAACCCTAAAAGGCCATAATGATCATAGGAAAATATACTTGATTCTTCATGTAGCCTAAGCTTGTATAGACAAGGAGCAACAACTACTACAACAACTAAGCCTTTTATCCCAAGTACTTGGAGTAGGCTACATGAACCAAAAGAGAATCACGTCAGATTGATCACGTTGACAAGCCTTCTCCATTCATTCCTATCAAGTAATATCTCATCATTTAAACCTTTAGAATCTATATCTTTTCGTATCACTTCCATCCATATTTCCTTCGGCCTTTCCTCCGCTCTTTTAACTTGTCGTTCATTGATAAGCTCTCATTGTTAAACTGGTGCATTTATAGGTCTACGTTGTGCATGACCAAACCATCGTAAATAATTTTCTCGTATCTTCTCATCGATATGGGCTACATCTAGCTTAGCACGAATATCTACATTTCTCACTTTATCTCTCCTAGTATTGTCGCATATCCCACGAAGCATGCGCATATCTGTTACACTTATTTTCTATGAATAAGTTTCTTTATAGCCCAGCACTCCATACCATATAATAAAACTGGCCTAATAGCAGTCCTAGAAAATTTTTCCTTCAACCTTAATAGAATGTTACAGTTGCATAAAACTCCCATTGCACTCCTCTATTTCAACTAGCTAGTTTGTATCATATGGTTGACATCACTATCGATCTCTCCATCATTCTGAATAATAGAACCCAAATATCTAAACTGAATACTTATTTGTATATCTTGCCCATCTAGTGTTACAAGTGCATTATAGTTTAGGGTCCGTAGTTTACTAAATTTACACTCCATATATTCTGTTTTAGATCTACTCAATCTAAAATCTCTAGATTCTAATATGTGCCTCTATAACTCTAACTTGGCATTCACCCCTGCTCTTGTCTCATCAACTAATACAATATCATCAGTAAATAGCATACACCAAGGTATCTCATGCTGAATAGCTCTAGTAAACTCATCTATTACTATAGCAAATAAAAACGGGCTCAATACAGATCCTTGATGCAACCAATTATGATAAAAAAAATTACTAGTTACACCACCACATATTCTGACATTAAACATTATTCCATCATACATATCCTTAATTATGTCAATATACTTGATGAGGACTCTTTTCTTCATCAATTACCACCAAAACACCTCTCGTGATATTTTATCATAGGCTTTCTCTAGGTCAATAAATACCATATGCAAATCTCTATTTCTCTCTCGGAATCGCTCTATAAGTTGAAGTAAATGAATAGTTTTTGTCGTCGATCGTCTCGGTATGAATCTATACTAGTTCTCTGATATTTTAACAGTCTACCTCAATCTATATTCAATTACCCTTTCACAAAACTTCATAGTGTGACGCATGAGTTTTATTCAACAATAGTTAGAACAACTCTAAATTTCACTCTTATTCTTGTACAGAGGTATTAGGTACTTTCTCCATTCATTTGGCATTTTCTTAATTTATCAAATCTTATTAAGAAGATGTATCAGCCACTTCACACCCATCGCTCCTAAATATCTCCATTCCTCTATAGAAATCTCATCTGAACCAAAAAATTTCATCCTCTTCAAAACCTTTTTACTTTAAATTCTTTAATTTTGCGTATAAAACTGTGATTCATATCCTCACACTGAATAGTAAGATCTTCCAAATCTTGAGTAAAATTACCATTATATAATCTATCAAATTAATATTTCCATATTTCTTTAATCTCTTCATCTCGAAGTAGAGCGTTCTGATCCTCATTTTTAATACACATTTCAGTACATAAATTTCTAAACTTTCTCTCTTATTCGAGCAATTCTATATATATCTTCTGCTTTTTTATTGTCTAACTTCTCGTACACTTATCTATATATTTTAGTTTTTGATCTTGAACAGTTTTCTTAGCCTCCTTCTTGAGTAATTTATACTTCTCAAAACTTGTTCCTTCATTGCAACATTAAATCCCTACAAAAATCCCGCTTGATCTTAATAGAATTTTTACCTCTTTATTCCACCATAATGTGTCCTTAAATGGTAGAACACCGACTCTCGACTCACCAAATATATTTTTAGCTACCCTCTTAATGCAGCTAGTCATTTTATTCCATATTACATCAGGATCATCGTGGTCTTTCCATTCTGCTTCTTATACTACTCTATTTACAAAAACTTTTTCATTGTATTCTAATCATCACCACTTAATTTTGGGATCTAACTTATACTTAATCTTTTTAAGTCTCTTTCTAATCCAAATATCTAAAACTAAAAATCTATATTGGGTAACTACACTCATCTGGCACTATCTTACAATTGATGCAACTAGCTCCATCTACAAAAATCTATTGGGCTAGCACTCGATCCACTTTTAAAAGTAATTAAGTGAAAAACTCTCTTTTTAAATCAAGTATTCACTAAAATCAAATTATAAGACAAAATAAAATCTAAAATTGAGTTATCTGCTTCATTTCTTTCTCAAAAACCAAATCCTCTATATATATACTATCAAACTCATTATAACTAGTTCCTACATGCCTATTGAGGTCACCACCAATAAATAGTTTTTCTCTAGTGAATAATCCTTATACTATCTTATCTAAATCCTCCCAAAATTGATATTTACTAGATTCATCAAGTTCTACTTGTGGTGCATAAGCACTAATAATATTAAGAATCTCTCTATAAAAAATAATTTTAACTAATAAAATTCTATCACCTTCCTCCTAACCTCCACTATATCTCCAAGTAATTATTTATTTATGATCACACCTACCCCATTACGATTTCTATCCCTGTCCGTATACCAAAGTTTATAACCCTAAAACTCTATGACTTTAGCTTTCTCACCTACCCACTTAATCTCCTGCATGCACAAAATATTAACCCTCATTCTAATCATAACATCAACTAACTTTATTAATCCACCTGTAAGTGAACCTATATTCCACGATGCCAACCGAATCATATATTTATGAGCTAACTTTTTTACCCCCACCCGCTCTAAGGTGTGGGAAACCTTACATTTGACACCACATCCGAACGCCGACGTGGCGCGTTGCTTCTGGGAGATGACCTAGCAACCCTTACATATTTTTCACTACTACCAGGCTCCGATGTAGCGCATTGCTCAATAGAGAATGTCCCAACGAAATTTATATTTTGGCTTATATTATTATATGTGAAAATGTTTTACGCTGATTGTCACCGGCCTACCACAACACTCTTCTTTTATTCTGGTTTGGAACAGACAATGAAACGATAAATCTTTAAGCACAGTACTATCAGAGTTTTGTATAGCCAAGGAGCAACCCTCCTAAATTTTGGCTAAGAAAAAGCTTAGAGAAAAGAGGATAGATGCTAGATTTACTGAAGGGAACTATATTTATCTCATAAAGCACAAGTAAATCAAGAAAAGGGTATAGGTCTAGAAATAAAATATGAACTACGAATAGAAAGAATTGGTACAACAGGAATAAGTTATGTAAAAAAACTATATGATGTAGAAACATCATCAAAGACAGGTAGGACATCATCTATTCATCATTTGCACAACTGATTAAATTTCAGCCAAAATTTTGGATAAAAGGAATAGAAAGAAGAGAATGCAGTCTCCAAGAAAGTAAATAAAAAGATGCACAAGATGTCGAGAGACATTTATGGCAGAGTTTGAAAAGAATCTATAATTCTTTAAGAATCAAATACGATCAATAGAATAGCAGTACTCTTTTATAGCTGAGTAAAATCGCTTCAAAGTATAAAATACAACCTAATGAAAGGAGAGCTGTAATAGACACTGATAAGTCTAAAATTTGCTTGATATACAGTGTCAGCCTCAGAGCTTCCTAGGTTCAGAACCAGCCAGGCATGAATTTTAAGTGGATCAATTAAGAAAAGCACTGCCGCACAGAGCCTCACCACACATTGAGAATACGAGTCAAAAGGCAGGAACTTTAACATTGTATTGGCAACCGAGTTCAAATCCAATCAGACACATTTAAGCAGATTACTTGTACAAGCATACCACTGAGTACAGCTCAGATCTCAATCTCCAAAAAGGAATGCTTAACCTGCAGCAGGGTAGAATTTTACAAAAAATATTCCCTCAACTCTCGCCACAACCCCAAGAATTTATGTGTAACGACTTCAAGATGGTAAAGTCAACCAAGGCAGCACAATTTAAGAGGATTAATCGGAAGGGAAATACCATGGCGCAAAGCACAGTTTTTGGATCACAAAACACTGAAGCTCAGTTCAGGAATTTTAGAGGATAAATTAGTTCACTCAACTAACAGTACAACTTCAAAGTTTTTGGGCTGTGAAGAACTTTAAGATGTTTTGGGGCAATGACAACAACTTTTAGTAACCAAAGTATTAAGTTCCAAAAGTTTATGGAACAAAGTTCAATACCTCAACATTCTCTCTCTCTCTCTCTCTCTCTCTCTCTCTCTCTCTCTCTCTCTCTCTCTCTCTCTGTGTGTGTGTGTGTGTGTGTGTGTGTGTGTGTGTGTGTGTGTGTGTATATATATATATATATATGAGAAAACTGGAGGAGGGCTGCAGCTGCTGCCATGTGGCGGCCTCCTATTCGTTGGATCCATTTTGCTTATGCTGTAGTTTGTTAGAGGGAGAGAAGATATGTGATGAAATATAGGAAAGAAGAGGGTTTATTTGCAAATTATCTTCCTATTTAATCCTTCATGTCTCATCCCATCTCTCTCGATCTCCCTCTCCCCTCTACACCCGCCCATCTCCCTGCCTTTTTCTTCTCCACTATAGTCCCCGTCAGCGTTCTCTCAGCTTTGATCTCCTACCCTTCCATCTAGGGCTGGACATATAGCAGACATTATTTAGCAACCACTGTATAATACATAGCAATCACACCAAACTGTGCACGATATACAAGAACACGAGACAATTCAAAGTTCATAAGCAGTTTCAACCAAACACAAATCAAGTCTTAATGCCAGAATCATCAAAACATCTTCAAATACATTGAATAGAACTAGCAATACACTTTTATGTAGTTTCTTGTGCAACATTCAAACCTTAAATAATCCAGAAAACAACAAGTAGTGAATATAGAACAAGGAACAATTAGCCAAATTAAATAATATACATTTATATACTGTACAAGCCTCCTGTGCTCCCTTTAACCTCATGATAATCTTAGAAAATAATCAATCAGTTAATATAGAAATTGCAAAAATTAGCCAAATCAAAGATTACATAGCATATAAGACTTGAAGGAATCATTTAGAGGCAGAAGAGTATCACAAAACTTCACAAAGAAGTGGATGCCACTAGAGAAATCTTCCCGAATTTTCGAAGTAGAGGGCATCGACAGTTTCCTAAATTTTGGATGCATAGAGAGGAGAGACAAGCAGAGAGAGGCACATCGGCAAGTTCTCGAATTGGGCACAGAGAGAGGCAAAGAGAGGGACGTCGACAGGTTCCCAAATTGGGCGTAGAGAGAGGAGAGAGAGGTCCAGAGAGAGAAATTATGTGTGTGAAAGAGAGAGATCGAAGTTGAAAATAGGGGCCTCGGTGCAAGATGGAAGAAGAGAGTTCCTAAATTGGGAGAGTATAAAATTGGAAGACAATTTGCAAATGAACCCCCATCTTCATTGTATTTGATCACATATTTCTCTCCCTTTAACAAACTACGGCTCAAGTTTTATAGAAGAAAATGGGCCAAACAAATAAGAGGCCACCACATGGCGGCAACTCAGGAAAAATCCTGAGCTGACACCTCTCCTCCCGTTTTCCCCCATGCGCGCACGCACACACATACATATACTACCATTTAATCTGTATGCAACTGAAGTTTGGGTATAAAACATCATCTTTTCCACATATGACATATTTATATACTTCCACTTAATTGCCTCTGCAAGTAAAACATGTTTATTGAGGCCTCTCCACGTGTCACAAGACCAAAGTGTGCAGGATTGTTTGAAATACATTGTTATCTCACACTTCACTGGTTAAGGTGTTACGCTCATGGGTAACATGGTTTTCCAACACAAATAGACCACTACAAATGCTAATACCTTTCGATACAAGATGTGCTTAGATCCAAATATTTCAAAACATGGAACTGAAATGAGAAGTAAATTGCAACCAAAATGAAACAGGAGGGTTCTTCACAAGAAGATAACCTAATGCAAAGAGAAAACACAGAGGAGTGGAACAAAACATACCACCAACTAAACAATACTGCTAAATAACTCCCTCATGTTATAAGGATAAGGCAGCAGGTAGTAGCACATTTCTACCAAAGAAGAAATTTATACAAGATGGATGTGAAAAACACATGAATTGCATTTCCCAGAGACCGGACGCTAGCTATTTGCCAAATATGAATTGCTTAAAATAAAAGGAATTAGATATATGAGCAATGGCTGAAAGCAACTTGCAAGTCATAGGTATCAGCAGCACATGTCAGTAAAAATACTAAGGATCTATTTTCTTTGATACCAAAGCACATAGCATCACAGTTCTGCTGTCATTGAAAAGAAAGAATAAGCAGGGGTCGTAAACCAAGCGTAGCAACAATAAATCCCATCAATATGACTGATGGCTACTGTCAAGAGGAGAGAAAGCTACAAGCTGAAGAGAATAATGCTCGCGTACTCCATAAGCCACCGAATAAACACAAGAGAAGCTCAAATGATTTAAAGGTATTAAGAAAATAGTTTTTTTGCATTGATCCCTTAAAGCTTTCACATTTTAACATTATACCTTCAAATCTCGGCACATACTCGTTTATTCCATCTTATTAGTTATTTTATATCATTCCCTCTTTTGAATCTTCCTTAATGACCAATCAGAGTCTGGTTTAACCAAACACCAAGGGCACTGATTCCCTTCTTCCCTCCCTCCTTCTCTCCCTTCCTTTGACATGAGAATGTTGACAACAATCAGAGCAACTCCTAAGAGAACTGCTTGCATTATAGCAGCAGTGATGACAAATTCATGAACTGACTCCACCCTTATCAATCAACACCAATTTTACTAACCGAACTTCAATCCCATCCTCAATCAAATCAATCGAGTTTGAAAAAAAGAATATTTTGTAGGAAAACAGCTAGGGATTGATGGGTTGAGGGATAATGTTCAAAAGAAGAGGAAGATGGAGGTAAATTGATGGGAGTGAGAAAATTTAAATACTGAATAGTTATTGCAATACCGAAGCTCATTTTATATACAGAATTTCTTATTTCAAATGCCAATATATTACAAGAAGACCCAGCAAATTCAAATGATGCAAAGTCTGATTTGACCAAAAGAAAGGGAAAATGTTAAAATAATTGTACTTGCAACTCGAATGTCTCCAACTTTTCACTGCCAAAAAATGTCCAAGCAATTGAACCCCAATTTGGCATACCATCACACAAGTACTTCCATCAAAGCAAATGTGAGATTGATGGCACACAAAGAGGATGACCTACACACATAATGTGTCACGAAATTTTGTTATTGAACAGGGTTGAGGGAATGAACATCTGTTCCCAATTCCTTCCGAGGAATCACTCATGATAATAAATTCACTCAACTAGTTTCGGACCAAATTTTGGCTTAGCGTTTAAAATTAGCCCTTCATCTGGCTCGACAACTTGTTCTGAAACAAATTTTGCATCTGTTTTTTATCTACATGGTTGGGAAGGAAAAGTAATGGAGATAATTCATGAATTACCATTCTTCTTTGGGCACTACCATTCTTTGGGCAGAATAATGAGTCCTGCCCCTCATTAGAAAATTCAAGCACATTCCTATATGCCACGTAACTAGGCTCATGATAGCTTAACCATGACTATCCCATGAGAAACTACTTTTATGTACTAAATGACTTGGAACCCACTACCCTACACCATAAACAAGAAACTCAACATAACACTCGCAGTTAGAAATACAGTTTTAATGACAGTACAACTAAAAATAGAGGGAAAAGGTTCTCACTGGCTTTTAGTGATGACGCAAAAGTTCTATACTAGATCTTCTAGCATCGGAGAACTCATTACCAAAAGGGTATAGGAGAGATTGAGAAAGTTCTAAACGAGTTATAAGGATATCACTTCATAGAGAGACATGACCACAAATGAAAAAGTAGTTCAAAATATTTCGCCTTAAAGGTTAGGATAAAAAACTTAAGACTGATTCAAACTCTAATTCCAAATTTGATATAACCTTAAAATGGTGATTTTCACATTGCTCTATTGTTTGGTAGAAAACTTATATGGAAATGAAGGTGGAAATTTGCAGCTAAGAGGTTTTAGAACAGGTTGGTGGCTTTCCATAATTGACTAGAGACGAAATAGATTAAGAACATCAGGTAGTAGAATTAAAAAAAGGAATAATTAGATGACCTCATCATTTCCTCATAAATAAATAAACTTATAAATCATAACTTTATTTTTAATAAGATCCATCTTCACAACAGACAATCTATTATATTATAACACATAACCCTAGGAATGCATAACCAATTCATTTATAGCTTGCTAATAAAAATCTAATACAATAACTGATTTACGACTATTAAGATTCCAACAAACCATGCCACTTAGTGCACTTGCTATGATCCAACTAACTATGAGCATTAACTTATGCGGCATAATCACTCCCCTTATCATACAAGAATATTTCCCGCTTTCAAAAAGCATCAAAAAAACATACTTGCACAACTGCTTGAGATTGCAGTGTAGAAATATTGCTAAACCTGAGTAGCAGTTCACATAGGCATACGACATACAAAAGTTGTAGATTGAGGCTACAAGTCGTAATGATTAGTTGATGCACTACTTAGTGCGATCAAAAAGAGTTTCTTTCCTCCATGATGGTGGGGTTCCTTTGCCAACACTATGGAATCCTTACCACTCTTTAATAAATAAACCTATCGGTTAATTATATCGAATCAATGAGCACATTTTGAACCTAAAATTCATGGGACAAAGAAATTGACAAGCCACCATTTATTCTTCCCATTCTTTCCTCAGGATTCTACACACCTAAAAGAAAGAATTAGAAGTGAGAAGACTTGTCTCATAACTTGTCCCCTCACTCTATTTACAAAAAAAGAATTCCACAATCCTATTTAATATAAGAGAAAAAGTTAAAACTCACGATCTCACTCAATCACCATAGTTAATAAGCTTTTTCGTTATCTCCCAAATCTTCATCTAGATTTCCAGCCTTTGTCAAATGTACTATCAATTTAACCTTCTTTTGAGTGTTGAAACCAATCGGTGTTAAAGGTAGTAGGAGGACCAAATCTTAGAAAGATGAGGAAACCTAAATAACTTGAAGAAGTGGGCCAACCAGTAATTTGTTCACTGCTGTGCTTACATATAAAATTTTATGCCCACACATTGTTAATTTGTGCTTAAGAAATCACAAAAAAGGGGATACCAAAGTTCAGATGGCAATTTCTGAAATGAGAATGCTTAATACCATGTTATAACAAGAAACTCTGAATTCCAAATATAGTTTGATTCCCTAAATCTTTCCGGCCAAACATTAAGGCATCAAAGATTACAAAACCCAAGAGCACACTAGCTTTTCAAACATTTCACTCTTCTTCAGGGAGCAAAAAGTTCCAATTCCCATTATTAAAATGACAATAACTAATTTGTTACAAGAACTTAACAGATTAATTTTCTCAAACCACAAGGCACGTGGAGCCAGCTAGAATTTTCCCCAATAGAGGCACAATATGTGAAGATCATTTTCTATCACTTTTCAAATTCAAGCTTCTTATTTGGGCAATTCCACCGCAAGGAGAAACCCTAATAACTGCTAATAGAAGGAAACAAGAACAAACCACAAGAATTGCCCACTAGCAACACCGAATTCAAACCGTAGTCGCATCTATCATCAGGATCCAACGAGATCTGACCTAATAGTTTCGAATCGAGACATGAATTTTACCTTGGATTAGATGCAACGAGATGAAGAGAAAGAAGATGATCTGTCCCGTAAATCTTCTTCCGACACCGCCTTCGCATCCGCTCATCTCTCTCTCTCTAGATTCTCTCTCTAGAGAGCTGTTATCGCTGGATGCAGTTGAAATTGAAATTGAATGCAAGAGAAGGAGAGATGAGATAGAGGAGCATAAAAAGATCCGAACCGACGAACAACAGGTGGTTGTTGGTCCGGTAGGGACAAGGAAATGACAAATGCGCACCACTTTTGAATTTGTGAGCACCATTTTCCCCTATGTTGTAAATCACTTTACAATGGGATGTGGTGCTGACAAAGTAATATGTCGTGAGCATTTAGAATTTCCCCAGGGACACCGGACAGCTGGCTTTAGCTTTTGAATTAAGTCTGTTTCTTTTTACTCCGTCCGTTGTAAAGTCTGTTTCCTTTTTGCTCCGTCTGTTCTTTCTATAAACTAGTACATGTAGCAGTAGCACTCCACGTACATTATTAGTAACTAAATAAATATATGGTTAGCAAAAAAAAACTAAATATATATTAGACTTGTATGCTCCTCGGAAACTTCACCTTCAAAATAGTGCAAATTAAATTAAACTTGCATAATCTATCAAGATGTTTATGAGGTGGGGTTATGAAGTGGAAGCGTGCGCTCCAGCTACCAACGATATCTCAAAGAGGGGAATGTCCCTTCAACTGGATATCGATAGGAATGATAATTGGGTTAGCAGCATCTATTATTAACTAGATAAATATATATTATACTTGCATGCTCCTCGGAAACTTCGCCCTTAAATTAGTGCAAATTAAATTAAACTTGCATAATCTATTAAGATGTTTATGGGGTGGGGTTGGGAGGTTGGAGGGTGCCTCGTTACCATTGATAGCTAGGGGAGACGATGGATTCCTTCAACCAGAGATCCAGGCAAGTAAATTTGGGGTATATGGTAACTAGGTTGGCCAACTCGACTCTAGTCAGAGCACGAGTAGGCCTCAGAGCGTGCCAAGATAGGCAGGGCCTTGTAAGTTTTCATGTTTGCTTTAGACCATGTGTAGCCCGATGGTCGAAGGGCAGTCCTGAATCCGTCCGTTTGGCCTGTCCTAGATGATTTGTGCAAAATCCATATTGGACTGGGCCAATCTACCAAAATAAAAAAAAATCAAAATAAAGATCTTGAGAATTTAAAATGTTAAAAATTATATTAATTTTTTTGACAACGTTTGCTAAAATTTAACGTTATAAATTGGACAAAATTATTAATGATCCAACATAATATAGAATAAGTGCCTACACTACCATTGATAACTCGGGAAGGGAGATCCCATCCAACCAGGTATCCACATCAAGTAAATCGGGCAACTTGGTTGGCTAGCTCAACCTAAGTCTGGCACGGGCAGCTTTGAATGGGCAAGTCAGACATGGACCAGTTAGATTTCACTATTTGATTTGGACCGTACCTAGTTAGATGGCCAAAGTGTGAACCTGAATCCCACTGTTTAACCTGCATTATGTGGGTTGAACTGAATCTATGTCGGGCTTGGTCGACCCACCTAATTTAAAAATTAAAAACTTTAATAACTTTAAAGCTTTAAAAAAATTTAAAATTATAAAACAATTAGAAGATTAAGCAAAATTGCTAAATTTAACTCAATAAATTGAACAAAAATTTATTAATGATCCAATAGATTATAAAATGGATAAATTTTGTTACACTTTAGAAATATATAATAGTACAATTTAGCTATATAAGAACCTATAGAATGTTGTACGAAATCTGAAGAGATGGGAGAAAGTTCTAGCCACCCCCCTCAACTTATTCTCTATATAAATTTCTAGAGTCTTATGAGTTGGATATAAAAATAAAATTGAAGCAATATTCAATTTTTTGCAATGTTTATTTATTGTTTGGGAGCTTCCATCCCTACATCAGGTTCTTAGTCTTAATTTTAGAAGTTCGCGTCCTGCCAATCCTTCAACAAACGCACATCTTTAGTATGTTCACCGTAGTTGAGCTTCTTCACTCGGTCAATGCTCGACTATGCAATAAAATAATACTCCAATAATACTATAGATATCCGTGAGGACAGAATATCAAGTGCATAAAAAAATGATAAGTTTTTTCTATGATTTCTATCATGAAAAAATTTCAAAGTCCTGATATTTATGTTCATCATTTGAAGGAGTTACATTTTTGATATAAGAATGAAGTTCATTACATGATGTGTAAAGGTTTTTGTTTATTATTTTGATATTAAACATGAAAAAACTTTGTTTTTCATACTCATACCTTTAAATGAAGTAGGCTGGGTTGACTATTTTAGCAGTTGGTAGGATAGCCAACCGGGCTGCAATCTGTGTTAGTGTTTATGCCTATATACGTGTCATATGCCCCATGCACGTGCCTGCGCATGGGCAAAGCACCTGTCCACCTATGTCGATGCCAAAATGGGACTACCGTCCATATCACTAGGCCCACTGGTCCTGCTCTTGAACATGCCCAAGTCAACCCAAGCATGTGCTCTACGTGGGGGTACCTAGCACAGGTTACCCATGTGCCAGGTTGGATGTGCCATCTGACCCATCTGGCTTAGGTGCCACCCCCATGGAACATAAGCCATGTCCGTCTCTATTAGAGGCACATCTTTAGGCTTTATTCAAGAGGTTGTCTTCTATTTTTGTACCAAAACGGCGGGTGGAAACTCTCCGCGTTCTATTAATAAGAAAATAATAGAAGTACAATAAAGTTCAGGTCACCTGTGTAGGTGAAACCTCAAAAATACAAAATACAAAACAACAAATTTATTAAAGTAAATGGTACATGAAAAAAAAAATCAACTCCCTCCTAAAACAACATCAAAATAAATGATCACTCAATGTACGCCAATTTCTCCATGAAGAAATATGTATCTTTCAATCATGTCTGCTGTGGGGAAGGATGATGGTCTCTGCAGTCCTCCTCTGATGTCCATCCTGAGATCTGCACACGCTCCTCGTCCGAAGGTATATCTACCCAAAGAATAACATCGTGAATAATCAAGCACATACACGTATAAAGAGCGTGTTGTAGAATTAAAAATTCAATTATTTCTTTCTCTCCACACATTCCAACATAAGGTTGCGGCTAGAGTCCTTGCCAGTTGTGATGCATTGTCATTAATACATAACTTACTCCCTAAACTGGTGCAGGTTCCGGTATTGATGTTAACTCCAATAATTCTTGCACAATTTTTCCAAAGATCAATAGTGAAGTGGCAATTCAATAATAAATGATCGGTGGATTCTCCATCCTATTAAAGAGTAAACAAATGTTTGGACCTATCCACTCTCTTTTTTGTAAAGCTGGTTAGGTGAGCAAAGCTATTTTAATGACCAGCCATAGGAACACCCTTATTTTAAGTGGGTACTATCTTGCAAATTCAAAATGTATCGGTCAAAACAACTCCACTATCCACAAGACGATTATATGTGGATTTGACAGAAAAGTCCCCGTCTTTGCTCCATCTCCATTGGGGTTTGTCATCCATTATGTGGATTGGTTTGCAGTCTCTTAGAAGTACTCTTAACTCTCGAAACTTTGTTTTTTCTTGCACAGACATAGGATGTCGTAGGTTCAAACTCCATCTTGATCTACTCCAATATCTGCTTACCCTAGCATCCTTATCTAAGAAAAGTTGGAAAGTTTCGGGAAACAAAATTTTTAGAGGTACTTGTGAGTACCATTTATCATGTCAAAATACAATATTATGATCGTTTCCTAATTTAAACTCCAAACTTGGCCATACAATATGTCTGGACACCATAATGCTCTTCCAGAATCCGAACGTGTTGCTCAAACTCCGTGATCCTGCATGCCAAGTACCGCTTCTAGGATGATATTTGACAGTCGTAAGTTTTTGGAAAGAGCTGTGAGGGCGTGATACCAAGTGTCACCACCATTTCGCCATTAATGACAAATTGAATGTTTTAAGATCAAGCACTCCAAGTCTCCACCGCTTTAGGTCTACTGATCTGTTCCCATGAGATCAAATGATACTTGTTAGAGTTAATCGCACCATTCCAAAGAAAGTTCATCTTAATACGATCTATTCTATTTCTCACCCAAAAAAGTAATAGGAAGAAAGACATATAGTACAAGGATAGTGTGGATAATACAGTATTAAGTATTTCCACCTTTTCAAAGAGAGTAGATTACTTTTCCAACCTTCCAATCTCTTTTCCAAGGTGTCAAGTAGGGGTTCCAATCATGTTTGGATAGTTTTCCTGATCTAATAATGAGAATGCCTGAGTATTTAATCGGGAATACATCATCTTTACATCTGAAGATATTTAATATAAGGTAAAAAAGAGGTTGTTAGGCCCCAGACTAATGAATGAGCTCTTAGAAAAATTAATTCTTAGTCCCGATAGGCTTCAAAGTAGTAGAGTACCCATTTAATATAAATTGTATCTCTCATATTATCCCTTCCAAAAATAAGTGTATCATCTGCATACTGAAGGTTAGTGAAAGTAACAACGAGGAACCCACAAGACCATGTATTAAACCTGCTCTCTCCATTTTTCTACACGAAATATTTAAACCATCAGCGACCAGTACAAAGAGCCGGGGGACATAGGATATCTGTGTCGAAGGTCTTGTCTTAGTTCTATTTTCTTGCCAACTTCTCCATTAACTATAATTTGCGTTTTAGCTGAGGATAGTCATTTCTCAATCCATGAGACCCATCTTTCCCCAAAGCCTCATAATCGCAATACCTCCAATAAGCAGTCCTAGCCTACCATGTTGTATTTAAGACATTAAACATGAATATAATCGAATATATGTATAAATTTAATAAGCTCTCAGTGTAATGTGATATTCAAGAAAATAGTTGTCTAATCCTTCCACGATTTTGCACTGGACTCAAATCCGAGCTCAAGTATGAAGTGCTTACACGTTCTTTAGATTCTATTAAGGATACATTTCAGTACGCTCTCAACAATGAGATATATTTGCATACTTTCAAATGAAATGTCCACTTTTAAAACCACAAAGTATCACAAGTAACAATCTGACACTAATATTATAAAAATTGATACTGTTTCTAAGGATACAAGGGGAAAAATCATCACTAGTAAGTTATCAAAGCCAACTATAAAACAAATTGAGTGCTTCAAATGTCATGATTTTGGTCATTTTTCTTATCAATGTCCTACATGATATTTGTTAATAGACGAAGTCCATAACAAAGATGAAAATGATATTGAAGAAGAAATTTATGAAAACCAAGGAAATTTTAGTGATATTGAGAATGACATAATAAATACATCTTTACACGTTGTTAGGTGCTTACATACTATATCCAGAGATAATAATTAGCGTAGGTCTAACATATTTCACACCTATATCACACACAACGGTGAAGTTATAAAGTCATGATAAATTGAAGTAGTTGTATGAATATCATTTGTAAATCGGCTGTTAATAGGATATGCCTCAAAACTGAACCAAACCCTCAACCATATAATGTCACTTGGTCGGTTGACAAGAGTTTTCATTCTATTATTCAGTATTGTCTCGTCCATTTTCAATTTTCAAGTTACAGTATCATATTTGGTGTGATATCCTACACATGGATATTGTACATATTTTGCTCGGTAGACCCTACTTATTTTGACTTAGATATTAAGAATTATAAAAAGTTCAACAATTACACATTATGTTTAATGGAAAGAAAATTGTGTTGATTCCTTCTCCATCCAAAAGTCCATCTAAAAAAAAAATGGATTAATAATTCTAACACAAGATGATAAATTACTCTATTTTGTGCATAAAAACCATGAACCTGAGTCTAAGTCTATATTTTTTGTAGACTCCAGTCATATAGTTGACAAGCCTAAACCATTTTTAGATTCACTTGCACCCCTCCTGCATCGTTTGTGTACGAATCTCCATAAGCAAAATGTATTTAGCAATAATACTTACAAATTTATTGCAGATACACATAATAGAATGTAGGTGTTTCCAACTGGATCCGTGCTGATTAGGGTTTAACTTACGAGGTTCTCTTTTGGGAACATGGAAGTTCTTCATATTTGGCATATGAATTCTTTCAGGTTTTCAAGAAAGTTTGTTATGATTCTTTCGGAGTTAAATATACATCGAGCCCTTGATATTGCCCAATTGTTATTAGTCCACACGTGCCTTAACATTCTACTTTAGTTGATCCTTGAGCTCTTGTTTTATACACGATGTTCTTTGTAATATCAGATTTTCAGCTCGTTCCACCTTTTTACTGTCATTACTATAATTGGACATATAAATTACCCAATTTTTGGAAACGAAGGAGGCTGACGCAAATCTATAAGAGATAACAGTGAGAAATTACATGGATTACGGGGCAAAGTTGCTTTATGGGTATTCTAGAAGTTATGAGCTCAGGGTGTGCAGTGGCCCCCAAGAACTTAATATTTTCTATTTTTGAAAAAAAATTCAAGAATATTTCCTGCAAAATTCTCATATACACATACATCACTCTTAAATTTTTAGTTATCGAGTATGATATTGTAATTATGAGAGACAAATGACTCATTTATTAACTGAAAATAATATCTCATTTTTCTAGGATGAATATATTTTCTTTTGAACTCTAAAAATAAGGACAAATGGGGTCGATCTCTTTGGAAACTACTTAGAAATTATATGTTTTATGTTATCTTATTACAGTTATACTTATATATCATATGAAACAGACATCTATATTTATATTGTAATATTATAAATTTGCACCGGAGTTATAAAATAGAATCACAATTTTTTTTTTTTTTTTTGTTTTTTTTTAGAATGAGGTGTCTATCTCTGCACCTCAATAGGGCGCTTCTTCCTCTCCATTCCCAACGAGCTGCTCTCCCCGATTCCGATGCCTAGATATGCGGCCGGCAGCTAGCAGCCACCTACTGAAACTCACCCTTTTGCTTTTTATATTTCTACTTTATTCACACGCAATTTATTTGTTGTTGCTCAGTTGACAGTCGTATTCCCAACAACCTAACCCTTTGAGTTCATTGACCATCCATCAAAAGAGACACGGGGCAACTTTGCCTTTGTACAGCTTCAGGTATCTCCATAACGGCCAGGTGCAGTGTATCTGCATTCCTTTCCCGTTAAAATTCGCACGAGAATACATTTTACTGGACGATATAGTCCCTGCTGACGATAGAAAACTCATTGATGACATCGTTGCTGACACTATGAATTAAAGTTTGACCCACAACTCCCCCTTTCGTTGCAGGAGTCCCTTATTTTTCTTCTCGATGCTTCTTTTAGCTCCAACCAGCCAGAACAGAAATCTATAAATAGCCGAAGGAATAAGCTCATATTTCTCATCCAACAATTCCAAGCGATTTCAGTTCCGAACAAGACAGCGAAATGGCAGCAAGAATCCCTCTGCTTACTCCGTACAAGATGGGGAAATTTGAGCTCTCTCACAGGTACGTGATCATTTGCTTATAATTACTATTAACTCCTTTTATATTTCTTGAAAAATTTTGAATATAATTATCTTTCTCATCAGGATTGTATTAGCGCCACTGACGAGAACGAGATCGTATGGGAATGTGCCTCAGCCGCATGCCATCCTGTACTACTCTCAGAGGACTACCAAAGGCGGCCTTCTCATAGCCGAGGCCACCGGCGTATCTGATACTGCTCAAGGGTAAGTTAACTAATTAATTAATTAATTACGAACATAATATGGAATCAAACTAATTTGTATTTACTTAATTTTCTTACTGCTTAATGATTTAATTTAAGTAGGTTTCCTGAGGCTCCTGGCATTTGGACAAAAGAGCAAGTAGAAGCCTGGAAGCCAATTGTGAAGGCTGTGCATGACAAAGGTGGCATCTTCTTTTGCCAGATTTGGCATGTTGGAAGAGTCTCAATTTACGGTAATTAGTAATATTTAATTTGGTCGAAGATTTAAGCAGTTTACATTTCCGTTGAGATCATGTGAACATTTTTTTTTTTTTTTTTGACTGTTATGTGAATATCCTGTTGCAATTCATACAGCTTATCAGCCTAATGGGCAAACACCCATCTCTAGTACCGACAAAGGGATTCCACATGATGCTGCAGATGCTATCGAAGACTACCCTCCTCCTCGGCGATTAAGAACTGACGAGATCCCTCAGATCATCAACGACTTCAGAGTCGCGGCTAGAAATGCAATCGAAGCTGGTACGGTTGGTTTCTTAGATCTTTTCAGCTTCCATATGGAATTAAAACTGTCTCCCTCAACCCAAGATAAATGTATTTGCATATAAAATAATATCTTCTGCTATGATCAAATTGTAGGTTTCGATGGAGTTGAAATCCACGGCGCACACGGCTTCCTCATTGAGCAATTCATGAAGGATAGTGTCAACGATCGGACTGACAAGTACGGCGGCAGCTTAGAAAACCGTTGCCGCTTTGCTCTCGAAGTAGTCTCCTCCGTAGTGGACGAAGTTGGAGCCGATCGGGTTGGCATTCGACTATCACCTTTTACAGACTTTGCAGACTGCTACGACTCGAACCCAGAAGCCCTGGGACTCTACATGGTGGAGTCACTCAACAAGTTCAACATTGCATATATCCACATGGTCGAACCGAGAATGGCCATCGTCGATGGCCGGAGGCAGATCCCGCACAGGCTGGCACTGATGAGAAAGGCCTTCAACGGGACGTTCATCGCAGCTGGAGGGTACGATAGAGAGGAAGGGAATAAGGTGGTGGCTGAAGGCTACACTGATTTGATTGCCTATGGCCGGTTGTTCTTGGCTAACCCTGACCTGCCAAAGAGGTTCGAGCTCGACGCACCGTTGAACAAGTACGATAGGTCAACATTTTATACCCAGGATCCAGTTGTTGGGTACACGGATTATCCATTTCTAGAGTCCTCCGCATAATTATTAGTATCCAAAAGGGGCGTGCCTCTAGAAAAATATTGGTAGCCTCAGTTGTTTGCAATAAATTGTCAAGAGATTTGAAGGATGTAAGTGGTCATTGTACTTTACATTATGGAGAGACTATTTCTTGGCATGTAATCACGTACATAGAATCTATGTATCTTCAGCTATAAAATAAATTGATTTTTTTATATGAGAAAATATTAAAAAATATTTTTAAATTGGTAACATCTATCATATCTATCTAGTTTTATAAAGTTATATTTTAATATTTTATTGTTGACAAAAGTATCGTTTGTTTTTATGTTTGAAGAAATGATTTTTTTTTTTTATTTACATTCTAGTTACATTGATATATGACTTGTTAATATCACAACCTTTTTTTTATTTGTTTACTTATAAACGGTGAGGAAGAGCAATACATGCACGGTTGATAATGAGGCTTGAACTTTTTAAAGGATTGATGAGAAACGAATCGATACGTCATAAATAATTTCATATTTGATATTTTGAAAAAAAATATTATGTTAATAAGTAAAGAATATACATTTATAGTTATATTTTTCCATACCTTTCCGTGTCCATATCCTTATTTTATTTGTGTCCGCATCTGTATCTATGTCGAAATCTATATCCGTGTCCGTACTTTCTAGGTAATTGCACTAAGTTGCACGATATTTTATATGTATAGGCAGAGAAAAATTCAAAACAGGAAAAAATGAGACACGGAACAAAATAGCCTTGCGCATGGGAGGCTATTAGCCTTGCGTATGCGAGGCTCGCAACCTTGTGCAGGGCTAATAGCCCCGCGCGAGTAGGGGTGAGTATCGGTCGGTTCGGTTCGGTTTTTTAAAAAAAAGTCAATCGAAAATCGAACTGAACATATAAAACCGAAACTGAACCGATCGAATAAGAGTGAAAACCGAAAACCGAACCGAATTTTCGTTTCGGTTCGGTTCGGTTTACGATTTTTAGGGTTTGAAACTAATTATGTGATAAACGCGTGTATTTTATAGGAAAAATAATAATTTTCATTCTATTTTTTTTTCTACCTATTAAAATAACAATCATATATTTTTCATTAAAAATATAAAAGAAAAATACATTGAAAATAAATCAAAGAAAAAATAAGCTACAATTCCAAAAGTTCGGTTTGTTCGGTCGGTTTCGGTTGGAGCTAAAGCCACTGAAATCCGACCCAAAATCCGTAATTAATTTCGGTTTTTAAACCCAACCGAACCGAAAACCGAATAAACCGAACCAATCGGTTCGGTTTTGTGATTCGGTTCAGTTTTTTTGATTTTATGCTCAGCCCTACGCGCGAGGCTAATGGCCTTGTGCATGGATGATAGCCTCACGCACGGGGCTAGTTTCAGTTTCCAAACTGGGTTTCCTTTTGGATTTTTACCATAATTTCGATTCCAACCATGTCCAATCACTACAAATTAAAGATTTGAGATCCAAATGCAAGTTGAGAGATTGCCTTTAACTGGAATTCTATCCTTATTTTCTAAAAAGACCCCTAAAATTATAAATAGGGGCCAAGAGGGGAGTCTTCAGAATCTTTTAGAAAATCTTGTAGAGAGATTAATGGAGACCAAAAGTTAATTTCTACATGACAACACGCCGACCAACAGTAAAAGCTACCGACCAGAAGCCTCACCATCATATCTCCATATTCAAGACCAATTCCGAGTATTAGATCGTCAACGGAGTACGAGATCGACGCTCTATAATTACGTCAAGAACCCAGACTTTTTGTAAAAGAGAGAGACGTTTCTATAAGTCATCTCATTTATTTTCCTGTTCCTTTTTTTTTGTAATCTGGATAATTTTTATTGCAATTTTTAAATCCATAGTAATGAAAGGAAGCGCATCTTTCATAGAAACAAGCTGCCAACTATAGTGGGAGAAATTTTCTATACCGATAAAAAAATCGTAGCCCAATCTGATGCTAAGAAAATTGGTAAACCTATAGAGATGTTGGTCATAGAAGTTGATAAAAAAATGAGACATACATCTCCTCTAAATCAGTAAGTCTGGTCAAAACACGGCTCTATTGCTGCTTGGAAATCCTAAGTATAAGTTCGAAAGGCAAGGGGACTCTCGTTGAACATGAACTCCTTGGATCTTTGATATCGAAAAAGGAAGGAGTCTATGCGATGGACTCGAATGACGAGATAATTCCCTTTGAATAGGAACTTCTTGGATCTTCGAGTTCTAAATAGGAAGAGATCCAAATTATGAATTCGAATGAAAAAGGGACTCCCGTTGAATAGGACCCCTTTGGATATTTGGATTCTAAAATTTTTGAAAAGGAAAAATTTTCTCCTATCAATACTACATGAAATACTGAAAAGAAGCCAAAATCTGGACTGACCAGAACTCAGATTCGGAACAGAAACCGTTGAGCATGGTGACAAATTCTTAAAAATCAAGTCCAAGATAAATCTGGACAAAAATACCTGGCTAATCAGCGTAGCATAACCTTACGCGAGGCTACTTCAAAATACCAGGCTAAACATCCAAGCAAAACTCTGTGCGAGGCTATTTTCAAATGTGATGTTAATCAGCCCAGCGTAACTTTGCACAAAGCTATTTCCAAAAGTGAGGTTAATCAGCCCCGCATAGAAGGTTCCAAATGCGAGGCTACTCAGCCCCTGCGCTCAAAAAGCAAAACGCTAGGCTAATCAACCTCGCGTAAAAAGTTCAGGACACAAAACTAAGCCTCAATTATGTGAAGTACTGAAAAGACCAAAATAGGACCTCGATCAAGATAGAGATTTCAATCTTCCACGCCTACTGACTGCCATAAACATAGCTAGGAGTCTTCCAAAGGCTAGAACAAAAAAGAAACTCATCAAGAGACTAATTTACGATAATTCCTCAATGACAAGAGGAGGATGGTCTAATCCTGTCCACTATGCCGGTGTGAGCAAATAATTTTTGCAGTTCTTACCAATTACCATTGTGGTCCACCTGGACCTTCAGTTCTCAGTCAGGTAATCGAACTAAAGAACAGCACACGTAAAAGAAGGCATGTTAAAAAACGAAGGGTCACTACCAATGAGGAACCTCTTTTCATGTCTTCAAACATGGTGAACAAAAAAAAGAAATCAAATAGCGACATGCATTCATCTAACGCAAAAGCACGTCAATATACACGATTCAGGTCAGGAATTCTAGCACTATGCAACTACAAGAGGTTGGCTTAGGGTTCAGACAAGGAAAGTAGAGAGCAATCATTCAGCCATTGCAATGCCTAGATTATATAAGTCATCCAAATTTGAAGAAATAATGTTCCATATGATAGGGAGTTTCAATGAAATGAACCAGAGGCTGGAAGCTAAAGAATGCCTAATTCAAGAGTAACAAAAGAGTCTTGACGAACTCCAAACCCTGCTTCTAAAAATGGTGGAGAATACACAAAAGAACACTGAAGACAAATCAGGAAAACCTTCTAACAAACCACTAAAGAATGATGGTGAAAGTTTAGGAAAAGAAGAGGAGTTTAACTATATCATAGACCCGTATGCAAAAAAGATGCAAAATATGTAGGACCAGTTGGAAGCCCTGATGCACATGATAGACCTATAAGAAATCGGAGTTACTAAACTATATCCAATGGAGTGGGGATTGGCTCTTTTTTCCGACAAGTACAAACCTTTACAGTTAAAGTTTTTTGAGAGAAATGGTTCTTCCATCTAGCACCTATATTATTTCTTAGCACAAACATTTTACCTCATGGGGAATGATCCCATAATAACTAAGATACTTGCAAGTATCTTGAGGGGATCTACATTTATATGGTTTATGCACTTATTCTCAGGGACTATTAAATCGTAGTCTTATGTGGAGAAGGTATTCCTTCGCCACTTCTTCGAAAATAATACGGAGATCTCGGTTCATACTCTCTTTGGAAACAAACAAAAAATGGGTGAGACCGTGAAAAGTTTTGTAGAACGTTTTTGAGAGATGTCATTATGATGTCCGCATGGCATGTTGCAAGAAACATTGGTGAAAACCTGCAAACACAACCTTCAAACCAACTTTTTTATTAAGATTGGAGCAGTAGAATCCAAAACTTAGAAGAATCTGGTTTAACAAGGTTAACAAGTGGAGGACATAATCCGACGTATCGATGAATATCGTGTCCAGAGAAGGATGTCCATGAACCGACTACAGCCACAATCATCCTGTCTTAAGGAAAATGAGATAATGACTACCAGACTCGTTGTAAACCAAAGGTCACAGAATAATTGGGATTCCTCTAGATCATAATGGATATACGATTTCAAAGATGAACAAGCAGTGACATACTAAATAAAAAATGGATGCTTAAATTATCCAAAAATCGAAAGCTAGAGGAGCTGGAAAGACACATGATCTCAAATATTGCCTCTAATATTAAAACATTGGGCACCCAACTAAAGGTTGCTATATTCTGAAAGATAAAATTCAGACATTCATCGATACAAATGTGATCCAATTGAGAGCTGAACAGATAAAGATATCCGCAAATGCAACAACAATTACCATAGATCTTTGGAAATACCGGCAGGTGCAGTTCTGATCCCTCCAAGAAAGATGGTGGTAAAGAATCATGACCCATATAATTTGAAGTAAAAAGGACTCTTCCCGATTTCTACCGAGAAAGGAGACCCATATAATTTGAAGCAAAAGAGGCTCTCCTTGATTGCTACCGAGAAAGCAGACCCACAAATTTTAAGCAAAAGGGACTCTCCCAGATTTCCACCAAAATAGGTGAAATTATGGTGATGCATCTAGACTTACTAAAAGACTAACAATGGGTTTTCTCAACCAATTCAACAAAAACTAAGGAAAAACTCTCGATCAATGCTAGCCCAGCAAAGATTGAACCTGCCGGAGTCTTTGTCGAGCACAAGCAACAGGCAATGGCAAGTGAACTCTCAAAGTACACACCAAATCACAGCTGTGATTGAGTCGTCCTCATCACCAGCAACCAGATCAGGCCAGGACTCTCGAAAATATTGATGATGATAAGTATTCTGCTGCTTCTGTTGCTCTTGCTAGCTATTGGAATAGCAAAATGAGTGCTATAAATAAAAATTTTAAAAAACAGAAAAGAAAAAAGAGAAAAAAAGAAAAAACGTATGTAAATACATGTGTACGAATATATATGTAATAATTTTACTGCCCAATGTCGCCAAGAAAATGGGAAGAGAAATCAAAAATTTCTTGCCAATCTTATAATACTGGAGGGAAGAGTATGACTCTTAATAGCCCAAAACTTAGGAAGCAATGGGAAGAGAAAACGTTTGGAATTTAAGTCCAAATAAAAGTCTCGACAACTCAGGATGCTGAGGTAAAATACATGAACTCCTAACACTGTTAAAGTAAAGGAAAGAGAACAAGTTTCTTTCTAACCCATCATGTTGAGGTAAAAAACGTGAATTGCCTAATGCTATTAAAGCAAAGGGAAGAGAGGAAATTCTTGCCAATCTATCATTCTAGAGCATAAAGAATGAATTGCCCAATGTTGCTAAAAAGAGCAACTCAAAATTTTTCATTAACCATATCATACTAGGAGTAAGAGTACAGCGATTAATGACCCAAAATTTCAAAAAGCTAAAGTGAGAGAAAACATTTGGTATTTAAATCCAAATAAAAGTCTCGACAACCCAACATGCTGAGGTAAAAAGTTTGAACTGTCTAATACTATTAAAGAAAATGGACGAGAATAAGTTTCTCACCAACATATTATACTAGGGGATAAAGCATGATTGCCCAATGCTCTAAAGCAAAGGGAAGAAGACACATTATTTGCCAACCCTATTATATTGAAGGTAAGAGTATGAAATCAAAAGTAGAAAGCCAAAAAGCAATGGGAAGATGAACGTTTGACATCTGAGCCATAATAAAATCCTCGATAAGACTATTTCTTGGCTGTAAGTGGTCATTGTACTTTACATTATGGAGAGACTATTTCTTGGCATGTAATCACGTACATAGATTGTATCTTCAGCTATAAAATAAATTGATTTTTTATATGAGAAAATATAAAAAAACATTTTTAAATTGGTAAGATCTATCATATCTATCTAGTTTTATAAAGTTATATTTTAATATTTTATTGTGGACAAAAGTCTCATTTGTTTTTATGTTTGAAGAAATGAATTTTTTTATTCACATTCTAGCTACATTGATCTATGACTTGTTAATATCACCACCTTTTTTTATTTGTTTACTTATAGGCGGTGAGGAAGAGCAATACATGCACGGTTGATAATGAAGCTTGAACCTTTTAAAGGATTGATGAGAAATGAATCGATACGTTGTAAATAATTTCATATTTGATATTTTGATAAAATTATTATGTTAATAAGTGAAGAATATATATTTATAGTTATATTTTTCCATACCTTTCCGTGTCCATATCCTTATTATTTTTTGTGTCCACATCTGTATCTATGTCGAAATCTATATCCGTGTCTGTAGTTTCTAGGTAATTACAGTAAGTTGCACGATATTTTATATGCATAGGCAGAGAAAAATTCAAAACATGAAAAGGGAGAAACGGAACAAAATCGCCTCGCGCATGCGAGGATATTAGCCTCGCGTATGCGAGGCTAGCAACCCTGCACAGGGCTAATAGCCCTGTGTGAGGCTAATGGCCTTGTACAGGGATGATAGCCTCGCGCGCGGGGCTATTTTTAGTTTTCAAACTGGGTTTTCTTATGGATTTTTACTATAATTTCGATTCCAACCATATCCAATCACTACGAATTAAAGGTTTGATCAGATCCAAATGCAAGTTGAGAGATTGCCTTTAACTGGAATTCTATCCTTATTTTCTAAAGAAACTCCTAAAACTATAAATAGGGGTCAAGATGGGAGTTTTCAGAATTTTTTAGAAAATCTTGTAGAGAGATCATTGGAGACCAAAAGTTAATTTCTACATGACAGCACGCCGACCAGCAGTAAAAGCTGCCGGCCAGAAGCCTCACCATCAGATCTCCATATTCAAGACCAATTCCGAACATTAGATCGTCAATGGAGTACGAGGTCGACGCTCCATAATTACGTCAAGAACCCACACTTTTTGTAAAAGAGAGAGACGTTTCTATAAGTCCTCTCGTTTATTTTCTTGTTCCTTTTTTTTTGTAATTTGGATAATTTTTATTGTAATTTTTAAATCCATAGTAATGAAAGGAAGCACATCTTTCATAGAAATAAGCTGGCGACTATAGTGGGAGAAGTTTTCTATACCGACAAGAAGATCGTAGTCCAATCTGATGCTAAGAAAATTGGTAAGCCTGTAGAGATGTTGGTCATAGAAGTTGATAAAAAAAGAGAAATACATCTCCTCTAAATCAGTAAGTCTGGTCAAAACACGGCTCTATTGCTGCTTGGAAATTCTAAGTACAAGTTCGAAAGGCAAGGGGACTCTCGTTGAACATGAACTCCTTGGATCTTTGATATCGAAAAAGGAAGGAGTCTATGCGATGGACTCGAATGACGAGATAATTCCCTTTGAATAGGAACTTCTTGGATCTTCGAGTTCTAAATAGGAAGAGATCCAAATTATGAATTCGAATAAAAAAGGGACTCCCGTTGAATAGGACCCCTTTGGATCTTTGGATTCTAAAATTTTAGAAAAGGAAAAATTTTCTCCCATCAATACTACATGAAATACTGAAAAGAAGCCAAAATCTAGACTGATCAGAACTCAGACTCGGAACAGAAACCATTGAGCATGGTAACAAATTCTTAAAAATCAAGTCCAAGATAAATCTGGACAAAAGTACCTGGCTAATCAGCGTAGCATAACCTTACGCGAGGCTACTTCAAAATGCCAGGCTAAACATCCAAGCAAAACTCTGTGCGAGGCTATTTTCAAACGTGATGTTAATCAGCCCAGCGTAACTCTGCACAAAGCTATTTCCAAACGTGAGGTTAATCAGCCCTGCATAGAAGGTTCCAAACGCGAGGCTACTCAGCCCTGCGTTCAAAAAGCAAAACGCCAGGCTAATCAGCCTCGCGTAAAAAGTTCAGGACACAAAACTAAGCCTCAATTATGTGAAGTACTGAAAAGACTAAAACAGGACCTCGATCAAGATAGAGATTTCAATCTTCCTCGCCTGCTGACTGCCATAAACATAGCTAGGAGTCTTCCAAAGGCTAGAACAAAAAAGAAACTCATCAAGAGACTAATTTACGATAATTCCTCAATGACAAGAGGAGGATGGTCTAATCCTGTCCACTATGCCAGTGTGAGCAAATAATCTTCGCAGTTCTTACCAATTACCATTGTGGTCCACCTGGACCTTCAGTTCTCAGTCAGGTAATCGAACTAAAGAACAACACACGTAAAAGAAGGCATGTTAAAAAACGAAGGGTCACTACCGACGAGGAACCTCTTTTCATGTCTTCAAACATGGTGAACAAAAGAAAGAAATCAAATAGCGACATGCATTCATCTAACGCAAAAGCACATCATTATACACGACTCAGGTCAGGAATTCTAGCACTATGTGTAGAATGATAAAAATAATCCGAATCCAAAGTCCGAGTTCGAATTCAAAATCTAAGTCCGAATCCGAGTTCGGATCTAAAATTTGAGTTCGAGTCTGAGTCCGAATTTAAAATCCAAGTTCGAATCCAAAATCCGAGTTCGAATCTGAGTCCGGATCTAAAATTCGAGTTCGAGTCTAAGTTCGGATCCAAAATCCGAGTTCAAGTCCGAGTCCATATCCAAAATCCAAGTCTAAATATGAATCCTAATTTAAATAATAATAATAATAATAATAAAATAATAAAATAAATAAATAAATTAAAATTAGCCTCGCACCCACGCTGGATGCGAGGCTGAAAACAAAAAAAATAATTTAATCAATTAAAATAAAAATTAAATTAAAAAAAATGAGAGGGCAGCCTCGCACCCACGCGAGGCTGGAAGAAAGAAAGAATTAAGAAAAAAAAATTATTTGCATGAGCCTCGCGTCCAAGCGAGGCTCGTGTGGAAGCGAGGCTCGCGTGGAAGCGAGGCTCGCGTGGAAGCGAGGCTAAGGAGGGTTTTCAATTTAAACCGATAACAAAAAAAAGGAAGAAGAGCGAGCCGCGCGCTCACGCAAGGCTCCCAGCCTCGCGTGAACGCGAGGCTCCCAGTGTGCACAGTGAGCAAAAACTAAAGGGGGTGCTCAAGGAGTAAAAGATAAAAAATAAATTAAATATCTCTTTTTCATTGGCCCCTTTCGGTCGCTCGCTTGTACCGTTCGGTTGCCCGATTTTGCACACTAACCTCCCGACTTCATGCACGTAAGATATTCTTGCCCCGTCTCCAATTATTTTGCAATTTCTAATACTATCCAAATTATAATTAGAATCAAATTAATTTTGGATGAAAAACTTTAAAATTAATTTCATTGGAATTTGGATAATTCTACAACTCTAAATCAAACCCAAATTAATTATTGGATGAAAAATTCTAAATTAATCTCATTAGAGTTTGATAATCATACAAATTCTAATTTGAGTTTAGTTGATTTTGGGTGCAGAAACAGTACCCGATTCAATAAATCGGGAGCAAATCAAATAAAGAAAAGATTCGAATATCTCATCGAGATAACAAAAAGATTTCGATTCTATCTGAAAGGAAACCGGATCTTATTCTTATCTACAAGGAAATCTCTTTAACAACCGGAGGCCTAAAAATACCCTCCAAGAGAACTCAGAAAGAACTATTGGCAAATTGATCTACGCGCAAGAGCCTCAAAGTCTTGCAACAAAAAAAGAGAAGACCTTCGGCTAGATTTTCTTCTTCGAGCTTTCTCAAGAATTAGAAGAGACGCTCAAGAATTCTCCATCTCCTCCAAACCATCGACGTCAGATCGTCAACGAGGAAAGAACCAATCACCATACCTGCCTCGAATCCCACATCTTCTGTAAAAAGAACGACGATCTATAAGTCCTCTCTGTCTTTTTTTATTTTCTTTTCATTGTAATTTGAAAAAGAGAAATTTTTGATAATCTGTAATTTTTCTCTATCAATGGCAATGGAAAGATCCAACCCTATTTCTACGGAAAACAGACTGGCGATCACAGTGAGAGAAGTCTCTTGTACTGAAGAGAAGATGGCGGTCCAATCTGACGTCAACAGAATTGGAGAGACGATGGAGAAATTGGTGATCGAGGTCGAGATCGGCTCAAAATATTCAAAATCACAAAAATATGACCTAATAGTTTTGGATAAAAAGGAGGCGTTGATCTCTCAACAGCCACTTGAATTTTCAAACTTTTGTCCATCAGAACTCGCTGCATATGACGCCAAAGGAAAACCTGTCGCGATACAAAAATTGACTCAAATCCGCAATCAGAATCGAAGGGTGCGCCACAGAGCACTCAAATCTCGTTTTGTATGCCAAGCTCAAAATCAGCGTGGCATAAGTCAAGAAGGATACCAGCTTCAAAATTAGCCTAGCATGAAGCGAGGAGGATGTCAGGCTCAAAATCAGTCTAGCATAAAGTACGGAGGATGTCAGGCTCAAAACAGCCTTGCACCCATCAGCTAGGCAAATGCAAGCCTAGCACCTCTCATCCTGGTAAAGATCAGCCTAACACCTCTCATCCTGGTAGAGATCAGCTTTACACCCATCAACTTGGCGAATGCCAGCCTTGCACCCATCAGCTTGGCAAAGGGCAGTTTTACACCGATCAACTTTGCGAAGGCCAGACTTGCACCCATCAGTTTGGTAAAGGTCAGCCTTGCACCTCTCATCGTGGCAAAAAGCAGCCTTGCACCTCTCAACCTAACAAAGCTCAGCGTAGCACATATCAGTATGACATGAATAAGAACAGATGCCAGCCTGGCATTAGTAAATTTAAACACCAAACTGAGTCTAAGCCAGCACGCGAGACTAGTTCGTGCGAGGCTAGATCAACATGCCAAGCTACCCAACAAATTTGTACAAGACATATCAAAACTAATGATGAACATCAAACCAAACTGGGAGTTGACAAATGTAACTTTCATGACTTCTCAGAGACACCTGTCTGGACAAAGAGATCTCACACAAAAAGCGGACCTCGCTCGCAAAAGGTGGTGATGTAAGTACAACAGAAAGAAACTCTAGATTTATGGAGATATCTCTCAAATAAAAGAAGGGTGACACAACCCCATCAGTCCTGCTACTGTGAGAAGTTGATCGCGACGGTTTTGACTCACTGTCGCTGTCAAGCCCCAAGACCATTTGTATTTAACCAGTTGTCAACACCAGAATCTAATATTTAAAAAATAAGATGGCTTCAAAAACAAAACTCCTACTCAGATCAAGACTTACCTGCTTTCACATAGAATGTGGTGAATAAAGGCAAGAAACCAGTCGTCAAAATGTATACCGATGATACTGGAACAGAGGAAACCTATCATCATACCCGCATCAGGTCAGACGTGACAGCTCCCCGTGGTTATGAAAGATTGGCAGGGGGTTCTGATGAAGAATATGAAGAGTTTAGTAAGTATTCAGCCATAGCAACGCCGCGATCGCACGCTTCCTCTTGGTTCGGTAGAATGACAGTCTACATGGTTGAACAGTCAGCCGAGATGAGTCAAAAGATTGAGGCGCAAGAACGCCTCATCCAAGAGCAACAATAGAGCATCAAGGACCTCAAAACAATGATTGCAAAGGTCTTAGAGAATACTCAAAAGAGCACTGAAAATGGAGCAGGGGGTTCTTCCTGTTCTGATGAGGCCAAGAAGGAAGAGACTAAATCCAACCCAGATACTGAGGTAAAAGGAAATGAGGACAAATATTATGTTGATCCTCATGCCGAAAGAATGGAGAAGCTTCAAAGCCAGATAGAAGTCTTAATGCGCCGAAAAGGATTGCAGGAGGCAGGGATTACAAGACCCTATCCAATAGAGTGGGAGTCCGTACCGTTTCCGGCAAAATACAAGCCTCTTGAATTAGAGTCATGTAATGGAAAGGGATCTCCGAACCAATATACATACTACTTTCTTTCGTAGACTGGCCATCTCATGGGCAATGATCCAGTGATGACAAGAATTTTTGCAAGTACTCTACGAGGGCCTGCATTCACTTGGTTTATGCAGTTGCCCCCAGAAACTATCAATGCATAGTCTGACATGGAGAGGGAGTTCCTAACTCGCTTCTTCGAAGACGATACCGAAGTATCTGTTCACTCTCTTTTGGCAAACAAGCAAAAAGAAGACGAGACGGTTAAAAACTTCGTTGAGCGTTTTCGTGAAATGTCAGTGCGATGCCGCAGGAAATATTGGTGGAGACTTGCAAACACAGTGTACAGACCAGGATATTGGTCAAAATAGGAGCAGTAGAGTCAAAAACCTGGAAAGATCTAGTCAAACAAGAGTAGTAAGCGGAGGATATAATCCACCGTATTAATGAATACCATGCCCAGAGAAGAATAACCATAATCGGCTGCAACCACAATCATCCCATTCTAAGGGAAATGAGGCAATGACCACCAAATCTGCTGCCAACAAAAAATTACAAAATACTCGAGATTCTTCTAGATCGCAACGGATTTACACTTTCAAGGATGAGCAAATAGTGACCCTGTTTAATTTACTCAACAAAAAGGGGATGCTCAGATTACTCGAAAATCAGAGGCCAGAGGAAGCTGGAAGAACAGATGATCCCAAGTATTGTCTCTTCTATCAAAACATCGGGCACCAAACCAAGAATTGTTATGATCTGAAAGATAAAATTCAGGTACTCGTCGATGCAAATATTATCCAGTTGAGACCTGAATAGAAGAAGGTGTTCGCGAATGCAATCTACAAAATTTGATGGCAAAATGCCGGTCAAGAAAAAATAAAAAAAATTCAAAAAAATTCAAACAAAAGAAATAAAAAAGAAGAAAAGCGTTTGAATTTTTGTTGCCCAATTCTACCAAGGCAACGGGAAGAGAGTAAAACTCTCGCTAACCATATCATACTGGGGTAATAGTATGAAATCAAAGTAAGAACGTGAGGTTATGCCCGCATACAACTCAAAGTAAGAACGCGAGGTTATGCCTGCATACAACGTGAGGCTAAGCCAACGTAAAGTCATCCAGATGTGAGACAAACTCGAGATTAAACCAGCATCCATGGTTATACCAGTGTGCGAGGCTAAGCCAGCGTACAGAATTCACCAGAGTATAAAAGTGAACAGAAATACGATGATAAGTTTAGCTCCACATAGTCTGTTGCAAAAAAGAGAAAGTAGTTTGTTACCACATGATGAATCTCATGGACAGCCAAACAAATCCCATGCAGGGGGTGGGCTCATATCCAACCAAACAAAGATATTTATGAAGCCAGCGCGAAAAATACGACGCTAATACCTGCGGGCAACGCAAGACTATGCAAAGCCAACCCAATGTATATGACTCATTCAAAAGTGCAAAAGCTCCAAAATGCGTGGCTAATTTTCAACCTCGCACAAACTTCAAAGTAGCGGTCAATTGAATTACAATGACTACTCAAATGAGGCCCACATAGGGGGTGGGACCCACACCAATCGACATTGTATGCAAGCCTATCGCCTGATCAATCAAGACGGAGATAAGATGATGATGCCGATCAATGGCAAACTCTTGAAGAAATACTACATCTAGCCACCTTAAAAAAAAAGGAAGGGAAGCTTAATGAATCAACTGCCCAATGCTGTTAGAAGTAACGGGAAGAGAAATCAAAAATTTCTCGCCAATCCTATCATACTGGGGGTAAGAGTATGAAACCAATTGCCCAATACTAAAAAGGTAAAGGGAAGAGAGAACGTTTGGCATTTAAGCCCAAACAAAACTCTCGACAACTCATCATGCTAAGGGAAAAAGCATGGCTAGCCCAACGCAAACGACGATTGGTAAAGGCATATCAAATCCATTCATAGCTGGAGATTTGCTAAAAATCTCGTGACAGATTTGTCATAACATTATCCTATAAGGATACTCATGACCCGATGATCCAAAAGTAAAGGGGAGAGGAATTCAAATTCTCGACAACTCCTCATGCTGAGGTAAAAGCATGAACTACCCAATGCTCCAAAGGGAAAGGGGAGAAGGAACGTTTGGCATCTAAGACCAAACAAGATCTTCGATAACTCATCATACTGAGGAGAATAGTATGGCTAGCCCAACGCGAACGACGATTGGTAAAGGCATGTCAAATCCGTTAATAGCTGGAGATTTGCTAAAAATTTCGTGAACCTGTTAAGATCTTACCTCTGACAGTGAGATTTGAACAATCACAAATAATGTAATCTATGATCCCAACACGATCACCAGCTTTGTCTGTCAGCCAGGCGAGTCATCGGCTCTGTCTGTCAGCCAGACAAGCCACTTCATAAATAACTTAAATCCAATTATCTCGATATGTTTAACACTACACCTCTGCCGAAACCCTATGGGTACGTTTAACAGTACACCTCTACTCATGGCTCTTCAATCTCAATTTGAATGCAATCATCGGCTCTGTCTGTCAGTCAGGCGAGTCATCGGCTTTGTTTGGCAACCCAAACGAGTCTCATCACAGTCAAAATACTCAACTTGTTAAATTATCTCCATACCTTTAGCAAGTTTCATCTCTGTGAACTCATCCACCCATTCAAAAAAAAATCATCCACCCATTCAAAAAAAAAAATCCAAAGTATTTCAAAATTTTCAGAAGAGACGAAATTTTGAAAACTTTGGAGGGGGTCTTGTAGAATGATAAAAATAATCCGAATCCAAAGTCCGAGTTCGAATTCAAAATCTGAGTCCGAATCCGAGTTCGGATCTAAAATTTGAGTTCGAGTGTGAGTCCGAATTTAAAATCCGAGTTCAAATCCAAAATCCGAGTTCGAATCCGAGTCCGGATCTAAAATTCGAGTTCGAGTCTGAGTCCGGATCCAAAATCTGAGTCCAAGTCTGAGTCCATATCCAAAATCCGAGTCTAAATATGAATCCTAATTTAAATAATAATAATATAAATAATAATAATAATAATAAAATAAATAAATAAATAAATAAAAATCAGCCTCGCACCCACGCTGGATGCGAGGCTGAAAACAAAAAAAATAATTTAATCAATTAAAATAAAAACTAAATTAAAAAAAAGAGGGCAGCCTCACACCCATGCGAAGCGAGGCTGGAAGAAAGAAAGAATTAAGAAAAAAAAATTATTTGCATGAGACTCCCCCATCCACGCGAGACTAGCGTGGAAGCGAGGCTCAGGAGGGTTTTTAATTTAAACCGAAAACAAAAAAAAAAAGGAAGAAGAGTGAGCCTCGCGCTCACGCAAGGCTCCCAGCCTCGTGTGAACGCGAGGCTCCCAATCTGCACAGTGAGCAAAAACTAAAGGGGTGCTCAATGAGTAAAAGATAAAAAATAAATTAAATATCTCTCTTTCATCGACCCCGTTCGGTCGCTCGCTTGTACCGTTCGGTCGCCCGATTTTGCACAATAAGCTCCCGACTTCATGCACGCAAGATATTTTTGCCCCGTCTCCAATTATTTTGCAATTTCTAATATTATCCAAATTTTAATTAGAATCAAATTAATTTTGGATGAAAAACTTTAAAATTAATTTCATTGGAGTTTGGATAATTCTACAATTCTAAATCAAACCCAAATTAATTATTGGATGAAAAATTCTAAATTAATTTCATTAGAGTTTGATAATCATACAAATTCTAATTAAATTCTAATTTGAGTTTAATTGATTTTGGGTGCATAAACAGTACCCAATTCAATAAATTGGGAGCAAATCAAATCAAGAAAAGATTCGAATATCTCATCGAGATCACAAAGAGATTTCTATTCTATCTAAAAGCAAGCCGGATCTTATTCTTATCTACACGGAAATCTCTTCAATAACCGGAGGCCTATAAATACCCTCCAAGAGAACTCAGAAAGGACCTTTGGCAAATCGATATACGCGCGAGAGCCTCAAAGCCTTGCAACAAAAAAAGAGAAGACCTTCGGCTAGATCTTTCTTCTTCGAGCTTTCCCCAAGAATTAGAAGAGACGCTCAAGAATTCTCCATCACCTCCAAACCATCGACGTCAGATCGTCAACGGGGAAAGAACCAATCCCCATGGCTGCCTCGAATCCTACATTTTTTGTAAAAAGAGAGCGATTTTCTATAAGTCCTCTCTGTCTTTTTTTATTTTCTTTTCATTGTAATTTGAAAAAGAGAAATTTTTGATAATCTGTAATTTTCTCTATCAATGGCAATGAAAAGATCCAACCCTGTTTCTACGGAAAATACTATGCAACTACAAGAGGTTGGCTTAGGGTTCAGACAAGGAAAGTGGAGATAGCAATCATTCAGCCATTGTAACGCCTAGATTATATGAGTCTTGCAGATTTGAAGAAATAATGTTCCATATGACAAGGAGCTTCAATAAAATGAACCAGAGGCTGGAAGCTCAAGAATGCCTAATTCAAGAGCAACAAAAAAGTCTTGACGAACTCTGAACCCTGCTTCTAAAAATGGTGGAAAATACAGAAAAGAACACTGAAGACAAATCAGAAAAATCTTCTAACAAACCACTACAGAATGATGGTGAAAGTTCAGGAAAAGAAGAGGAGTTTAACTATATCATAGACCCGTATGCGAAAAAGATGCAAAATATACAGGACCAGTTGGAGGACCAGTTGCATAGGAAAGACCTACAAGAAATCGAAGTTACTAGACTATATCCAATGGAGTGGGGATTGGCTCTTTTTTCCGAAAAGTACAAACCTTTACAGTTAAAGTTTTTTGATAGAAAGGGTTCTTCCATCCAGCACCTATATTATTTCTTCGGACAAACATGTTACCTCATGGGGAATGATCCCATAATAACTAAGATATTTGCAAGTATTTTGAGAGGATCTGCATTTATATGGTTTATGCACTTATTCCCATAGACTATTAAATCGCAGTCTGATGTGGAGAAGGTATTCCTTCGCCACTTCTTCGAAAATGATACGGAGATCTTGGTTCATACTCTCCTTGTAAACAAACAAAAAACGGATGAGACCGTAAAAAGTTTTGTAGAACGTTTTTGAGAGATATCATTATGATGTCCGCATGGCATGTTGCAAGAAACGTTGGTGAAAACCTGCAAACACAACCTCCAAACTAACTTTTTTTATTAAGATTGGAGCAGTAGAATCCAAAACTTAGAAGAATCTGGTTTAACAAGGACAACAAGTGGAGGACATAATCCGACGTATCGATGAATATTGTGTCCAGAGTAGGATATCCATGAACCGGCTACAGCGACAATCATCCCGTCCTAAGGAAAAGGAGATAATGACTACCAGACTCGTTGTAAACCAAATGTCACGGTATAATTGGGATTCCTCTAGATCGCAACGGATATAGGATTTCAAAGATGAACAAGCAGTGACATTCTTTCACCTACTAAATAAAAAAAGGATGCTTAAATTGCCCATAAATCGAAAGTTAGAGGAAGCTGGAAAGACACATGATCTCAAATATTGCCTCTACTATTAAAACATTGGGCACCCAACCAAAAGTTGCTATATTCTGAAAGATAAAATTCAGACATTTATCGATACAAATGTGATCCAATTGAGACCTGAATAGACAAAGGTATCCGCAAATGCGACAACAATTACCATAGGATCTTTGGAAATACCAGCAAGTGCAGTTATGATCCCTTCAAGAAAGATGGTGGTAAAGAATCATGACCCATATAATTTGAAGTAAAAAGAACTCTCTCCGATTTCTGCCGAGAAAGGAGACCCGTATAATTTGAAGCAAAAGAGGCTCTCCTTGATTGCTACCGAGAAAGAAGACCCACAAAATTTTAAGCAAAAGGGACTCTCCCAGATTTCCACAAAAATAGGAGAAATTATGGTGATACATCTAAACTTACTAAAAGACTAATAATGGGTTTTCTCAACCAATTCAACAAAAACTAAGGAAAACTCTCGATCAATGCTAGCACAGCAAAGATTGAACCTGACAGAGTCTTTGTCGAGCACAAGCAGCAGGCAATGGCAAGTGAACACTCTAAGTACACACCAAACCACAGCTGTGACTGAGTCGTTCTCATCACCATCAGGCTAGGACTCCCGAAAATATTGATGATGATAAGCATTTTGCTGCTTCTGTTGCTTCTGTTGCTCTTGCTAGCTATTGGAATAGCAAAATAAGTGTTATAAATAAAAATTTTTAAAAAACAGAAAAGAAAAAAGATAAAAGAAAAAAAGAAAAAAAAGAAAAAAAACGTATGTAAATACATGTATACGAATATATATGTAATAATTTTACTGCCCATTGTTGCCAAGAAAATGGGAAGAGAAATAAAAAATTTCTTGTCAATCCTATAATACTGGAGGGAAGAGTATGACTCTTAATTGCCCAAAACTTAAGAAGCAATGGGAAGAGAAAACGTTTGGTATTTAAGTCCAAATAAAAGTCTCGACAACTCAGGATGCTGAGGTAAAAAGCATGAACTCCTAATGCTGTTAAAGTAAAGGGAAGAGAACAAGTTTCTTTCTAACTCATCATGTTGAGGTAAAAAACATGAATTGCCTAATGCTATTAAAGCAAAGGGAAGAGAGGAAATTCTTGCCAATCTATCATTCTAGAGCATAAAGTATGAATTGCCCAATGTCGCTAAAAAGAGAAACTCAAAATTTTTCATTAACCCTATCGTACTAGGGGTAAGAGTACGACGATTAATGACCCAAAAGCTCAAAAAGCTAAAGTGAGTGAAAACATTTGGTATTTAAGTCCAAATAAAAGTCTCAACAACCCAACATGCTGAGGTAAAAAGTATGAACTGTCTAATACTATTAAAGAAAATGGACGAGAATAAGTTTCTCACCAACATGTTATACTAGAGGATAAAGCATGATTGCCCAATGCTCTAAAGCAAAGGGAAGAAGACACATTCTTCACCAACCCTATCATACTGGAGGTAAGAGTATGAAATCAAAAGTTCAAAGCCAAAAAGCAATGGGAAGATGAACGTTTGACATCTGAGCCCTAAAAAAATTCTCGACAACCAATCATACTGAGGAATAAACCATGAATTGTCCAATGTTGTTAAAGAAAAGAGAAAAGAACAAGTTTCTCCCCAACCTATCATGCTAGGGGATAAAGCATGAATTGTCCAATACTCTATAGCAAAGGAAAGATGACACATTCCTTGCCAATCCTATAATACTTGGGGTAAGAGTATGAAATCAAAAACTCAAAGCCAAAAAGCAATGGAAAGAGGAAATAACTGGTATTACCAAGCAAAATTCTCGACAACTTATTATGCTGAGGGGAACAATATCGCTAGCCCAATGCAAACGGCGATTGGTAAAAACATGCAAATCCATTTATACTTAGGGGTTTGCTAAAAATTCCATTAATCTATCATGTTAAGTTCTTACTTCTAACAACGAGATTTGAATCATCTCACCCATGTCACCTCATAAAAACACTTATCGCGAACCTGTCATATTAAACTCTTATTTCTGACAGTAAAATTTGAACTACCTCACCCATGTCACCTCATAAAGACACTTATCGTAAACCTATCATGTGAAACTCTTACCTTTGACAGTGAGATTTGAATCATCTCACCTAGCTCATAAATCATCCCACACACACTTCAATAAACAATTGTTCTTGTGATCCTGACCCAATCACTGGCTCTGTCTACTTTCCAAGCAAGTTAACCTATGATTCTAATCCGATCATCAATTCTGTTTGCTTTTCAAGCGAATTACTCAGTAAGCATGTCAGCTGTACATCTGTCTACGGGTTATGTGATCTTGACCTGATCACCGGCTTTGTCTGTTATCCAGGTGAGTCAACCCATGATCCTGACTTGATCATTGATTTTGTCTATTATCTAGGTGATCTGTAGGCATATTAGTCATATCTCTGTCTACGATTTTCTGTTCCTAACCCAATTATCGACTCTGTCTATTATTCAGGCGAGTCACCATCAAATCTTATATCAGCTCTGTCTGCTTTTCAGGCAAGTCACTCTTACAACAAACTCCAAAACTAAACCTGTTATGGTTGTTCCATATCCATTATAAGTTCCATCTTCCACAATTCTACCTTTCAAAAATCTACTAAACCACAATTCCAATTTTTATTATGGCTTTGTCTGCCTTCCAGACAAGTCACTCTAAAAAAATGGCTATGCAAGTGACGTGACCTTGGCAAACTCTATATACAACAGGTCCCCTTCTTTCAGGAGATCCACTCTGAGACCCTCAGAGCATTTATAGGAGCATCACACAACAATTTTAGAACAAGGCAATATATTGAAACTAATTGAAATAATTGTTTTCCTCACATGACAAAATAAAGGATAAAAAGTAAAAGGAAGCAACACAAACATTCTTATTTTTCAGAAAAGAAAGAAGAGAGACAAAATGAAGAAAGATTTAAGGGTTCCTCGAAACCTGTAAGCTTGCCTCTGCTTTTTCAAGGGCCTCCCGACGAGTTTCCTCCACTGATGACAACACTTGACGGTGCAACTCGTATTTATTAATGACCAACTACCGAGTAGTCTGAGCCCTACCAGCCTCAATAGCTTTTTTTCACATGCTAATTTCTTGTTGGAGCTGTCCATAACGCAGAACAAGTTCATCTTGCCTTCTCAGCATCTCATCTTTCTTAGTTTGGGTGGCCTCTGGTATGGCTTGCGCCTTTGCAGTAGCCTCGCGAAGCTAGTTGAACCCTGCATACAAAAGAAAGTTGTGTGATGGAAATTCGAAGAGCTGAAATCCAAAGTATTTCAAAACTCGTTAGAATGAGATTTTGAAAACTTTAGAGGTGGTCTTGTAGGAAGAGAAAAATCCAAAACAAGAAAAAAGGCTACACGGGGCAAAATTGTCTCGAACACGCGAGGCTAATAGCCTCATGCATAGGGCTATTTCCAATTTTCAAACTGGTTTTCTTTTGGATTTTAACCATAATTTCGATTCCAATCATATCCAATCACTCCGAATTAAAGATTTGAGATCCAAATACAATTTCAGAGATTGGATTTAACTGAAATTCTATCCTTATCTACTAAGAAAACCTCTAAAACTATAAGTAGGGGTCAAGAGGAGAGTTTTCATAATCTTTTAGAAAATCCTTTAGAGAGATCGTTGAAGACCAAGAGTTAATTTCTACAGGAGGGCACGCTAACTAGTAGCAAAAGCCACTGGCCAGAAGCCACACCATCAGATCTCCATATTCAAGACTAGCCAATTTCGAGCATTAGATCATCAATGGAGTATGAGGTCGACGCTCTATAGCCACATCAAGAATCCACATATTTTATAAAAGAGAGAGACATGTCCTATAAGTCCTTTCGTTTGTTTTCTTGTTTCTTTTTCATTGTAATTTGGATAATTTTTATTGTAATATTTTATAATTCATGGCAATGAATGGAAGCGCGACTTTTACGGTAAACAATATATACTTTTCAAATTTCCAGCTCATCATCATCTCGTTCAAATCTGTTCAATACATAACATTCCAATGATAATGTAGTTGTAAGAAGTTTGATTACATAAAATAAAAATCCTTTAAATACTCTTAGATAATAGTTGTAACTTAATTGTTTTTATATATTCATATATATTACTTAAAAAGTCTTAAGTTTTAATTCTAATTGTGCTTATAAATTATTTTTGTCCGTTAGACAAGATGATAATAATCTTGATATGGAAAGAAGCGAAAAAGCTTATGCATAAAATGGACAACGCATGAAAATCCTGTTCAGTTTTATTTTATGAAACTTAATTATCTCTTTTGTTGAGTGTTTGCAAGAACATTCATAGTTAGGAGTTGCTTTTGTAGTTGATATTTTAGAACAATAGTGTGTACTTATTTTGAGCTTTGCTTATAAATATTAAACGCGATTATTTTTTTTATTTTTTATTTTTATTATATATTTCATCTATGAATACATAGTCCAAGTATTTGGGACAAAAAGGGCTCATGCTATTGTTGCTGATATATTTAATTTGATAAATATTAAGTACAAATATTGGTGTATAGGCTGTTGTTGTTGATGTATTTTGTTTAATGAATATTATGTATAAAGATTGTTGTACATAAGTTATTGTAAAATATATAGTCTTAATTGCAACTGTTATATAATTGTTCCAAATTATTGAGAGAAATGTTGGGAAACACGTAGCAACGGTTGTTTGTAACCGTTGTAATTGGTTATGCAAGAGTTTTGTCAAACTATTATAATAGGATGAGTAACGGTTTTCCTTAATCATTACAATATATTAAAACCTATTATGATGGTTTTTATAACCATTGTAATAAATATGTATAAATTGCAATGGTTTACTTAACCATTGTAATAAATATGTATAAATTGCAATGAATTTCATAACTATTTTAATAAATATGTATAATTATTAATGGTTTCTGGTAACTGTTGCATGATGATTATAATGTTTTCGCTTAACTGCTACCATTTATTTGCTATAGTTTCGTGTAATGGTTATTAACAGTTACAGTGAAAATTGCAATAGTTACACATAACCATTACAAATTTCTTCAAATTGCAATAATTATAACAACTGTTGCAATAGTCAAATAAAACTATTGCAAATATTTTTTGCAATGGCTTCAAGCATAATGAATGTCAAAACTATTGCAAATAAATTTTGCAATGGTTTTTTTGGAAGGCAACACTTATCGACCATCACAAAAGATCCATTTTCCTCATAGACAATCATAAATGAGAGACATTCCATTTTCATGAAATCTTAGTTTTTAAATTTAATTTGTAGTCTCCAGTAGCTTGTTCTTTAATTTCTTTTCCAACATGAAGATGTTGACTCAATCATGAGATGTGATAAGATAGGATTGGATTTAATTAGATTAGATTATATTATTTTAAAAGATTTATTATTATCATATTGCATTAGAATTTTATATATATTGATTGTAAAACTCTAATTTTATTTAGAGAGAGATTATTAATGAAAATTGAGAGTATGTGATTTGTCTCTTGTCAAATTTTTCTCATAAGTGATTCATGAGAAAATGGATGAGTGATTCGCCTGAATGTGAGATCAAAATCCTAATTTATCTCTCAAAACCCTAATTTCATTATAAATTTCCCATTACAAACTCTAAATCTCTTCCATCCTGCATCAAATTGGTATCAGAATCCAATTCCTCAATTTTCTCTTTTTATCTTCACCACCCTCTTCTTCTATCTTCCTTTATTATTTTTTTGTGCTTTAGACATGAGAAAAAAAATTCAAAAAAATATCAAAAAAATCATTGAACAAAAAATATCGAAAAAAAGAGAGCAAAAGAAAAAACAGATAAAAAGTTGAAAAAGATGAAAAAAAAAGAAAGAAAGAACAGAGAAGTAGAAGAGAAGAAGAAGCTAAAGAGAAAAAGGAAGAATACGAAAAAAAAAAAAAAAAAAAAAACCAAAAATCCCTCTTCTATTCCACCTCAAGGCCCAGCTCCCTCTTCTTCTTCCTATCCAATCAGTAATTATCCTCCTTCTCTCTCTCCTCCTCTCCTTAATCAACATTAACCCTCCCCTTCTTCTTTGTCTTCAACCTTAAAACTCCCAACCTCCGCATCTAGATCACCAGTCAACCATCAACATCCCCACCGCATCGAAGCTCACCATCACCAGGCACCTTCACCATCACCTTAGCATCCTCCATTCCCGCTTATCTTCGCCACAACTCTAACTGCCTCCTCCCATGCCATCATCACCCATGCCGAGTTATCTCCGCCTCAATTGCGTCCTTTCTGGGGGAATTCTCTAAGCAGATCCGACCCGAGCAGATCCAACCCACAAAGTTTGGGTTCAAAATGAAAAACTTGGGATTCTTCAAAGTTTGGGCTCAGATTTAGTGAGCCAGATCCGATCTGAAAGCAATTCAAGTCCAATTGGATAGATTTAGAAATAGCATTGCAAACTAGACCCATTTGGACCAAGCAGACCCGTTAAAGATTTTTGGGGGTAATTTTGAAGCCATTTTGAGCCTGATTCGTGCCTAGTCAAGCCTAATTCATACAAAAATAATTCTGAGCCAATTTTTGAGCTGCTTTAGGGAATTTCTACTTTATAATTTGCACAAAATTCCAACACTCCTGTAAGAAATTCAAGCTTAAGTGTGATTTCAAAATAACTTTTAATCATACATTTATCTATCCTGTTAAATGTGCACTCGATTCTTGTTATTTGCATAGATTTAGAAAATTTACTGTTATTTATAATTTGATATGAGATCTATCTGTGTGTTATATTTTACTACATAAATATGAATTATATTTCCCTTCATATAACAACTTTCAGTTATTAAGATATCTTATTTAATGGTATAGTCATGCATTTAGTTTTGATATCTAGAATTTGCATAATCATCTATGTGTTTGATTGCAGTTGCATATAGAATAACTATTGCATGCTTTATAGTGGTAAAAATTTTAGAAAAGTCATGGATCTCACTGAAATTTTGAATAAGTTAAACAAAATTGTGAATACTAATAAAAACTTCAAATTGGCTTAGATATAATTAACTAACATCTAGGTAATTTAAAAACATGAGTTGATGGACAAAAATCCACCATAAATAATCAAAAAAATGAGGAGAGATCAGAAAGGCATCATAATACTAGAAGAGTTAATAATTTTGAGGATGAAGATCTACACAATGAGATCACACATAAAGTTAAGGTCGATGTCACTTCGTTGGATGACACCTATGATCCCCAACGTAGCAGACATGGACTATTTTTTTGAATGGTATGAAATGTCAAAAGCCTGAAGGATCTGTTTTGTTAAGTTAAAGCTACAAAAGTCAGTTAAAGTGTATTGGATATCTGTTGAATGACGCTTAGTAAGAGAGCGATAAGAACCAATGAAACATAGTTTGAAATGAAAGAAGAACTTAGAAAGAAATATTTTTCTCCAACTTCTAAGGATTATCTTCATGACCAGCCGGCTAATTTAAGACAGAAAAATATGAGTGTAACTGAATATATATATGTATAAGTTTGATGAGCTCTTAGTACAATGTGATATTCAAGAAAATAGTCGTCAAACCCCTTTCATGATTTTACACTGGACTTAACCTGAGCTCAAGCGTAAATTGCTTACATATTTTTTAAATTCTATTAAGGATACATTTCAATACGCTCTCAACTATGAGATATATTTGCACACTTTCAAATGTGCTCATTTATCAGCTAGCCAAGGGCAAACCCACTATGAGATCAGGGTGCATAGTACCCCCGAACAACTTAATATTTTCTATTTTTGAAAAAAAATTCAAGAATATTTCCCGCAAAATTCTCATTTACATATACATCACTCTTAAATTTTTAATTATCGAGTTTGATATTATAATTATGAGAGATGAATGACTCATTTATTAACTGAAAAAATATCTCATTTTTCTAGGATGAATATTTTTTTTGGAACTCCAAAAATAAGGACAAATGGGTTGATCTATTTGAAAACTACTAAGAAATTATATGTTTTAAGTTATATTATTACAATTATACTTATATATCATATGAAACAGACATTTTAATGTGATAAATTTGCACTGGAGTTATAAAATAGAAACAAATTTTTTTTTTTTTTTTTTTTTAAGAATGAGGTGTCTATCTCTGCACCTCAATAGGGCGCTTCTTCCTCTCCATTCCCGACGAGCTGCTCTCCCCGACTCCGATGCCTAAATCTGCGGCCGGCAGCTAGCAGCCACCTACTGAAACTCACCCTTTTGCTTTTTATATTTCTACTTTGTTCACACGCAATTTATTAATTTGTTGTTGCTCAGTTGACAGTCGTATTCCCAACAACCAAACCCTTTGAGTCTTTGACCATCCATCAAAGAGACACGGGGCAACTTTGGCTTTGTACAGCTTCAGGTATCTCCATAACGTCCAGGTGCAGTGTATCTGCATTCCTTTCCCGTTAAAATTCGCATGGGAATACATTTTACTGGACGATATAGTCCCCGCTGACGATAGAAAACTCATTGATGACATCGTTGCTGACACTATGAATTAAAGTTTGACCCACAACTCCCCCTTTCGTTGCAGGAGTCCCTTATTTTTCTTCTCGATGCTTCTTTTAGCTCCAACCAGCCAGAACAGAAATCTATAAATAGCCGAAGGAATAAGCTCATATTTCTCATCCAACAATTCCAAGCGATTTCAGTTCCGAACAAGACAGCGAAATGGCAGCAAGAATCCCTCTGCTTACTCCGTACAAGATGGGGAAATTTGAGCTCTCTCACAGGTACGTGATCATTTGCTTATAATTACTATTAACTCCTTTTATATTTCTTGAAAAATTTTGAATATAATTATCTTTCTCATCAGGATTGTATTAGCGCCACTGACGAGAACGAGATCGTATGGGAATGTGCCTCAGCCGCATGCCATCCTGTACTACTCTCAGAGGACTACCAAAGGCGGCCTTCTCATAGCCGAGGCCACCGGCGTATCTGATACTGCTCAAGGGTAAGTTAACTAATTAATTAATTAATTACGAACATAATATGGAATCAAACTAATTTGTATTTACTTAATTTTCTTACTGCTTAATGATTTAATTTAAGTAGGTTTCCTGAGGCTCCTGGCATTTGGACAAAAGAGCAAGTAGAAGCCTGGAAGCCAATTGTGAAGGCTGTGCATGACAAAGGTGGCATCTTCTTTTGCCAGATTTGGCATGTTGGAAGAGTCTCAATTTACGGTAATTAGTAATATTTAATTTGGTCGAAGATTTAAGCAGTTTACATTTCCGTTGAGATCATGTGAACATTTTTTTTTTTTTTTTTTTATGACTGTTATGTGAATATCCTGTTGCAATTCATACAGCTTATCAGCCTAATGGGCAAACACCCATCTCTAGTACCGACAAAGGGATTCCACATGATGCTGCAGATGCTATCGAAGACTACCCTCCTCCTCGGCGATTAAGAACTGACGAGATCCCTCAGATCATCAACGACTTCAGAGTCGCGGCTAGAAATGCAATCGAAGCTGGTACGGTTGGTTTCTTAGATCTTTTCAGCTTCCATATGGAATTAAAACTGTCTCCCTCAACCCAAGATAAATGTATTTGCATATAAAATAATATCTTCTGCTATGATCAAATTGTAGGTTTCGATGGAGTTGAAATCCACGGCGCACACGGCTTCCTCATTGAGCAATTCATGAAGGACAGTGTCAACGATCGGACTGACAAGTACGGCGGCAGCTTAGAAAACCGTTGCCGCTTTGCTCTCGAAGTAGTCTCCTCCGTAGTGGACGAAGTTGGAGCCGATCGGGTTGGCATTCGACTATCACCTTTTACAGACTTTGCAGACTGCTACGACTCGAACCCAGAAGCCCTGGGACTCTACATGGTGGAGTCACTCAACAAGTTCAACATTGCATATATCCACATGGTCGAACCGAGAATGGCCATCGTCGATGGCCGGAGGCAGATCCCGCACAGGCTGGCACTGATGAGAAAGGCCTTCAACGGGACGTTCATCGCAGCTGGAGGGTACGATAGAGAGGAAGGGAATAAGGTGGTGGCTGAAGGCTACACTGATTTGGTTGCCTATGGCCGGTTGTTCTTGGCTAACCCTGACCTGCCAAAGAGGTTCGAGCTCGACGCACCGTTGAACAAGTACGATAGGTCAACATTTTATACTCAGGATCCAGTTGTTGGGTACACGGATTATCCATTTCTAGAGTCCTCAGCATAATTATTAGCATCCAAAAGGGGCGTGCCTCTAGAAAAATATTGGTAGCCTCAATTGTTTGTAATAAATTGTCAAGAGATTTGTTGAAGGATGTAAGTGGTCATTGTAATTTACATTATGGAGAGACTATTTCTTGGCATGTAATCAGTACATAGATTGTATCTTCAGCTATAAAATAAATTGATTTTTTATATGAAAAAATATTAAAAAATATTTTTAAATTGGTAACATCTATAATATCTATCTAGTCTTATAAAGTTATATTTTAATATTTTATTGTGGACAAAAAAGTCTCATTTGTTTTTATGTTTGAAGAAATGAATTTTTTTATTCACATTCTCGCTACATAGGTCTATGACAAGTTAATATCACAACATTTTTTTTATTTGTTTGCTTATAGGCAGTGAGGAAGAGCAATACATGCACGGTTGATAATGAGGCTTGAACTTTTTAAAGGATTGATGAGAAACGAATCGATACGTCGTAAATAATTTCATATTTGATATTTTGAAAAAAATATTATGTTAATAAGTAAAGAATATATATTTATAGTTATATTTTTCCATACCTTTCCGTGTCCATATCCTTATTTTTTTTGTGTCCGCATCTGTATCTATGTCGAAATCTATATCCGTGTTCGTACTTTCTAGGTAATTACACTAAATTACACGATATTTTATATGTATAGGCAGAGAAAAATTCAAAACAGGAAAAAATGAGACAAGGAACAAAATAGCCTTGCGCATGCGAGGCTATTAGCCTTGCGTATGCGAGGCTCGCAACCTTGTGCAGGGCTAATAGCCCCGCGCGAGTAGGGGTGAGTATCGATCGGTTCGGTTCGGTTTTTTGAAAAAAAAAAACTCAACCGAAAACTGAACCGAACATATAAAACCGAAACTGAACCGATCGAATAAGAGTGAAAACCGAAAACCGAACCGAATTTTCGGTGCGGTTCGGTTTACGATTTTTAGGGTTTGAAACTAATTATGTGATAAACGCGTGTATTTTATAGGAAAAATAATAATTTTCTTTCTATTTTTTTCTTTTTCTACCTATTAAAATAACAATCATATATTTTTCATTAAAAATTTAAAAGAAAAACACATTGAAAATAAATCAAAGAAAAAATAAGTTACAATTCCAAAAGTTCGGTTTGTTCGGTCGGTTTCGGTTGGAGCTAAAGCCACCGAAATCCAACCCAAAATCCGTAATTAATTTCGGTTTTTAAACCGAACCGAACCGAAAACCGAATAAACCGAACCAATCGGTTCGGTTTTGCGATTCGGTTCGGTTTTTTCGATTTTATGCTCAGCCCTACGCGCGAGGCTAATGGCCTTGTGTAGGGATGACAGCCTCACGCACGGGGCTATTTTCAGTTTCCAAACTGGATTTTCTTTTGGATTTTTACCATAATTTTGATTCCAACTATATCCAATCACTACAAATTAAATATTTGAGATCCAAATGCAAGTTGAGAGATTGCCTTTAACTGAAATTCTATCCTTATTTTCTAAAAAGACCCCTAAAACTATAAATAGGGGCCAACAAGGGAGTTTTCAGAATCTTTAGAAAATCTTGTAGAGAGATTAATGGAGACTAAAAGTTAATTTTTACATGACAACATGCCGACCAGCAGTAAAAGCTGCCGACCAGAAGCCTCACCATCATATCTCCATATTCAAGACCAATTCCGAGCATTAGATCGTCAATGGAGTATGAGATCGACGCTCCATAATTACGTCAAGAACCGACACTTTTTGTAAAAGAGAGAGACGTTTCTATAAGTCATCTCATTTATTTTCTTGTTCCTTTTTTTTGTAATCTGGATAATTTTTATTGTAATTTTTAAATCCATAGTAATGAAAGGAAGTGCATCTTTCATAGAAACAAGCTGGCAACTATGGTGGGAGAAGTTTTCTATACCGATAAAAAAATCATAGCACCATCTGATACTAAGAAAATTGGTAAGCCTGTAGAGATGTTGGTCATAAAAGTAGATAAAAAATGAGAAATACATCTCCTCTAAATCAGTAAGTTTGGTCAAAACACGGCTCTATCGCTGCTTGGAAATCCTAAGTACAAGTTCGGAAGGCAAGGGGACTCTCGTTGAACATGAACTCCTTGGATCTTTGATATCGAAAAAGGAAGGAGTCTATGCGATGGACTCGAATGACGAGATAATTCCCTTTGAATAGGAACTTCTTGGATCTTCGAGTTCTAAATAGGAAGAGATCCAAATTATGAATTCGAATGACAAAGGGACTCCCGTTGAATAGGACCCCTTTGGATTTTTGGATTCTAAAATTTTAGAAAAAGAAAAATTTTCTCCTATCAATACTACATGAAATACTGAAAAGAAGCCAAAATCTGGACTGACCAGAACTCAGATTCGGAACAGAAACCATTGAGCATGGAGACAAATTCTTAAAAATCAAGTCCAAGATGAATCTGGACAAAAATACCTAGCTAATCAGCCTAGCATAGCCTTACGCGAGGCTACTTCAAAACGCCATGCTAAACATCCAAGCAAAACTCTGTGCGAGGCTATTTTCAAACGTGACGTGAATCAGCCCAGTGTAACTTTGCACAAAGCTATTTCCAAACGCGAGGTTAATCAGCCCCGCATAGAAGGTTCCAAACGCGAGGCTACTCAGCCCTGCGCTCAAAAAGCAAAACGCTAGGCTAATCAGCCTCGCGTAAAAAGTTCAGGACACAAAACTAAGCCTCAATTATGTGAAGTACTGAAAAGACCAAAACAGGACCTCGATCAAGATAGAGATTTCAATCTTCCACGCCTACTGACTGCCATAAACATAGCTAGGAGTCTTCCAAAGGCTAGAACAAAAAAGAAACTCATCAAGAGACTAATTTATGATAATTCCTCAATGACAAGAGGAGGATGGTCTAATCCTGTCCACTATACCGGTGTGAGCAAATAATCTTCGCAGTTCTTACCAATTGCCATTGTGGTCCACCTAGACCTTCAGTTCTCGGTCAAGTAATCGAAGTAAAGAACAGCACACGTAAAAGAAGGCATGTTAAAAAACGAAGGGTCACTACCGACGAGGAAACTCTTTTCATGTCTTCAAACATGGTGAACAAAAAAAAGGAATCAAATGGCGACATGCATTCATCTAACGCAAAAGCACGTCATTATACATGATTCAGGTCAGGAATTCTAGCACTATGCAACTACAAGAGGTTGGCTTAGGGTTCAGACAAGGAAAGTAGAGATAGTAATCATTCAGCCATTGCAACGCCTAGATTATATGAGTCTTATAGATTTGAAGAAATAATGTTCCATATGACAGGGAGTTTCAATGGAATGAACCAGAGGCTGGAAGCTAAAGAATGCCTAATTCAAGAGCAACAAAAGAGTCTTGACGAACTCCAAACCCTGCTTCTAAAAATGCTGGAGAATACACAAAAGAACATTGAAGACAAATAAGGAAAACCTTCTAACAAACCACTAAAGAATGATGGTGAAAGTTCAGGAAAAGAAGAGGAGTTTAACTATATCATAGACCCGTATGCGAAAAAGATGCAAAATATGTAGGACCAGTTGGAAGCCCTGATGCATAGGATAGACCTATAAGAAATCAGAGTTACTAGACTCTATCCAATGGAGTGGGGATTGGCTCTTTTTTCCGAAAAGTACAAACCTTTACAGTTAAAGTTTTTTGAGGGAAATGGTTCTTCCATCCAGCACCTATATTATTTCTTGGTACAAACATGTTACCTCATGGGGAATGATCCCATAATAACTAAGATATTTGTAAGTATCTTGAGGGGATCTACATTTATATGGTTTATGCACTTATTCTCAGAGACTATTAAATCGTAGTCTGATGTGGAGAAGGTATTCCTTCGCCACTTCTTTGAAAATAATACGGAGATCTCGGTTCATACTCTCTTTGGAAACAAACAAAAAACGGGTGAGACCGTGAAAAGTTTTGTAGAACGTTTTTGAGAGATGTCATTATGATGTTCGCATGGCATGTTGCAAGAAACGTTGGTGAAAACCTGCAAATACAATCTCCAAACCAACTTTTTTATTAAGATTGGAGCAGTAGAATCCAAAACTTAGAAGAATCTGGTTTAACAAGGATAACAAGTGGAGGACATAATCCGACGTATCGATGAATATCGTGCCCAGAGTAGGATATCCATGAACCGGCTACAGCCACAATCATCTCGTCCTAAGAAAAATGAGATAATGACTACCAGACTCGTTGTAAACCAAATGTCACAGAATAATTGGGATTCCTCTGGATCGCAATGGATATACGATTTCAAAGATGAACAAGCAGTGATATTCTTTCATCTACTAAATAAAAAAGGGATGCTTAAATTGTCCAAAAATCGAAAGCTAGAGGAGCTGGAAAGACACATGATCTGAAATATTGCCTCTAATATTAAAACATTGGGCACCCAACTAAAGGTTGCTATATTCTGAAAGATAAAATTCAGACATTCATCGATACAAATGTGATCCAATTGAGACCTGAACAGATAAACATATCCGCAAATGCGACAACAATTACCATAGATCTTTGGAAATACCGGCAGGTGCAGTTCTGATCCCTCCAAGAAAGATGGTGGTAAAGAACCATGACCCATATAATTTGAAGTAAAAAGGACTCTCCCCGATTTCTACCGAGAAAGGAGACCCATATAATTTGAAGCAAAAGAGGCTCTCCTTGATTGCTACCGAGATAGAAGACCCACATAATTTTAAGCAAAAGGGACTCTTCCAGATTTCCACCAAAATAGGTGAAATTATGGTGATGCATCTAGACTTACTAAAAGACTAACAATGGGTTTTCTCAACTAATTCAACAAAAACTAAGGAAAACTCTCGATCAATGCTAGCCCAGTAAAGATTGAACCTGCCGGAGTCTTTGTCGAGCACAAGTAGCAGGCAATGGCAAGTGAACTCTCAAAGTACACACCAAATCACAGCTGTGACTGAGTCGTCCTCATCACCAGCAACCAGATCAGGTCAGGACTCTCGAAAATATTGATGATGATAAGTATTCTTCTGCTTTTGTTGCTCTTGCTAGCTATTGGAATGGCAAAATGAGTGTTATAAATAAAAATTTTAAAAAACAAAAAAGAAAAAAGAAAAAAGAAATAAAAGAAAAAAAGAAAAAACGTATGTAAATACATGTATACGAATATATATGTAATAATTTTACTGCCCAATGTCGCCAAGAAAATGGGAAGAGAAATCAAAAATTTCTTGCCAATTTTATAATACTGGAAGGAAGAGTATGACTCTTAATAGTCCGAAACTTAAGAAGCAATGGGAAGAGAAAATGTTTGGAATTTAAGTCCAAATAAAAGTCTCGACAACTCAGGATGCTGAGGTAAAATACATGAACTCCTAATGCTGTTAAAGTAAAGGAAAGAGAACAAGTTTCTTTCTAACCCATCATGTTGAGGTAAAAAACATGAATTGCCTAATGCTATTAAAGCAAAGGGAAGAAAGGAAATTCTTGCCAATCTATCATTCTAGAGCATAAATAATGAATTGCCCAATGTTGCTAAAAAGAGCAACTCAAAATTTTTCATTAACCATATCATACTAGGGGTAAGAGTACGGCGATTAATGACCCAAAATCTCAAAAAGCTAAAGTGAGAGAAAATATTTGGTATTTAAGTCCAAATAAAAGTCTTGACAACCCAACATGCTGAGGTAAAAAGTTTGAACTGTCTAATACTATTAAAGAAAATGGACGAGAATAAGTTTCTCACCAACATATTATACTAGGGGATAAAGCATGATTGCCCAATGCTCTAAAGCAAAGGGAAGAAGACACATTATTTGCCAACCCTATTATATTGGAGGTAAGAGTATGAAATCAAAAGTACAAAGCCAAAAAGCAATGGGAAGATGAACGTTTGACATCTGAGCCCTAATAAAATCCTCGATAACCCATCATACTGAGGAATAAACTATGAACTGTCCAATGCTGTTAAAGCAAACGGAAAATAACAAGTTTCTTACCAACCTATCATACTAGGGGATAAAATATGAATTACCCAATACTCTAAAGCAAATGAAAGATGACACATTTCTTGCCAACCCTATCATACTTGGTGTAAGAGTATAAAATCAAAAGCCCAAAGCCAAAAAGCAATGGAAAGAGGAAATATTTGGTATTACCAAGCAAAATTCTCGACAACTTATTATGCTGAGGGGAACAATATCGCTAGCCCAATGCAAACGATGATTGGTAAAGACACGCCAAATCCATTTATACTTAGGGGTTTGCTAAAAATTCTGTGAATCTATCATGTTAAGTTCTTACTTTTAACAACGAGATTTGAATCATCTCACCCATGTCACCTCATAAAAACATTTATCGCGAACCTGTCATGTTAAGCTCTTATTTCTGACAGCGAAATTTGAACTACCTCACCCATGTCACCTCATAAACACACTTGTCGCAAATCTATCATGGGAAACTTTTATCTTTGATAGTGAGATTTGAATCATCTCATCTACCTCATAAATCATCCCACACACACTTCAATAAACAATTGTTCTTGTGATCCTGACCCGATCATCGGCTCTGTCTATTTTCCAGGCAAGTCAACCTATGATCATAATCCGATCATCAATTATGTTTGCTTTTCAAGTGAATCACTCCGTAAGCATGTCAGCTATACATCTGTGTAACGCCCCCATTTTTCAGCTGCTTCCCAAAACGGAGGACGCTATTTATAATTTACACTAGACAACCCAACAGTCACAGGATCTTGGAATAACCGTAACTACTGCCATAATCAGATTAATAAATAGCATGTCTGAAACTTGAAATGATTTCATTTATACAAAGAGTTCATTACATAACATGGCACACTGCTTTAAATATGAACACAAAAGAATCAAAAGAGCAAGCAGTGCCCAGACAAAAGGAAATATAAACAAAATATACAAAGATCTCTAGAAAGTATTTCACTTGCCTACTGTTGCACGGTCTGGTCAATGAAATACGGCTTTTTAATTGGGGCTAGTTCTCCTTCTTTGCTTTCTAAACCTGGGTTCAAAACCCAGGGAATTAAACCCAGCACGTAACACAAGAAAAATATATGTGTACTATTACAATACTAAAGAGAAAAGTATGTAAATGAATAAAATGCTTTCATTAGGAATATCTCAGAAAAATGCAATTAAATCGTGATAATGTTGAATAGTCACGTGAATAATAAAAAATATAACAGCAAAATTATATAAGTCATTTGCAAATAATATGTAAATATCATGTAAAAATCATATCTTGTAAAGATGTCAAGTCTAAGTCAAGTCTTTGTTAGTATTTGAAACTAAATAATAGATAAGATAGCGCGCAGTTTTCGTATTATACAAGTGCCCGTGCATACCCGGGACCCGACCTCAGACCCATGACGCTGAACCATGACACACCGCTAGGTGTTCAAGTCAAACCCCGTACTGTGAAATAGTAACGGACATCACTCTTATAGTGACTCATGTATCAGACGGTGGCTCAGTACCACCCAGTGCTGCTGCAGTAAAAGTCCTCAGCACCTCAATCAATAAGTTGGCCAACAAAATCCTTGTACAATACAATTCTTATCTATCATGTAGTTTCTCCAATTCCCGTGTTCATAATGAATTATGCAAATGAAAATTTTATAATCTTTCTTTAATTGTTTTTCAATTCATGATAATATCCTTCCATTTTCATGACTGTACATGAATGTAGTATCATAACACATGATCTGTAATATTAAAACACATGACTTGTAATATCAAATCACATGACATGTAAAACACATGACTTGTATATCAAACTCATGACATGTAAAACACATGACTTGTAGCATGATAAATTAACGCATGATATATTAGTACACATGATTTGTAATATCAAGGCATATGCTTGTAGCATGATAGATATTAGTGCACAATTGTACCACAATGCATATCATCAAAAATATTACAATAATCTGGTTTCATTCTCAGTGTCAATTAATAACTCAATTTGGGAATCAAGTGAATCATATAATAATACTGCATTATTTTTTAAACCCAACGTATGCATTTATTACATTTCTAAGCTCAATTATATATATTAATATGCATTTCTCTTTTAATTAAAATCTAATTTATTACTATTATTAATTTATCAATTATGTCCAATTAATCCAAGCCAAGTCCAATTCAATTCCCTCAATCATTTAATCCATCAAATCCAAGTCTACTAAATTCTCACTTTTTCATATTTTTATTTTAATTTTATTTTTCCTTTTCTTTTCTGTCTAGTCCAAGCCCACTAAATTCTCACTTATTTTTTTTATTTTTCTTTTCTTTTCTGTCAGGCTCAGGCCTACTGTTATTATTGTTTTTATGTTTTTTTTTTCTTTCCTGGCCCAAGCCCATAAAGCCTAGTTTTATTTTTTTTATTTTTTTAATTTTTTTTTCTGCAGCCCAAGCTCATCATCTCTCTCTTTTTCTTTTTCTTTTTTTTTTTCATTATTTTCTTTGGGCCGGGCCAGGCCCAATTCACTATTTTCTTTTCTTTTCTTTTTCTTTTTTTTTCCTTCTGGGCTGGGCCAGGCACATTAACTCTTTCTCTCTATTTTTTTTTTCTTTTTTTTATTGTATGCAGTGAAGGCTCAAGGGTTGGCCCATTTTTTTTTTTCCTTCTTGTATGCAGTGAAGGCCACGGTTTGCATGCAAAAATTACTATTTGCATGCAAACCCTATTTTGCATGATTTTGGGTACGTAAATTTCTTTTTTTTTTTTAAAATTAAAAATAAGTAAATATCATAATATCTATATATGTTAAATTTGACCAACTAATATAGTTCAGTTCTCAATATCAGTTAATGGTTCAAAATATGAACAAAGCATTTTTACACGATAATTTACGTAAATAAATTTAAATTAAATAAATAAACGAACGAAAATAGATATAAATAAAATAATAAAATGAACGAAAATAGCAGTATTACTTGCCTCGGCTTGATCTCGAATATTCGGTTCGAATCCTCGGTTCGGTTTGATTTTTCCTTTTCTTTCTCTTTTATTTTATTTTATTTTATTTTTTTCTCCTCTCTCTTTTCTTTTCCTCTGCTCCTCTACTGCTGGTTTGGCCGAGAGGAAAAGAGATGAGAAGTGAGGGAGAAAAGGAGAGGAAGGGTAAAAGAAGAAATAATTTGAGGGTAAATTTGTAATTTAACAACTTACCTACATCCTTAATCCTCCCGGCCTGCCGCACAAATCCTCCATTCACAACGTAATCCTCTTGTCAGCCACACCAACCCCTCACCAACCCCTCCATTCGACAGCACAACGAAAATTATTTTGAGGGTGTGCAATTAGAAATTTGTTATGAAAGTATTAAAATAATTTATAATTTATTTAATATTTTATTATTTACGGTTCCGATAAATGTTTTCCAAATACTACCAAATTTATGCAGGACATAGTGCTCGACGAGGGGAACACTACAAAATTATCCGTTGTTTCAATGTCCGGAATAAATGAATCGAAATTCCGAAATAATTAGAAGGATAATTTTAATTTTATTAAATTAACAATTTTGGAAGTATTTTTCGGCCTCGTAAGAAAAATCTCCAAAAAACCTAAATATTACAAGACTAATAATCGCGAAAATCGAATGTCATTTGGATTTGTGGATTTAAAGTTATGTTAACCGAAAGTTATTTCGGTGTCCAAAATTGACTTCGGTGGACTTATTCGGTACCATTGGTCTTAAAAAAGTAATACAGATAGCTCAAAATTTGGGGTATTACAATCTGTCTGTGAGTTTTGTGATCTTGACTTGATCACCGGCTTTGTCTATTATCTAGGTGAGTCAAACCATGATCTTGACCTGATCATCGATTTTGTCTATTATCTAGGTGATCCGTAAGCATATTGTCATATCTCTATCTACGATTTTCTGTTCCTAACCCAATCATCGACTCTGTCTATTATTCAGGCGAGTCACCCCCAAATCCTATATCAGCTCTGTCTGCTTTTCAGGTGAGTCACTCTTACAACAAACTCCAAAACTAAACTTGTTATGGTCATTCCATATCCATTATAAGTTCTATCTTCCGCAATTCTACCTTTCAAAAATCTACTAAACCACAATTCCAATTTTTATTATGGTTTTGTCTGCCTTCTAGACAAGTCACTCTAAAAAAATGGCTATGAAAGTGACGTGACCTTGGCAAACTCTATATACAACAGGTCCCCTTCTTTCAGGAGATCTACTCCGAGACCCCCAGAGCATTTATAGGTGCATTGATAAGTATCATATATTTTATTTTTCCTCCCATACTTTATCTATTTTTGTATATAAATAAATACTACTCGAATATTTTTAGTGTCTTTTTCAGATAATCTGATTCATACAAGGCGATGACATGAAATCAGAGTTGGAGAAGAAAATCAAAGTCCGAAAAGTTACTAAAGTGGGCAAGACTACAAGACTACGATTCTACAGAAAGTAAAAGTTGAATACAGTCAGGAAAACGAAACATACAAGACAAGACTTTCACGTGGAAATAATATCAAGAAATTTAACTTACTTTTACCGCTATTTAGCGGTAATTACAGCCAAATAGCGGCCCATTGTGGGTCCCATGCGCCGAGTTTTCTCTCGTGGCATCGTTGTAATTTTGTAGGTTTTCAGTTCTGCTAGAATTAGGGTTTGATTTCCTAAACCTATATATTGGCCGTATCCTTGTATTCTAAGTTTTATGCAGTAGTTAATGTAGATTAGGATTTATTTTGTACTCGTCTTTTATTAATAAAATCAGGGTTTTGCTGAAGGGGTGGCGGCCACAATACCGTGCTACAGAGGTAAGTCATTGCTTTCTAATCTTTATTTGCTTTTTAGATAGATTTAATTGCTTTCTAGTATAGATTTATTTGCTTTCTAGATTAGATTTTATTGCTTTCTAGAATCATGTGCAGCTAATTAGTTTAGCTCTAGGATGTAGATGAAGTTAGGATCCACCATGTAATTGCTTTCTAATATTTTTCTTCTTAAATAAAATTAATAAAGACATGATTTTTCTATAAAAAGATTAAAATATAAGAACTCGAAGATTAAAATTTTGATAGGTTATACTTGAATTAGGTTTCTTGATAGCGTATGCTTAGTTAGGGTTTGTGGTAGTTGATTTTATCTTTTTCATTGAATTATCTAAATATTTAGTTTGTTTTTATAAAAAGTAGTATTTTTGATGAGTTATACTTGCACACCACTTGATAGCTCATGCTTAGGGCATTTTAAATAAAAATTAAACTAAAAAGATCAAATTTTTATGATAGAAGATGATAATAGAAGTAAGAACATGGTTGAAAATTAGTGGATTCTAGATCCTAGGCTATTTAGATTAACTCAACTTCAAACTAGAATCTTTACTTAGTCCGTTATACTAAGGAAGGAGTAAGAAACGCAAAACACATTAGATCCTTGTGGGACGACCTGTACAGCGCTACACCGATACTGTGCACTTGCAGTAATTTATCACATCAAGTTTTTGGCGCCGTTGTCGGGGATCGACGGTGTTTTTCTTGCTTTTTCTGACGTTTTACGGGATTAACAGTGTGTGTTGAGTGTGTAGGGATAAGAAAATACAGATACATAAAATTAAACAGAACTAAATAAGCATTAGGAGTGCACTGAAGCAAGTAGAGTCCAAGACTCCCTGATTTGACCGCCAATCAGTGGCAACAACCGCCATTTGGCGGTCCTTCAAGTACAAAACCCCATAAATCTTTCCTAATATTTGTATTTTGCGTTCCTAGTTCTATAGAAAAATACAAAAAAAATTATATATATAAATAGTAGGAATCACATTTTTATTTGATCATATCTATTCCACCGTTTTATCTCTCCACTACACCCCACTTCTTGCATTAGTTTAGAAAATTCACGCATACACTCACGGTTGCTGGTTCATGCCACATTGGACCCGTGATCAATTTGGTCGACTTGTGAGATCAGATTTGTTCATGGGAGGCAAGATGGACCAACCGATCCCGATCCTTCAGGATCGATATTACCCGTTGCGCACATCACTTCCATCATGCATAAAACTTCCACACGCAGCGGGTAATCACTATGAGTTGAAGCCGCAGTACATTAGTATGCTTCCTAAATTCACTAGTTCTGATTCAGAAGATGCATATCTCTTTATCAGTGAATTTCAGGAAGTATGCGTGATGATAAAACTGCAACACTTATCGGAGGACGCAATTAAGCTCCGCTTCATCCCCTTTGCACTTAAGGATAATGCCAAAAAGTGGTTGTACAGTATGCTTACTGATTCAATCACTACTTGATATGAATTCGTTACGGTGTTTCTTAAGAAGTATTATCTCACGCATAAGATGGCAATGATACGAAATCAAATCAATCAATTCCGTCAAGTGCCAAAAGAACCCTTCTGGAAATACTTAGAACGGTTTAAAGAACTTTTAGCTCAGTGCCCCCACCATGCGATAGAAAAGTGGCGGTTATATCAAATCGTGTACGAAGGACTCGATTACACATCCAAAACTCTTCTTGAATCCATGTGTCAGGGGGAGTTTATGAGGAAAAACGAGGATGAAGCATGCGACTTTCTTGAGGACCTATAGTGGAAAACTATGCAGTGGGAGAGTCCCGCTAAGAAGTCCAGTGCATCAACTTCTGCACATAAGGGTGGGATTCATAGCGTCGACAACTGTATAGCTGTCGAAGCTAAGATGACAGCCCTTGTGAGGAGAATTGAGGCACTAGAGATTCCTAATGCTCCACCAGTGGGTCAAGTAAATCAAATTCAAATTCCCACATGCTTTAATTGCGGAACTCCGAATCATGTTATGGAGGAGTGTTCATTATTAATGAATCCCATGGGTCACACACTTGAGCAGGCTAACGCCTAATATCAACAGCCCATGAACAATCCTTACGCTCCTACATACAATTCTGACTGGAGGAATTATTTAAATCTATCATGGGGTCAAGGACAATATCAGGGGGCACCTAACCCTAATATGCAGCCTCCAGCTACTGGTAAGTTTCCAAGACCAAATGTGCGTGCTTATCAACACCCAAACGCTTCAAATTATGTGAACAACCAGAATAGATTACCTGCACAAAACCACTCACATCCACAATAGGAGTCTAATATTGATCAAGAAAAGCGACTTCAGTCACTTAAGAAGCACGTTGAAAATCTTCTCAAGTCTCATTTCAAATTTGACACGCATATGTCCAACCTTGACACACACATGCAAAATCTTATGAAAGTGTCAACTGAATTTATTCAAAGTACAGGTCAGCAACTGCTCGTAAACTCTCAATCTATAAAAAATATAGAGCAGCAGGTTGGACAATTAGCAAGTCAGATGAGTGAACGTGGACATGATACCTTTCCAAGTCAACCCATAACGAACCCTAATGCCAGTTCCTCAAACTCCAATCAGTCGCATGTCCACCAATGCAATGCTATTCACACGCTTAGATCTGGCAAGCAAGTGGACAATAATGTAGCCATGCCCCCTGATCCAACTCCTACTATCTCGCAGGCTACACCATCTCTTCCACCCCTTTCTCCACAACTATCTCCATCACCTCTATCACTGTCACATACTCATTTGGAAGAACCTGTTCCTAAACCGAAAGTACCATATCCCAATCGGTTTAGGAAGCCTACACCGCAAGTAGAAAAGATTATTGAAATTTTCAGCAGGTGAAGGTTAATATTCCACTCCTTGATATTATACAACAGGTTCCTACTTATGCTAAATTCCTCAAGGATTTGTGTACTAAGAAACGAGCAAGAAACGTAACTGGAAAAGTTTTTCTTGCTGCAAATATATCACATATCCTCTCTAACTCCTTGCCTATTAGGTACAAAGATCCAGGTTCCCCTACAGTCTCATGCATCATTGGGAACACTACATTTGATAGGGCATTGCTTGATTTAGGGGCAAGTGTCAACTTGCTTCCTTACACTGTTTATCAGCAATTGGGGTTAGAAAAACTTCAACCTACCAAGGTCACATTACAGCTAGCTGATCGTTCGATTAAGAGACCACTTAGTATGGTTGAAAATATGCTCATTAAGGTCGGTGAGTTTATCTTTCCTGTAGACTTCATTGTCTTAAAAACTGAGCCGATCTCCAATCTACGGAATCAAATTCCCGTTATCTTGGGTAGACCATTCCTTGCAACATCAAATGCGTTAATTGATTGTAGGAGTGGCCTCATGAAGTTATCGTTTTGGAATATGACTGTGGCATTGAACATATTTAATATGGATAAGCACGCAACGAGCTCCCTCATTGAGGTCAACATGATTCACGGTTTGCATTCTCATTTGACCTCTTACACTGATGATGAACTCTCATTTGAGCAAATGTTTAAAGATGAGCTCATGTTATTAGAAGAATTGGCACATACTGATTCTATGTATGATGATACTTATGCAAGTGTGCCATCGAATTATGATCAAACTTTTGAGGATTTGTTTGTAGAGGAGCTCGCATTACTTCGTGAGTTAGAAGAGCCACTACCACGTTCACTTGATCTTATAGCACTCTTCTCACCTCATGATATTTCTACATGTATACTTGTTACTAACGATGATTGGTAGGTTTATAATAAAGAATTCTTTAACCCAATTGTTAATGCTTACATGTGGACAAAGAAAAGCGAGGACGACATAAGAAGCAGACAGGTAATCTCGTGACTTGTAGGAGGTTGATGAGATATAATAATGCACCCACTTCACGTTTAAAACGCACACACTATGAAAGTGGGAAGCGATCGAGAGGTCGTAACCGCTCTCTGTGCGTTAATAGGGTGATGATATTGAGATCGTAACTTTTGCGATTCTCATTATTTGTATAGTATTTGTATAATTGGTTTCATATTTATTTTACCACACTTGCTTTGTGTATGAGGGCATACACAAGTTTAGGTGTGGGGGGAGTAGTTTTTAGGAGATTTTTTATTTTTTAGGATTTTATTTTTATTTGTAGGATTTTTTTTTAGATTTTTGGGTTTCTTTATTTTACACTTTGGGTAGTTTTTAGGGTAACTAACTGAAAAAAATAATTAAAAAAACTGAAAAAAATAAAAAAAATTGAAAAAAAATTATGTATTTTTATCAATAGATCAATCTAATTACAGATAAAGGAACAAATTAAGATTTGCAATTGGATAAGAGAGTAGATTGGATGATACACTTTGAATTTTATGAATAAAGACTAAAATCCAAAAAATAAATATTGCTAACAGTGGTTTTGAGGCAAGTATACATCTATTTTTTTTTTCACTTTTCAATAGTTTATTAGGTTAAGGATAAAGATAATAACAATTGAGTAAGTCTTCTCTCTCTAAAAAAAAAGAAAAAAAAGAAAAAAAGTGGCAATAGCCTCGAGAGTGATAAAATAATGGGGTGCGCCTGGTATTAAGGCAGTAGCCTCAAGAGTGAAAAAAAAAGAGTATGATCTGAGTAATCGGGTACTTTGCATCTAAGTAAGCGTAAATATTCGCATGAAAGGTGAAATATTCTAAAAAAAGAAAAAGAAAAAGAAAAGAGTATGAACCGAGTAATCGGGTATGTTGCGCCTAAGTAAGCGTGAATATTCGCATGAAAGGTGAAATATTCTTAAAAAAAAAGAGAAAAGAAAAAAAAAGAAAAAAAGAAAAGGAAAGAAAATTTATTATGAGAGAGGAGATGAATCATGAGTTAGAGTTGGAGTTCAAACCCGAAGTAGACTATCTCACGTGCACGTAGATGTATAGGAGCCAATAGATTATCTGTTAGTAGGTATTGAAAGATAAGATTTAAATTTTTGATTAAAATGATAAGTGTATCTGATATGACGCTTGATTTGAAAATTGATAATCTAAATGCATTCTTGAGTTTGTATATTAGTGAGATTAATTGATGAAAATATTATAAAAAAAAGATTTTTCTTTATTTTGTATATAATTTTTACTTTTCTTATTTTTTTGTTATTCTTATTTTTCTTTTCTTTATTCCTTAATCTATTTTCTTCATGAATTTTGTGGGTATATTCACTGCAAACCCTCACGAGACACAACTCGTCCACTAAGGTGTCCTAGGGGTTTAAAGGCTTGTTGCACATGCTAAGTGCAATCGCGATTTCTGCGAAAGTGAGTTGGGATTTTTATTTTTTTTAGGTTTAGGTTTTGCTCGAGGATTAGCAAAAGATAGGTGTGGGGGTGTGATAAGTATCATATATTGTATTTTTTCTCCCATACTTTATCTATTTTTGTATATAAATAAATGTTACTCGGGTATTTTTAGTGTCTTTTTCAGATAATCTGATTCATACAAGGCGATTGCATGAAATCAGAGTTGGAGTAGGAAATCAAAGTCCGAAAAGTTACTAAAGTGGGCAAGACTACAAGACTACGATTCTACAGAGAGTCAAAGTCGAATACAGTCAGGAAAACGAAACGTACAAGACAATACTTTCATGTGGAAATAATATCAAGAAATTCTAACTTATTTTTGCCGCTATTTAGCAGTAATTGCAGCCAAATAGTGGTCCACTGTGGGTCCCATGAGCTGAGTTTTCTCTCGTGGCTTCGTTGTAATTTTATAGTTTTTCAGTTCTGCTAGAATTAGGATTTGATTTCCGAAGTCTATATATTGGCCGTATCCTTGTACTCTAAGTTTTATGCAGTAATTAATGTAGATTAGGTTTTATTTTGTACTCGTCTTTCATTAATAAAATCAGGGTTTTGCTGAAGGGGTGGCGGCCACAATACCGTGCTCCAGAGGTAAGCCATTGCTTTCTAATCTTTATTTGCTTTTTAGATAGATTTAATTGCTTTCTAGTATAGATTTATTTGCTTTCTAGATTAGATTTTATTGCTTTCTAGAATCATGTATAGCTAATTAGTTTAGCTCTAGGATGTAGATGAAGCTAGGATCCACCATGTAATTGCTTTCTAATATTTTTCTTCTTAAATAAAACTAATAAAGACATGATTTTTCTATAAAAAGATTAAAATACAAGAACTCGAAGATTAAGACTTTGATAGATTATACTTGAATTAGATTTCTTGATAGCCTATGCTTAGTTAGGGTTTGGGGTTGTTGATTTTATCTTTTTCATTGAATTATCTAAATATTTAGTTTGTTTTTATAAAATGTAGTATCTTTAATGAGTTATACTTGCATACCACTTGATAGCTCATACTTAGGGCATTTTAAATAAAAATTAAACTAAAAAGATCGAATTTTTATGATAGAAGATGATAATAGAAGTAAGAACATGGTTGGAAATTAGTGGATTCTATATCCTAGGCTATTTAGATTAACTCAACTTCAAATTAGAATCTTTGGTTAGTCCGTTAAACTAAGGAAAGAGTAAGGAACGCAAAAATACTTTAGATCCCCGTGGGACGACCTGTACAGCGCTACACCGACATTGTGCGCTTGCAGTAATTTATCACATCATGCATCATACAACAATTTTAGAACAAGGCAATATATTGAAGCTAATTGAAATAATTGTTTTCCTCACATGACAAAATAAAGGATAAAAAGAAAAAGGAAGCAACATAAACATTCTTATTTTTCAGGAAAGAAAGAAGAGAGACAAAATGAAGAAAGATTTAAGGGTTGCTCGAAGCCTGTAAGCTTGTCTCTGCTTTTTCAAGGGCCTCCCGACGAGTTTCCTCCACTGATGACAACACTTGACTGTGCAACTCGTATTTATTAATGACCAACTGCTGAGTAGTCTGAGCCCTACCAACCTCAATAGCTTTTTTTCACATGCTAATTTCTTGTTGGAGCTGTCTATAGCACAAAACAAGTTCATCTTGCCTTCTTAGCATCTCATCTTTTTTAGTTTGGGTGGCCTCTAGTATGGCTTGCGCCTTTGCAGTAGCCTCGCGAAGCTAATTGAACCCTGCATGCAAAAGAAAGTTGTGTGATGGAAATTCGAAGAGCTGAAATCCAAAGTATTTCAAAACTCGTTAAAACTCATCAAACGAGATTTTAAAACTTTGGAGGTGGTCGTGTAGGTAGAGAAAAATTCAAAACAAGAAAAAACGCTACACGGGGCAAAATTGTCTTGAACATGCGAGGCTAATAGCCTCATGCACAGGGCTATTTTCAATTTTCAAGCTAGGTTTTCTTTTGGATTTTAACCATAATTTCGATCCCAATCATATCCAATCACTATGAATTAAAGATTTGAGATCCAAATACAATTTCAAATATTAGATTTAACTGAAATTCTATCCTTATCTTCTAAGAAAACTCTAACACTATAAATAGGGGTCAAGAGGAGAGTTTTCATAATCTTTTAGAAAATCTTTTAGAGAGATCGTTGAAGACCAAGAGTTAATTTCTACAGGAAGGCATGCTAACTAGTAGCAAAAGCCACTGGTCAGAAGCCACACCATAAGATCTCCATATTCAAGACTGGCCAATTTCGAGCATTAGATCGTCAATGGAGTATGAGGTCGACGCTCTATAGTCACATCAAGAATCCACACCTTTTGTAAAAGAGAGAGATATGTCCTATAAGTCCTTTCGTTTGTTTTCTTGTTTCTTTTCATTGTAATTTGGATATTTTTTATTGTAATATTCTATAATTCATGGCAATGAAAGGAAATACGAGTTTCACGGAAAACAATATATACTTTTCAAATTTCCAGCTTATCATCATCTCGTTCAAATCTGTTCAATACATAACATTCCAATGATAATGTAGTTGTAAGAAGTTTGATTACATAAAATAAAAATCCTTTAAATACAATTAGATAATACTTGTAACTTAATTGTTTTTATATATTCATATATATTACTTAAAAAGTCTTAAGTTTTAATTCTAATTGTGCTTATAAATTATTTTTATACGTTAGACAATATGATAATAATCTTGATATGAAAAGAAGTGAAAAAGCTTATGCATAAAATGGACAACGCATTAAAATCCTGTTCAGTTTTATTTTATGAAACTTAATTATCTCTTTTGTTGAGTGTTTGTAAGAACATTCATAGTTAGGAGTTGCTTTTGTAGTTGATGTTTTAGAATAATAGTGTGTACTTATTTTGAGCTTTGCTTATAAATATTAAATGCGATTATTTTTTTGTTATTTTTATTTTTTATTATATATTTCATCTATGAATACCTAGTCCAAGTATTTGGGACAAAAAGGGCTCATGCTATTGTTGTTGATATATTTAATTTGATAAATATTAAGTACAAATATTGGTGTACATGCTGTTGTTGTTGATGTATTTTGTTTAATGAATATTATGTATAAAGATTATTGTACAAGAGTTATTGTAAAATATATAGAAATATACAGTCGTAATTGCAACTGTTATATAATTGTTCCAAATTATTGAGCCTAGTTTCTCAGAAATGTTGGGAAACACCTAGCAATGATTGTTTGTAACCATTGTAATTGGTTATGCAAGACTTTTGTCAAACTGTTATAATAGGATGAGTAACGGTTTTCCTTAATCATTACAATATATTAAAACCTATTATGATGGTTTTTATAACCATCGTAATAAATATGTATAAATTGCAATGGTTTAGTTAACCATTGTAATAATATGTATAAATTGCAATGAATTTCATAACTATTGTAATAAATATGTATAATTATTAATGGTTTGTGGTAACTGTTGCATGATGATTATAATGTTTTCGCTTAACTGCTACCATTGATTTGCTATAGTTTCATGTAATGGTTAATATTAACAGTTACAGTGAAAATTGCAATAGTTACACATAACCATTACAAATTTCTTCAAATTGCAACAATTATAACAACCGTTGCAATAGTCAACTAAAACTATTGCAAATATTTTTTGCAATGGCTTCAAGCATAAGGAATGTCAAAACCATTGCAAATAAACTTTGCAATGGTTTTTTTTGGAAGGCAATACTTATCGACTATCACAAAAGACCCATTTCCTCATAGACAATAATAAATGAGAGAAATTCCATTTTCACGAAATCTTAGTTTTTAAATTTAATTTGTCAGTAGCTTGTTCTTTAATTTCTTTTCCAACATGAAGATGTTGACTCAATCATGAGATGTGATAAGATAGGATTGGATTTAATTAGATTAGATTATATTATTTTAAAAGATTTATTATTATCATATTGCATTAGGATTTTATATATATTGATTGTCAAACTCTAATTTTATTTAGAGAGAGATGATTAATAAAAATTGAGAGTATGCGATTTATCTCTTGCCAAATATTTCTCATGAGTGATTTGTGAGAAAGTGGATGTGTGATTTACCTGAATGTGAGATCCAAATCCTAATTTATCTCTCAAAACTCTAATTTCATTCTAAATTTCCCATCACAAACTCTAAATCTCTTCTATCTTGCGTCAAATTGGTATTTGAACCCAATTCCTCAATTTTCTCTTCACCACCCTCGTCTTCTATCTCCCTTTATTATTTTTTTGTGCTTTAGACATGAGAAAAACAATTCAAAAAAATATAAAAAAAAATCATTCAACAAAAATATCGAAAAAAAGAGAGCAAAAGAAAAAACAGATAAAAAGTTAAAAAAGATAGAAAAAAAAAAAGATGAAAGAATAGAGAAGTAGAAGAGAAGTAAAAGCAGAAGCAGAAGAGAAGAAGAAGCTAAAGAGAAAAAGGAAGAAGACGAAAACGGAAAGAAAATTAAAAATACCTCTTCTATTCCACCTCAAGGCCCAACTCCCTCTTCTTCTTCCTATCCGATCAGTAATTATCCTCCTTCTCTCTCTCCTCCTCCTCCTTAATCAACATTAACCCTCACTTTCTTCTTCGTCTTCAACCTTAAAACTCCCAACCTCGGCATCTAGATCGCAAGTCAACCATCAACATCCCCATTGCATCGAAGCTCACCGTCACCAGGCACCTTCGCCATCACCTTAGCGTCCACCATTGCCGCTTATCTTCGCCACAACTCTAGCCGCCTCCTCCCATGCCATCATCACCCATTTTGAGCTATCCCCGCCTCAATTGCGTCCTTTCTGGGGGAATTCTCTATGCAGATCCGACCTGAGCAGATCCAACCCACAAAGTTTGGGTTCAGAATAAAAAACTTGGGATTCTTCAAAGTTTGGACTCAGATTTAGTGAGCCAGATCCAATCTGAAAGTAATTCAAGTCCAATTGGATAAATTTAGAAATAGCATTGCAAATCAGACCCATTTGGACTAAGCAAACCCGTTATACATTTTTGGGGGTAATTTTGAAGCCATTTTGAGCCTGATTTGTGCCTAGTCAAGCCTAATTCACACAAAATAGTTCTGAGCCAATTTTTGAGCTGCTTTATGGAATTTCTACTCTATAATTTGCACAAAATTCCCAACACTCCTCTAAGAAATTCAAGCTCAAGTGTAATTTACTCTATATCAGGATAACTTTTAATCATACAATTTATCTATCCTCTTAAATGTGCACTCAATTCTTGTTATTTGCATAGGTTTAGAAAATTTACTGTTATCTATAATTTGCTATGAGATTTATTTGTGTGTTATATTTTACTACATAAATATGAATTATATTTCCCTTCATATAACAACTTTCAGTCATTAAACTATCTTATTTAATGGTATAGTCATGCATTTAGTTTTGATATCTAGAATTTGCATAATCACCTATGTGTTTGATTGCAGTTGCATATAGAATAACTATTGCATGCTTTATAGTGGTAAAATTTTAAGAAAAGTTATGGATCTCATTGAAATCTTGAATAAGTTAAACAAAATTGCGAATACTAGTAAAAAACTTCAAATTGGCTTAGATATAATTAACTAACATCTAGGTAATTTAAAAACATGAGTTGAAGGACAAAAATACACCATAAATAATCAAAAAAATGAGGAGAGATCAGAAAGGCATTATAATACTAGAAGAGTTAATAATTTTGAGGATGAATATCTACACAATGAGATCACACATAAAGTTAAGGTCGATGTCACTTTTTTGGATGAACTTATGACCCCCAACGTAGCAGATATGGACTATTTTTTTGAACGGTATGAAATGTCAAAAGCCCGAAGGGTCGGTTTTGTTACGTTAAAGCTACAAAGGTCAATTAAAGTGTATTGGATATCTGTTGAATGAAGCTTAGTAAGAGAGCGATAAGAACCAATAAATTATAGTTTGAAATGAAAGAAAATCTTAGAAAGAAATATATTTCTCCAATTTTTAAGAATTACCTTTTTGACCAGCTGGCTAATTTAAGACAGAAAAATATGAGTGTAACTGAATATATATATAAGTTTGATGAGCTCTTAGTACAATGTGATATTTAATAAAATAGTCGTCAAACCCCTTTCATGATTTCACACTGGACTTAACCTGAGCTCAAGCGTAAAGTGCTTACATATTCTTTAAATTCTATTAAGCATATATTTCAGTACGCTCTCAACTATGAGATATATTTGCACACTTTCAAATGTGCTCGTTTATCAGCTAGCCAAAGGCAAACCCACTATGAGCTCAGGGTGCATAGTTCCCCCGAAGAACTTAATATTTTCTATTTTTTAAAAAAATTCAAGAATATTTCTTGCAAAATTCTCATTTACACATACATCACTCTTCAATTTTTAATTATCGAGTATGATATTGTAATTATGAGAGATGAATGACTCATTTATTAACTGAAAATAATATCTCATTTTTCTAGGATGAATATTTTTTTTGAACTCCAAAAATAAAGGCAAATGCGGTCGATCTCTTTGAAAACTACTCTTCAATATATGTGATGCGGTGCACATGCCTACTTTACTTGTGTCATCATTCTCGGGCTGAATAAAAGATAATAATAAATTATATGTTTTATGTTATATTATTACAATTATAATTATATATTATGTGAAACAGACATCTTTATTTATATTGTAATTTGTAAATTTGCACCGGAGTTAATAGAATAGAAACACAATTGTTTTTTTTTTTAAATTCTAGACTGAGGTGTCGAAAATTTAAAAAAAACGGCCAGGTGCAGTGTACCTGCATTCCTTTCCAGTTAAAATTTGCATGGGAGTACAATTTAGTGGACGATATAGTCACCGCTGACGATAGAAAACTCATTGATGACATCGTTGCTGATGCTATGAATTAAAGTTTGACCCACAACTCCCCCTTTCGTTGCAGGAGTCCCTTATTTTTCTTCTCGATGCTTCTTTTAGCTCCCAACCAGCCAGAACAGAAATCTATAAATAGCCGAAGGAATAAGCTCATGTTTCTCATCAAACAATTCCAAGCGATTTCAGCTCCGAACAAGACAGCGAAATGGCAGCAAGAATCCCTCTGCTTACTCCGTACAAGATGGGGAAATTTGAGCTCTCTCACAGGTACGTGATCATTTGCTTATAATTACTATTAACTCCTTTTATATTTCTTGAAAAATTTTGAATATAATTATCTTTCTCATCAGGATTGTATTAGCGCCACTGACGAGAACGAGATCGTATGGGAATGTGCCTCAGCCGCATGCCATCCTGTACTACTCTCAGAGGACTACCAAAGGCGGCCTTCTCATAGCCGAGGCCACCGGCGTATCTGATACTGCTCAAGGGTAAGTTAACTAATTAATTAATTAATTACGAACATAATATGGAATCAAACTAATTTGTATTTACTTAATTTTCTTACTGCTTAATGATTTAATTTAAGTAGGTATCCTGAGGCTCCTGGCATTTGGACAAAAGAGCAAGTAGAAGCCTGGAAGCCAATTGTGAAGGCTGTGCATGACAAAGGTGGCATCTTCTTTTGCCAGATTTGGCATGTTGGAAGAGTCTCAAATTACGGTAATTAGTAATATTTAATTTGGTCGAAGATTTAAGCAGTTTACATTTCCGTTGAGATCATGTGAACATTTTTTTTTTTTTTTATGACTGTTATGTGCATATCCTGTTGCAATTCATACAGCTTATCAGCCTAATGGGCAAACACCCATCTCTAGTACCGACAAAGGGATTCCACATGATGCTGCAGATGCTATCGAAGACTACCCTCCTCCTCGGCGATTAAGAACTGACGAGATCCCTCAGATCATCAACGACTTCAGAGTCGCGGCTAGAAATGCAATCGAAGCTGGTACGGTTGGTTTCTTAGATCTTTTCAGCTTCCATATGGAATTAAAACTGTCTCCCTCAACCCAAGATAAATGTATTTGCAGATAAAATAATATCTTCTGCTGTGATCAAATTGTAGGTTTCGATGGAGTTGAAATCCACGGCGCACACGGCTACCTCATTGAGCAATTCATGAAGGACAGTGTCAACGATCGGACTGACAAGTACGGCGGCAGCTTAGAAAACCGTTGCCGCTTTGCTCTCGAAGTAGTCTCCTCCGTAGTGGACGAAGTTGGAGCGGATCGGGTTGGCATTCGACTATCACCTTTTACAGACTATGCAGACTGCTACGACTCGAACCCAGAAGCCCTGGGACTCTACATGGTGGAGTCACTCAACAAGTTCAACATTGCATATATCCACATGGTCGAACCGAGAATGGCCATCGTCGATGGCCGGAGGCAGATCCCGCACAGGCTGGCACTGATGAGAAAGGCCTTCAACGGGACGTTCATCGCAGCAGGAGGGTACGATAGAGAGGAAGGGAATAAGGTGGTGGCTGAAGGCTACACTGATTTGGTTGCCTATGGCCGGTTGTTCTTGGCTAACCCTGACCTGCCAAAGAGGTTCGAGCTCGACGCACCGGTGAACAAGTACGATAGGTCAACATTTTATACTCAGGATCCAGTTGTTGGGTACACGGATTATCCATTTCTAGAGTCCTCAGCATAATTATTAGCATCCAAAAGGGGCCTGCCTCTAGAAAAATATTGGTAGCCTCAATTGTTTGTAATAAATTGTCAAGAGATTCGTTGAAGGATGTAAGTGGTCATTGTACTTTACATTATGGAGAGACTATTTCTTGGCATGTAATCACGTATATTGATTGTATCTTCAGCTATAAAATAAATTGTTTTTTTATATGAGAAGTATTTAGCTTCCTTCCAAGTGTTTAGAGCTGATTGGTTTAAAGTTCTTTTTTCCCCCTTCACTATCTATATATTATCTTAAGTTGGTAAAGGTCCATAAACAACTCCATCAACATCCATAATAAATCAGTAGTTTTTTGGATAAAATATATGAAGAGAACCTATTGAGATGATTTAGGCACGTTTAATGCACTATTTAGAAGAATTCAAAAAAATTAGGGGTACTAGTGCTTTGTCGGTATTTCAAATTTGCAACAGACTTGTTCAGAGATTCTAGTTGTGGAAAAGATTCAAAAATAAATATGCAAACGTTAAACTATTCGGGTCACACTTTCGAGACATCAAAACCTAGAGTTGCACCCTTTACGGGCGCAATATGGGCACACATGCACATTAAGATTTTCTAGATCCGCTTGTTCGATATTCATTTCGGGCTCCATTGGATTTGTGTGTGCGCGAGCACTCACTTGGTTCTAGACCAATTAAATCGATTAAGTAATTAAAGAGATAGTATACAACACTATTAAAGTGTTTCTCCCTATTCAATGACTCTGTACAATTCAGAGATCATTCTCTCTGCTTAAAGAAAAAAAAGCCATTGCTCTAGTTGCCATATGTGCTCTCTTTTCCCAGTTCTTCAGCTCTCTTAAGTAGAGAAAATCACTTCTCCTTCACTACTACAACATAGAAAATTTTCTCTTCCTCCATTACTTGCTCACATCTGATATTTCATTCATTCTCTATGCCTGCAACTCTCAAGGAAGAAAAAAAACTAGAGCTGTTCAAGGGACCGTGCATTGCAAGTGCATGCTTGCAAGGGCGCCAGCGATCATTAAATCCTAGAGTAGGTAGGCGTGTATCTACTGCAGAGAGAAATACTCATAACCACTGCATCTTTCAATTTCGTTTTGTGAGCTCCTTAGATGACTTCTGTGATTCTCAAAAGAATTATTACTTTTTTTAATATTTTTTATCAAAGACGGAGGGATAACCCTCCGCATTCCATTAAAGACGCTTAATAGAACATGTCTATGTTACATAATACAAACCAGTCAACTAAATAAATACATACAAAAGCCAATCCTATAGGGTTGTTGATACAATATATTGGAAGTTTAATTCATGTACAAAATACATCAAAAGTGTAGACAACTTCATATAAATTTGCATAACATTTCATTATCAGTGGAGACAAACTTATCTGAGTTTACATACCATTTCATTCATAGTGGACTCCATGAATATACCCAAAGTTTTTGAGCTAAAATGTCAGAAAGTATTGAGAACCAAAATTCAATCTCAATAATCATAAGTCAGATGATTACATATATTTATAAACCTCTCAACTCCACATAAACCACTCAAGCCGATGTTGTACTAAACTCAACCTAAATCCAAATATAAAATAGTATTCTAATCTAACACTCCCCCTCAATTTGGGATATAAATATCAATCATACCCAACTTGTTACATAAATTAGAAAATACAGTTGGTGGTGCAGTTTTAGTTAGAATATCGGTTAGTTGCTCTACGAAGGAGTAAACGGAGTATATATTATTTTTTTTACCAAATTATCTCAAACCAGATAACAATCTACCTCTATATATTTAATACGATCATGAAACACTGGATTTTGAGCAATATAGATGGTTGACTGATTATTATAGTACATAGGCATAGGATCTTTTGAGTTGAATCCAAATTCAGTCAGCAAAATTTTTAACTATAACAATTTGCACGTAGTATGTGTCATTGCCCAATATTCTGTCTCAGCTGAAGATCTAGATACTATATCATATTTCTTACTCCTCCATATGACTATATTACCTCCAACAAATGTAAGATATCCAGTGATCGATTTTCTATCTCGTTTATCTCCTGCATATCCAATATCTGAAAAGGCGGAGATTTTAACATATCTATATTTTTTTTATAAAATAATCCTTTTCAGGAGAACTCTTAATATATGCCAAAACTTTCAAAATAGTTTTCCAATGTATATCCCTTGATTTATGCATGAACTAACTCAGCAGTCCAACAACAAAATAAATATCAGGTCTAGTGATTGTGAGATAGATAAGATTACCAACCATTCTTCTATACTGCTTGATATGCTCATACAAAATACTATCTTCACTCAACACGTCTAAATCTGACTCTATTAGAGTATTAATAGGTTTACACCCAAAACGACTGGTCTCTTCCAAGAGATCTAGCACATATTTTGTTTGAGAGAGAAGTAACCAATGTTTATGATAAGTTATCTCAATTTCAAGAAAATATCTCGGCTTTCCTATGTCTTAGTTACAAAATATTGCCTGAGATAATTCTTTGTCTCAGTCAGACCTATTGTATCACTCCCAATTATTAGAATATTATCTACATACACAGTAAGAAGGACAATACCATAATGAGTATGCCAAACAAAAATAGAATGATTATAGTGGCAACGCTGAAATCTAATACCAGCAATTACAGTGGAAAACTTACCAAACCAGGCTCTAGAACTTTGTTTAAGATCATAAATTATTTTTTTGAGTTTACAGACTACATTCTCCTCCTAAATAACATACTCTAGATATTGTTCCATATACACCTTTTCTTGCAGTAGTGAGCTGGGAGGAGGCACTTTCTAATGACGAGAAAAAAATCAATAGTGATTTCATGTGAGTCACCTATTCATCCCCTTTATGAGATATCGATACTTGTCCAACCTCAGTAGTAGAGACAAGTATGGGTAAAGGAAGAGAAGTATCCAACTGGAATTTTGATGTGGAAGTGAAGTAGGGAATATACTCAAGAAAAATAATATCGGCAGACACAAAATATTTTCTAGCCATTAAATCATAACACCTATATCTATTTTGTATCCTAAAGTATCCAACAAATACACACTTGATAGTACAAGGAGATAGTTTGTCCAAACCAGGAGATAAATCTTGAACAAAATATGTACAACCAAATACTCAAGGTATAAGAGGAAACATATGTGTATCAGGAAAAAAAGGAAAAAGAGATTTTACTATGCAAGACAGATAATGGCATCTTATTTATTAAATGACAAGTACACAGAACAGTATCAGACCACATATATCTGGAAACATGCATGTGAATCATTAATATCCGAGCAACATCAAGAATATATTTATGCTTTCTTTCAGCAACACCATTTGGATGGGATGTGTGAGAACAAGAAGTTTGATGAATAATTCCATTATTAGTACAAAATAAGGAAATATCAGATTTCATATATTCCATAGAATTATCAGTGCACAAAATACAAATAGATGTAGAAAGTTGATTTTTTATTTCATTATAAAATAGTTCAATTATACTAAAGACATTAGACTTTTCGCTTAGTAAATACATCCATGTCATGTGAGAGAAATCATCCATAAATATAAGAAAATTTCTAAAACCCTTAAAAGAAGAAAAACAATATGGACCCTAAATATCAGAATGGACTAATTTAAATGGAAATCTACTACGTGGATTGACTCAATTTGGATATGAGATGCGATGATATTTACCCAGTTCACAAGACTTACAATGTAAAGTAGATATGCTAGCCATAATGGGTACAACTAGACGAAGACTTTGGAGAGAAAGATATTCAAGACACTGATGCCACTGTAAAAGGGAATCAGAAGAAGCAGCAAACCCTGTACGTGATGTCTCATCGAGATAATACATCCCCCTTTACTCATACCCTGTACCAATCTTCATCACAGTTTGGAGGTCCTGAAAAATACAGTAAGTAGAAAAGAATGTTACAGAACAATTGTTAGTTTTGGTAATTTGGCTAATAGACAATAAACTAACATGAAAATTTGGAACAAAAAAAACGTTGTCTAGGATTAATGAATTAGTAGCGTAAACTTTTCTATCACCAATAACTGAAGAAGAAGGCCATCAATAATATGGACAGGAGGGTATTTATATGAAAAATATAGGGATGCGAACTTATTTCTAATACCTGTCATATGGGAGGAAGTTCCAGAGTTTATAATTCATGGTTGGTTAGAGGAAGTAATGTTAGTATCAGTACCTGACAAGGATGTATGAGCAGCATGCGGACTCGCCATGGTGGATTGAAAACGGAAAAGTCCGTCAAGTTCATTTTGTCGAATCTGAACTATCGTTGAAGATGTCGAAGTGCTAGCAGAATTCATTATCGATACAGTATCTTTTATTGGAGGTAAACTAGTAGCAGTTTGTATCCATTATGATTTTCTATACCTCTCATAACAGTATGCGGATGTGTGATTTTTTCTGCCGCAGTAATCACATTCACGAAATTCTCGTTCACCACTGGAGTTTCGATCACCATTTCCACCACGACCATGGCCTCCCCTTGAGTCACGACTGCGACCACGGCCACGGCCACGGCCTCATCCCCGACTAAAAGTAGGGCAGAATACTCATTGGATGCAAGAGTTTAAGGTGCTAATGTAGTAGAACCAATATAAATATGAAGGACTCGGGAATACGTCATTGTCAAGAATGTAATACTATCACCACTAAGAATTTGACCCCTCATCTGGGTCAATAAAGAGGAATCCAATCTGAAGAGAAATTTTGTAATAACTAGATCCTGACGATATTTTCTCAAGATCTTAAGATCTGTAACCAGTGGATAGTAAACCTCAAGCTCATCCCATATGCCTCGGGAGCAGAAAAATACTCGGATACACACATTTGTCTTGTTTGAGTAAACAAGCGCTCATACAGTTTAAAAACTCGCGATATACTTTTCTCATTGTCATATACTTCTTTAAGCGTGTCTTATATTTATTTTGCAGTTTTCAAAAACATAACAGCAGAACTTACTTTTTCTTTCAACTATTAAGGAGCAATGCAATCACGCAACGGTCATTAACAAGCCAATCAGAATACAGAGGATCATGTGCATCTGGTGGATCATGCGTTATTTTCTTTGAGCACCAACAAATACTCTGAACGACTAAGCTTATAACAGATAATTATTGTCATTCAACTTAAAAATAGTAGTAGTAAGATTTTTTTGATATAAATTCTTAGTCATGGTAATAAATGTAGCACTAGTAGTAGATGAATCACCAGCCATAAAAAGAAGATGGAGAACACAAAGTATAGTAAAGTGGTTCGAGCAATAGCAACAATAGACCTGTCGCGATTTTTGAGCAAAAACGTTTCGGGCAAATAGATTCGCTGACTGTCTAAGGCAAATCTATTGCCTTCAAATAGATCTACTGTTGCGCCTCTGCTACTGCTATGCTGCTGCTGCTCCACCTTTGCTACTGCTGTGCCTTTGCTACTGCTTTGCTGCTAGGAGTTTGTTTTAAAGAAGCCGCCACAGGTAAGTTAGGATTTTGTTTTTTTTTTTTGTATTTTTGAGCGGATGGTTGAGATTGATAGGTAATCGAATCACACGGTTGAGATCTATTTTTCAAACCTACTATGATACCATGTCATAAAGTATTGAAAATCAAAACTCAATCTCAATATTTATAAGTCAGAAGATTATATATATTTATAGACCTCTCAATTTCACATAAACCACTCAATACGCAATATGGTACTAAATTCAAACTAAATCCAATTACAAAATAGTATTCTAATCTAACACTAAACAATACATGTGCACGTTGGATCAGCTCGGCTTAGCACAACTGATGCTTTGCAAGCGCGTGTATGGCATATTTGTTGGACTGATACCAACTGTCTAGTTTAGCTAGTCATGGTAACGGCTAGTTCACTCGGGCAAAGTGACCATTTGGACCAACATGGCCCTCAATAAATCCTATGTCCTGATTATACAAGAAAGACTAACACCTCAAAACACAAGAAAATTGTAATTTCTCCTCAATGCTGACAAGCTTTCTCTTTTACTTGATCAAGCCCCCTTTTGCAAAGAATTTCTCAAACACAAAATTCTTTTAGCTGGGCTAACAGGTTCATTTCTAGGGGTTTGTCTCCTTTTGTGGCTCACGCGCGATGGAACTATGGTGGTTTGGGTGTTTTTACCACTAGAAAGTCATTGAATTGGTGAGTCATATGCATGTGAAGAGGAGTCCTCCATCGAATCGTGATTTCACATACCATTGTAGACCGTAACACTATTCTAACTATATAATTACTCTTTCGCGAATATGATTTTCTCTAGATCTAGCATGTTACATGCGATAATATAAAGAATCATTTCTTATTATGGTAGTTATATTAGTAAATCTAAATAGAAAAATTGAACTTTGCCACCCCCAACTCCCTTAATTATTGCTTTTTTAAAGCTAATTACTTGAATCTAACTACTAAAAACATAGCAAAATTTTTACATTTGGGTTTTTGATAGAATCTCTATTATAGTTGTTACAATTTGTTTACTCTCAAACCACTTAGCAATTGCTGTTAGTGACCGTTGTAATTGGTTATGCAATGGTTTTCCTGAATCATTGTCATTGAATTAGTAATGATTTTCTTAACCATTGCAAAATTTTATAACTATAACAATTGTAAAGGCACGTATAAATTGCAACGGTTTTTCATAACCATTGTAATCGATATGTATAACTTACAATAGTTTTTCTAACCATTGTAATAGGCAAGTATGAATTGTAACAGTTGTCATAATCATTGTAATAAGCAAGTATGAATTACAAGAGTTTCTAATATTTGTTACAGAATGATAGTAACATTTTCGCTTAACCGTTACTATTGATTTGCAACAGTTTTATGTAATAGTTGTTATAACTGTTGTAGTTAAGATCATAATGGTTGTAAATAACCATTACAAATTTATTCATACGCAATAGTTATAACGACCGTTGCAATAGTCAATCAAAACTATTGCAAACATCTTCTGCAACAACAACAATCAATTATAGCGGTCACTAACAGCAGTTGCTAGATGTTTCACAATAAATTTGGCAACCAGAGTAAACAAATTGTAACAATTATATAACAATTACAATTAAAATTATATTTCTATCTATATTGCAATATTACCTATACACCAATATTTATACAGGACATTCATCAAATAAAATATATCAACAATAACAATATAAGCCCTTTTTCCTCCCCAGTACTCGGACAAGGCATTCTAATATGAAATACATAATAATAATTTAAAAATAACAAAAGGAGACAAACTAAGATAACGTAATCAAGTTTGATATATGTAATAAAAGTTCAAAATAAGTACACTATATTGTTCTAAAACATCAGCCAAGAAAATAATTCTTACAAACAAATTATAATTATTAAGTTTCACAAAATGAAATTGAATAGGATTTTCAGGCGTCATCTTTGTCTCTTTCTATATCAGGATCATCATCATCTTGTCCCACCTATAAAAATAATTTATAAGAACAATTAGAATAATAAAACTTGAGACTTTTTACGCACTATATATGAAATTGGATTGAACAATTAGAGTAATTTCATATTCAAACAAACTCTTCCACAATAGAATTTGGGAACAATTTCTAATTTTGTATGGTTTAAACAAACCGGGACTCCTAATTAATCATAGATCTAAAAGATTTTGAAGGAGCTTTTCGATAAATAGAAGTCCACATAAATCTGATGCTGATAGTACTAAATATCACTAAGTATCCTTGTATTAACAATGTCTAATGTTGTAAATTTCTTAAAGTAACAATGCTTCATAGCCATTCATAAACCTCACCTGCATAAATGGACTAATGTAATGATAGTGACTTAATCAAGATTTAGGTTAATTAAGAAAAGATGATTATATGAAAATTGCAGGAAAGTTATACTATTTATTAATCTTTGCATTAATTAATTATTTGAATTGGCACTTGCAAATATCATAATGTTTAGGATATCATAGCAAATTACGAGACTAACTAAAATTGTGACCGCTCTTAAATCATGATCCATACATTGTCATGAATATTTGCTGGCTAGCCTACTTAACCATCATGCCCAGTAAAAATCAAAGAGTTACAGTATCACTCTTTAACTATTTGTCGTAGCTTTTAATAAACATGAGCCAAACATATTCGAATAAACATAAAATCATTAAAGTAATGACAATATATAAAAATACTTTTTAGAGAGATGAAAAACACAAGATTTTGAATAACCGTAGAAAAAGGAGAGACCAACATGTTAAGTTAGTTCAGATGTAAGTATAGTCCCACATCGGATAGGACAAAAAAAATCTATGAGTTTAAATATAAAGTTGGGGTCTTAACCTAATGGTTTAAGATTTTGGATCAAACTGGTTCTTACAGGCTCTGCATAAAAATAAATAAATAAATAAATAAAAAAATCCAGTCTTGCAAGCAGGCCATAGAAAAAATTTATTCATTTCAAGTTTAGAGTCTTTAGATAGACAGACATACAGGCAGTGTGCAATATAAAATACCATGGACATTATTTCTACCGTATAAGAAAGTGTGTTAATTAGTTCATTTACAAAACCCTCGGATGAAGAGAAAATCTGCTAATTAGTGATCATAGGCAGTCGGGTGAGGCCGGAATCTCGAATTCCCTACTCGCTGATGAAGAAGCAGTGCATGCAGAAAGGGAGAGTGAAGTTGGTTCGGGCGGAGACCAATATAGGCTCTAGAGGCTATCAGGATGCAAGCACGCCCAACGAGAAAGGCCCTGGGAGTCTCACTCATTGAATAATAGACATTCCTTCCATTGATAAATGCAAATCGGAGGAGTGGGTACCCATATAATAGCACACAGAGGAAAAAAAAAAATTCTAAAACTAACAAAATAATTATTAATTTATTGAACGCAACTTCAATCAAGATTTTGTTCCTTTTAACAGTAAGTAATGAATAATAAAATATTTTACGAAGTAATTTAATATACTTATATCTACCACCAAATACTATGTAAGTTCTTAAGTTAACGAACGATGATGATGTAGAGGGACAAGTTTCTCTGTCTAATTTATATAATCTTTCTGCTTTGTCTAATTTATATCTTTCTACACCAACTTTTGCCATTGAAAGAATGACCATAATTTTGATTACTTACCCAAGTTAAATCCCACAATAGACTTGATGGCTTTTTTATACAGTAAATTTACTATCAGGGAGTCTACTTGTGAAAAAAAAAAGTTTTAATGAGACATGTATATTATATTCTTCATCGGTTAATTCAGGCAAACTATTTCAGCGGTTAAATAAAATTTATATGACTAAAACAAACCATCGAAATTTTTAAATATTAATATAAACAATAATAATTAAATTAAAATAACTTGCAATTTATAATAATTGAAACTGAGTGTCACAGAATTAACCAGCCTATCCAGAATTATGTGTGGTGGTAGATGAACGTTGTTTCAATATGTGGAAGGCACTTCTTGCATCAGGGAATTGTGGAATAGTAGGTAAAGGATTATTAAATGTATCAGGTATCTGAATATTTGGGTTGATTTCTTTTAGTTGAGTTAATACATCTTACAGTCCATTCATCACCATTTCGTATTTCTTCTCCATCTCTACTACTCTATATTCTCTAGCAAACAGTTTCTTGATGACATCATTCGATAGAGAACTTGCGTATTTCTTCTTCCCATAGAGTGACACTCGGCCGGGATGACTTTTGACTCAATTTATCTCTTTGTAGAAAGACTTCTCTTTGTTTCTCTCTGAATTAGTTTAGTATAGAATATAGAGGAGAAGAAGGACAAGGAAGAAGAATAACTAATACCTGGTATGATGGTATATGCACAAGTTAATAAATATAGTATAAACTTCAGAGACAAACATAGTGGGCCATTTCATAAGTTATTTTTAAACTACAGGAGTTTTAGGGAAAAATATAATTTAAATGATTTTAGGACAAGTTATTTATTGTTACTTTCGACAGGACAAAAAGTAAAAAAGTAAAAGGGAAAAAAGAAAGAAGAAAAAAAGAAAAAGAAAGAGGAGAGGGGCTAGAAGAGTATTAGTCCGCAGAGAGCAAAATTATCACCATTGATAACATTACTATTTGATGTAACTGTACATGTACATACTAGTCTCTCACTATTTTCAATTTCTTTTAATTTTTTAATATAAAAGTAATTATTACTTGGTTTAAAAATACTATAAGTAAATTTACTTAATTAGTTTTAGGTTGTATGATTGTTATGTAATGAAAGAATATAAATAAGAAGAAAAAAAAAATGAAAGACAATGTCAAATATAGAATAGAGCAATAATGAATCTTAAATAAGAAATAAATAAGCATGGAAAGAATATAATCCTATTTGATCAGTAATTTAAACAATAATTCAACTTGACGCTCATAGGCCCTAATAGGATTAGGCCTTTATATAAAAACAAAACTTTTTAGTTTTTAGTAAACTATATTATCTACATGTTGAGTTTAGACTTATGTTGATCTTAGAAGTAAAATTAATTAGTTTTTTTTTTTTAACTTGGATTCAACTAGTACAACCCATTTATTATTAAGCCTTTAAAAAATAATGACGAGAAGCAAGAAAGAAAAAATAACGGAGTCTTCCAAAAAAATGAGGCCTAAGGCCACTGTCTCAGTGGCCTAGTGGTTGGCCGGCCCTACTGGCCTCGATCTTAGATCATTTGGTGAAATTGCCTCTGGAAATCCCTCTGGTAAAAATCAACAATCGAGATATTATTTTCTATCGAAAAATAAATATAGATAAAATCTATGTCCAAGATGATAAGATTAAATAAAGGGGCATCAGATCAACCGAAAGAAATAGGGTCCAAAAAATAAAAATAATGGCTGACATGTTTACAGTATCCAAAAAATAATTAAAAAAAAAACAACTACTAAGATGTCTACAATAGGAAAACAATAAAATCTGTATTCAGATTTCTCAATCTAAATTTTTAGTAACTTACCATATTTACTAGAGTTGGGCACACTTGATTTTTTAAGATCATAACAATAAAGTCGAATATGTCTTATTCTACCGCATTGATGATATGTTGGAACACATTTATTTCTAATGACACACGTGTAAGTCCTAGGATTGCAATTATACTTAACAGTTGTAAGCTTAGGTGTAGAAGATCTTACCTTTAATAATAAGCGTTGCTAAATTTATTCTGCAATGGTTGATAAGCGTTGCCTAAGATATTAAAACCGTTGCTAAATTTATTTGCAACGGTTTTGAAATCCATTGTGCTTGCCACCATTGCAAATAATAATAGCAATGGTTTTGATTAAATATTGCAACGGTTGTTAGAACTGTTCCGTAAGAATAAATTTGTAATGGTTAAATATAACCGTTGCGATCTTCGATACAACGGTTATTATAACTGTAGCATTAAAATATTGCAACTCAATAGTAATGCTTGTAGATAAATGTTACAATATTCCCACAATATTTATCAGAAATTGTTGCAATTCATACTAACCTATTACAATGGTTATATAAACCGTTGCCAATTAAACATGTCTATTACATTGATTTTAAAAACCGTCGCTATTTATACATATTTATTACAATGGTTTTAGAAAATATTGCATTTTATATATGCCTATACAATATTTTTAAAAACCATTGCAGTAAGTTCTATTAAATTGCAATGGTTTAAAACCGTTACTAAGTTTTTGATAACTGTTGGAAAAAAAATGTTGCAAACTAAATAACAACATTTAATAATAACCGTTGCTAACTTTTTGCAACGTTTATGGGCTACCACAGCTAACAAATTGTAACAATTACATAACCGTTGTGATTATAAATATATATCTCACTGCATATTATATTATTTCTTGTACACTAATATATCTACAAAATATTCATCAAATGAAATATATCAACAACAACAACATGAGCCCTTTTAAATGTCCCCAACATGATGGACTAGGTATTCATATACGAAATAAATATTAACAATTTAAATAGAATAATAAAGAGACAAATGAAGTTAACATAATCATGTTTGACATATGTAATAACGTTCAAAATAATTAAGTATAAACTATTGTTCTAAATCAAAAACTACAAATTGAACTCAAAAACATAACTTTGGATGTTCTTACAATAAAAACAAAATATAATTAATAAATTTTACTAGATGAAGTTAAATAAAAATTTCATGCATTGTCCATTTCTATGCCGTTAGTATCTTTGCCTCTTTCTATATTTGGGTTATCATCATCTTGGCCCACCTACAAAACAAATTTATAAGAACAATTAGAATAATAAAACTTGAGACTATATACACACATACTATATGAATACATAAAAAAACTAAATTCCAGAATTAATAACTTGCATTTATAATAATTTAAACTGAGAGTTACAAAATTAACCAACCTGTTCAGAATTATCTATAACAGTAGATGTATATTGTTTAAGTATCTGAAAGGCACTTTCTGTTTGAAGAGGCTTTAGGACAGTAGGTAGATGACTATTAAATGAATCAGATATCTGGATATTTGGATTAACTTACTTTATTTGAGTTAAAATGTCTTGCATTATTTGAGTTAAAATGTCTTGCAATCCATTTATCATCATTACGTACTTCCTCTCCATTATAGCTACTCTCTGTTTTCTAGCAAGTAGTTCTATGATGACATCATTAGATAGAGAAGTCGTTATTGGTTTTCGTAAATTTGATAGTGTAATACCCTTTCCATATTGTAGTACTCGACCGGGATGGTATTTGAATACTTTCTATATAAAATTATCCCTGACTATTTTGTTTTCAGATGTTTCTGATGACTGTGCAGTTATCTGGTCTAACTCAGACTAAATATAATATAGAAAAATCATATCAATATTTTGAAATTTATCATTCCATATATATAAATTTGGAAATAGAAAAAACAATTCAAGATATCTTAGTTTCATTATCAATATTAAATGTTCCATCCTTTCTCTAGTGAGTCATGATAAACATGTCAACTTCATCTAGTGATTTCTCATTTGGCAGTCTCTTCTTCTAATGAATAAGTATAAACCAAAATAAATTAACATTCCGTAATTTTATTTTCATGAGTGTATTTAAAATTTTTAAAAATCACCCGTTCCTCTCGGACTCTAGCAAAACTTTTATAACCCATCGTATGCGTATATTTTGACTTCTTTCTGTTGGTAGTGTTCTTCTCACTTTCAACCTACAATAACATTGAAGATAAGAAACGTATGCATGTATAAATTTAATTGGATAATTAACTTTTAGATTTTATAAGTAAAATTATGTACCTTTGATTTCTCTGAACTCCAACACTTTACCATGTGCTTCTATTGTTGCATTGGTACTGAAATGGGTTGATCATTGATTGCAGTTGATCTCCGTGTGTGAGGGTTAAAGTGTTTCTTTTTCAATCGACTTTTCCAACACCATCATGCTGCTCCAATTGTAATTAATACCCATTTTTTACCAGCTTCATCAATAATGAACTTTTCTTGCAACATAATAATTTATAATAATCAACTTATTAATTGACATGCAGATAAATATCTTAGTTTTGTAGCAAAATATTACATTAACCATTTTCCACCAGTTTTTGTTTCCTTGGAGACTGCATGCCAGGTCTCAATGTTAAGAGGGAGTAACATTGCATTTCGAGCTATTGTTCCCAAGTACGAACTTAAGTTTGCAACATCCTTACTTGGACCAATAGGTTGGATTATCATTTAAAATAATGACTGGTTGAGCACTCTCATTTCTCTCTACTATCTTCAAGCATCTAGTTTCTTTCCTAATAATCCTCTCTGAAAGAATTTATTTCACAATACAAATCTAAAAGTTAGAATATAAGTTAAAAAAATTATACAAGTTTAAAAGATTACAATCTCAAGTACTACTAAATTACTGGCTTTTACCTTTGTTGATTGTGTTGTTATTTCTGGAAGCAGATGGATATTCATCATCTTGGATATTTGGGGTAGAAGATTAAACTCTAATTTCACAATACGCAATTTCTTTTTTGCAATTTTCTTACCTTTTGATAGTGAAATATCTTTATGTGCATTATCTTTCTTTATGTTGTTATCTTCATCAGTAATCCATTGATATTCACCATATATATGACAGAAATTTGAGTATGCATGTTCCTTCCAAAATAACATGCAATCATTCTTGCAAGCATCATATTTTTTCGAATCTAGCCCCAATCATCGCATTATACTACGAGTCTAATTAAAACTTTTTGGAATTGTTTTTATATTTGGAAATGCCTCATTTAGAGCCTCCAGCATTGCAGTGAAGGACACTTTGGACCATCCATGAAGACACTTTATAAGGAATATTCTAATAATGAATGTAAGTTTAGTTACTGGAGCTCCAGGATATAATTCCTGTTCACAATCTTTTAGTAGCCTTTGAAGCTTTTCCAAATCATTATCCAACTCATGATCAATACCATCATAATTATTTCCATCTTCGCCTCTCTCAAGATGTTCATAGATGTAAGGATGTGCATCATATAGTATCTCCTCAATATTATTATGTAAGAGGGATATATTTTTCATATGATCTTCTCTACCATCTGAAAATTCAGTGTTATAAAATCTTATACCCTTCCCATGGAAACGCCAATTCTTATATGTTGGATCAATACTTTTAATTATTAAATGACTATACACATCCTTTCCATTTTGCCATGTACAATTGTTGCACTCTTTACATGGGCATAAAATGTATCTTTCTTAAATTGTATTAGTCAGAGCAAAATTTAGGAAACTTAAAATTCCATCAATATATTTTTGGGTAGTTCTATCACAATGCATTGAACTTTTGTCCATTTCTTATTAGACTTTTATCTGTAAATTAAAAATCACGAAAGTTAAAAATATGTCAGTGATTACATTAAGTAGGACAAAGTGATACAATAATAAATACTTATTAGATTGTGATGTAAAAATAATTAATTTTTTGTAATTTTTAATGAGTTGTGGAAGAAAAAAGGAAAATGAAAGATATTTCTTCTTATCTTTTCCTCTCCCAAAACAAAAGGGTCACCTTTCATATTTCCCGGCCTTTACATAAACAAGTTTATATGACTTCAAGATTATGTCTAATTAAGCATCGATAAAGACTTTCTAATATTATTTCTAATTAAGCATCGATAATTATTATGAACAAGTTTCTATGATTTCAAGATTATGTCTAATTAAGCATCGATAAAAATTATGTCTAATTAATCAAATATACTACTGATCGCCTAAGTCCAAGGCAAAAGTAAGATATTTATCAACTAATATTGAATATTTAATATTTTTCCCTTGATCAGGAGAATTTTTCTGCACTTGCAAAGACTTTCCAAGTCTCATGAATACTATACTTGTAGCTAGTATCCTTTAGGATACTTTTGATCTTCTCCAAAATTTTAAAATTAATTAATTTGGGTTGAAATAAAAATTAACAAATTCAAGTGGAATCCCCAAAAAAAAAAATTAAGTGGAAGAAGATATGTCCGCATAACAGTCAAGTGGAATCCCCAAAAAAACCAACTTCTAGTACTAAAGAAGAAGGGCACATTTCAACTAGGACAACCATAAAAATGTGTATTTCAAAATTAAAGTGCAATTTCCACATTTTAAGGTATCATACCCTTTCTAAATGTAATAAAAGCAATACCTTCTCAAGAAGAAATTTTATCATAATATTTCATATTGCATCCTATTTAAAATTCATCATGTCAGTGACTATAACCTATAAATGAGTTTTTTTTTTTAAATGAAGCATAATTCACTACTAATATATACATGCAGACACTCAGAGAGATTATAGTGATAAATAAATGATAAAGAAGACATATTTAAATGTCATCTTGTTGTTTAATTGGTTTACATTGTTTTAGTAAAAAACTAGAAGTAAACTAACATTTCTAAGATATCAACTATTTTTCAGAATTAACACTGCAGTAAACATATTTAACTCTTCAATTATAACATGCATGCATGCATACCTACCCCATGCCGGCATGCGCATACACACAATCAAAATTCGAATTCTTGTAACCTAACTGGTTGAACTAATGACACCTCAATGCTATCTCTTTACAACAACTCAACATAATGATTTTGATTAAATAAGCATCAATAATTTTGACAAAAACTTTATCTTTAATTTCTACCACTAACATTATAATCAACAACCCATGGGCTCTTTCCAAATTTAAAATTCAGTTCTGTCTCACGATCAAGTCACATCCTTATGATTAACTACTTAAGTTTAATCTACTACTCGATTACCACCTTCGAATAATGTGTTTTTATTTTTTTTCTTTTCTTTATTTTCACCTCTACAAATTGAATATGAAATTAAAATATAAAATAGTTCTTTTTTTGAAATTAAATGTGTTACCTTGTGTGTGCTGCAGAGGTGGACCGCGAGGCGTTCGATGTTTAGTGGAGGCGGAGCGGAGCAGAGGAGCGGAGGAGATCGGGAGATTTAGTGTGTGTGCTGCAGAGGTGGACCGCGAGGCAGAGCAGAGGAGTTCGGGAGATTTGGTGTGTGTGCTGCAGAGGTGGACCGCGAGGCAGAGCAGAGGAGTTCGGAAGATTTGGTGTGTGTGCTGCAGAGGTGGACCGCGAGGCATTCAGTGTTCAGTAGAGCGGAGGCGGAGTGGAGGAGTTTAGGAGATTCGGTGTGTGTGCTGCAGAGGTGGACCGCGAGGCGTTCGACATTCAGTGGTGCGGAGCGAAGGCGGGGCGGAGCGGAACAGAGGCGATTGGTCGGTTTTTTTAAGAACGAGAGAGAGAGAGAGAGAGAGAGAGAGAGAGAGAGAGAGAGAGAGAGAGAGAGAGAGAATTTTACGACAGAGAGAGAGAGAGAGAACGGGAGAAGTTCGGTTACGAGAGAGAGAGAGAGAGAACGGGAATTAGGGTATATTGGGGAGAGGAAACGTTGTGTGAGGAGATAAACCCTAGGTATTTATAAATAATTTTTAATATTTAAATAACATTAAAAGTTTATTTTTAAAAAAACTAATATCACATGTAAACATATAAGTTAATTAGATTACATAGAAAGTTAACTTATTTATGTTTAAAAATATTTCTTAAAAAAAAAATTACTATTACATATTATATATTTCTAAAACATATATAACATATTTGTAGAATTGAAACCTAGATCTATTTAATATAAAATATTATATATATGAACATATATATTTATACTTCATCTTGAAGATGTTGAGGAACTTTTGTTTAATATTGAGTGAAAATTCCTGCAGATTAAAAAGTATAAGGAAAAAATACTTCATACTCTATGTTTGAATCCGAGTAAATTCTTATATTCAACCACATGCATGGGATCATAGTTTTAATTAGAGTTGTGATATTATTAATGTGAATAAGATATATTTTATGCACAAATAGTACATTCTCAATTTGTGAGAAATATCCTAACAAACTTAATTATTTTAAAAAAAAACTAATATTTATACTTTCGATAAATTATGTAACATCAATATATATATCAATTTTTCTTTTAAAAATGATGCACAAGAAAAATAATAAATTGGAAAAAAAATCAAAATAAAGGAATAAAATTTTTAAATATATTTTATTTCTAAATTTTTTTATTTCTAATTTTATGGTTAAATGGATAAGGTAACGACTAAATTCTACGTATAAGTAAAGTTATCGTAAACATTACTATATGTTATTTTAGTTATATATGATTCTAACTTAAACTTCACTAGTACATAAATTATATATATATATATATATATATATATATATATATATATATATATATATATATATATATATATATATATATATATTATGCTTAATTAATAAATAATTATTTTCATTTTTGGATAATCAAATTATTTCCGAATATTTTATTTAGCTACACTTTTTTTAACCGTTGTATATAAAACGTTGCAAATGATTGAATATACTGTTATAGTTATGCTAATTGTCATTAAATTTTAATATTTAGATACAATTCTTAAAATGTTGTATCAAAATTGTCAAAAAAAATGTTACTTTGTAACAATTGTTTAAACCGTCACAAAATAATAATTTAGTAACAACTAAATAAGTATTGCAATATAAACGTGACAAATAAGCTATCTTTTGCAACATTTTTTAAAAACATTGTAAAATATAATATATCGAAATGGTTTTAGGAGAGTTACATAGTAACCATTGCAACAAAAAAGATCTATTGTAATGGTTAATTTAAACATTACTAAACATATTATATTACAATGGTTTTAAAACAGTTGCACAAAAACCATTGCTAAATACCCCATTTTCTTGTAGTGTTTGTTGATGTAGGTATACTTACCTTTGGTTTCTCAATCTTGATTGCTGACTTGATGAAATAAGTAATTAGAGCAGTAGTTGATTTAGAATGTGCAAGTCCTTCATATTTATTTCCCACTAATTGTATTCTCACTATTTCATCCAATTCTGACTTTCCTGCAAATATAAGTTGAAGTGACAAATTAGAAGTGTTTAAATCACTTTTAAGTTCGCATACACTATTATCCAATTTAGCATTAGAATCTTGAACATATTTTCACTTGATGAGAGCAGAGTCCACCAGATTTATTAGTTTCTTTTGGCTCTCCCCCAAGAAAGCAATGTTCATGGAGTTCAATTTTTACATTTCAAGCTCCTAATTCCTTTTTACTTTCAAGTCCAATTTTGAATATGCTTCTTCTACCTTCTTCATCAAAAACTTGATCTTTTTCGTGAGCTTCATATTCTATTTCTTCAATTTTAGCGATATCTCAAATAGTTTGTTGTATACATCCTAAATATCTTATTCTCATTTGAATCATAACCCTCATTGTTAGTACATGGATTATCTGAAATAATCACACAAGAAGAACTAGTAGAGACAATACAAGTAGTTAAAGAAATAAAATAAGTTGATTCATTATCTGATATCTCAATATTAGAATTATCATAATATCCTGCATGGCTTATATAGATTTCCCTTTTCCTTTTCTGATTAGCACATTCATGAACATAATGACCAAAACCAAGACATTCACAACATAATAAACCACTTGATCTTTCATTTGAATTCTTTTCTCAGTTTTAAGCTCCACTTTATTATTCTGTTCATTATTCTTACATGCAGATGTTTTTCTTGTTTGCAGGAGTAGCATTATTAGAAACATTTTTCTTCAAAAATATTTTTTTTTATGGCGTTTCATAAAGTTAGTGACAACCTCATGATCAATCTCAAAATTAGTGTCAAGATTACATCTCTCATGTTTAGTGTTCAAAATTAATTCTTTAGATTTCTCTTTCTTCTAGTTATTTGCCTCACAGGTTTGCAACCTTCCAGCCAATTCATCAAGTTTCAGTTTGTTGGCATCTTTACTTTTCTCAATAGAAGTCACTTTTAATTGGAATCTATTAAACAAAGATTTAAAAAAATTTCCTAACTACTTTCTTATGTTTTTCATCTACCATAAAAACCATCAAACATTTCATCTTCATCCATAGTTAATTTCTTAGTGTTTGATTAGCTTTTGAAATTTCGACACTACAACAATATCAAAATTTCGACACTACAACAATATTTGTGCCCTCATTGTGATTTTAAGAATATCCCAAGCCTCTTTGGTGCCCATATATGTAATAATGCTTCTACATTCATTTTATTTTGCTCCATTAAAGATAACACAAAGGATTTTGAAGTTACACTAAGCAAGATCTAGTTTAGTAGTCATCCAATTCTTTTCAGGTTTAGTTTCTTATCTTCACCAATAGGTGGTTCTCAACCATTAGAAACAAATGCCTAAACCTTTATACCTAAAGACACAACATACATTCTCATTTTCGCTTTCTAGTATGGATAGTTACGCTCTTCAAGTGAGGATAGTCTATTGGTAGATTGACCCTCTAAGAATACTTACAAAATCAATTAAAAGATCAGATTCTAGTAGAATTAACCTAATCTGATACCAATTAAAAGAGAAAGAATTTCACATAGTATCGAACTATAGGAAATCGATTAATAATAAATGTCTATCAATCAAAGCACAATAACAATTCTCAATCAATCAGCATAAATAGGCACAGAAATTTAATGTGAAAAATTCAGATTTGATGAAAAACCATGAAAGAGCTGCACTATGATAAATGTCAATTATAACAGTTTTAATCAAGTTAACTCTACTACTCGTTCTTTTCATATTTGTATTCAGCTAATTATGCATGATTTCACCCTTTGGACATATATACTTTTCGATGAGGAACGAGTACAGATCTTAGGTGGACTTGAGCTCTCTGAGGCACACATGATCAGCATCCTTCCTTCAATTTGGAGATGATTTTTGCCTTGCCATGCTTGGAGAGAGATATGTGATACCTTCTTTTTATGTACTTTTTCTTTGATTTATATAAGGACTAATGTAATATGATGATCACTTATATGGGTGATTAAACTCTTTAACTCTTATATAGTTCTATTATCTACTTGTTAGTGGAATGCGGAGGGCTCCCACCCACTGTTTTGCTTAAAAAAACGGTTTTAATCAAGATCGTTAGATAGCCACAACTGAATAATAGCTCAATATCTGTTGGAGGAGAAAACTTCGAAAAAGAGAAAAAGGTAGCAAATAGCTTCATGAATGCAAGGCTATCTCACAGCCTTGCATCGGCTAGTCAGATGCGAAGCTCAGCTTTGGGCTGAGAAGTAAAACGCGAGGCTAGCTCTTAGCCTCGTGCCCCAGAGCTATTAGCTCCTCGTGGACAAATTCTTTGAATCTATAATTAATTCTGATTGAGATTTGGGATTATCTAGTACCCAAATTGAATCCTACCAAACTACAAAATCTAGAGATTTAAGTCAAAATCAAATATTTGATTAAAATTCTTGATGAATAAAAAGATCTTCTATTCCTATCCCTAAGAAAAATTTTGATAACTAACTAAAGTCTATAAATAGCCTTCATGAGGAGACTTTCGAGGATCTTTTGACAATTTAAGTTACACTTAGAGCCTTGAAGCCTTTAGATCAGTAGAGAGAGAGAAAGAGCTAGGGTCGGCCTTCTTCTTCAACAAATAGGAGTTCTTTACGTCAGATTGTCAATATGTTCTACTAGTTAGATCCTATCGCCACATTAGAACCCACTTTTTATTGTAAAAGAGAGCGTTAATATATAAATCCTCTCATTTATTTTTCTTTTGTTCTTCTTTCACTGTAATTTTGCAAATTATTGTAATCAATGGAAGAAAGTAAGAATTTTGTAGAGAACAAATTGGTGACTATAGTGGGAGATGTCTCTTTCACTGAATAAGAGATCGTGGCGCAATCAGATATGAAGAAGATTGGATCGGTCGTGGATATGCTCGTCGTTGAAATCAACCAGCAAATGTTTGAGGATTATCTCGCCTCTGGGTCAGTTAATCCAACCGCAACGAGGCACTAGCGCTGTGTGATCTCTAGAACCCATGAATCGGGCAAAGAGAAATTCTTCGTTAATCGGGGATCCTTTGAGTCCGCGATCATAGAGTCATCATACGAACGGAAACCCCTAGGGGTGGGTCCTGTTCTTCCTGCCGAAGAGGGACAGAATATTGGTTTTACAAGAACAAAATCATCGAGGAAGATGAAGAGCCCTCAGAGCCCGTGTAAAATGCGAGGCAGAAGCACAAGTAGAATACAAGGCTATCTGTTTATCTCGCAAACTGGCTTGCGTGAATCGCAAAAACAGTGAAAATCGCATAAAACGTGAAGTTAATCACAAGCCAGGGTGTGATGAAAATTCTCCACGTGATGCTAAGTTTGAATCTGAACTCGGACATAAAACTGGAAAAGTATCCAAAACTCGCGTAAAACGTGAAGTTAATTCCAAAGAGGAGCCAACGTGTGAAGAAGATTCTCCACGCGAGGCTATCGATCTTGGACGTAAAACTGGCTAAGTTGCCAAAACTCGCATAAAACGTAAAGTTAATTCAAAAGATAAGCCAGCATGGAAAGAAGATTCTCCACATGAGACTATCGAACTTAGACAAAAACTTGAGGCTAGCGTAAAAAGTGAAACTATTGAAACTTGCATAAAATGAGAAGTTTAAGCCGGCGTGTGTGGATACTCCCCCATGCGAGACTAAACAACCACTAGAAGTTAAACTTCTTTAGAAATTCCAAGCCAGCGTAAAATGCGTGGCAGCGTAAAATGCAAAGCTACATCTCAGCCTCATGTGAGAGCATGAAAATGCAAAGCTAACTACCAGCTCTACATAAAACAGCCAAGATACAGATTGTAGGCTAATGAGCAGAGTAATGAACATCTGACAGATCAGCAGCTCGATACTACTCTCCATTAGCTAAGTGGGCCCCACACCCATGTCGGCGAAAAATTCTGGAAAAGCAAAGCAGATCCACGAATTCAGAGACAGAAGCCCGCAACTCATCGGATCCGCGAATCTAAGGAACTGAGGTCCGCGAATCTTAGAAACTGAGGTCCGCGAATCTAAGAAATTGAGGTCCGCGATCCAGACGACAGAATAGGTTCGCGAATCTAAAATTGAGATTCGCGACACTACCCATAGCTTTCGGGTAAGGGTTTAATACAAAGTCACCTGACCCGAATAGCAGAGTTGCCACCTTGGATCGTGGGGCTAACTGCCAAACGAATGCAGCGGCGTCACTCTGTCGTAGGAGCAACCGCCTAACGAATATAGCGGCACTTCTCGAGTAGTGGGAGCTAACGGTCGAGCAAATATGGCGGGACGTTACTCCAAGCCCCCTATAAAAGGCGGAGAGCGAAAGAGACACAGGACACGGACGGACAGATAGAGACAAACGTCTTCTCCCAGAAATTACCCCTTGTGATCAAGAGCAAAGAGCCCATTTTTCTTTCTTTTAACCAACTGAGAGAGATTGTACGGAGTGTCAACGGAGAACAGGATCGTCCTCCATAACTACCTAGAAACCCAGCCTTAAACAAAGAGGAAGTCCATCTTCCTCATCTTCTGTAAACGGGAAACCGTTAGATTGTAATCCTTTATTGAAAGATTGTCAGTAAGGAGAAATTCAATTTTTATGGCCCGTTGGCTTGGCTTGGCTGGCTTATTTGATGGCTTGGCTGGTTCTACATTGCCCTACTTTGATGAGTCCTGCAGACTCGCAGATTGACTTAAGTGCGACCAAAGTGCAGCACTATAAGAGGTCGCAGTGGAAGGGAGGCTACATGGCCGCGATCCGCAAAACCCTTCATCATTTCTCAACTTTTGAGTTGTTTAGATGTTTGGCATACTTCCCGAATGCTGGGTACGGGGAGGAATTCGCGGACACTACTGGTGTCGATAAATTTACTACCCTCTCCTCGGGATGTTTCTAGTGGTTGATAAACATCCGTCCAGGGCATCTGGTTCTTCATTTGGGGGAACCTTTGCTATATCGAGGCTTACTACCCGAGTCGCTTTGCCCGACAGTTTGGGTATGATCAGTTTTACGTTGGCAATCCCAATAGAGAATTAAGCTTTGTTGGGAATGTTCTTAAAGGAGCTCGAGCTTGGTTTTACTTCGTCGCAGGTGGAACTCAAGCCAAATTTGATCTTCCGCTCAAAACTCTGAATTCGAGTATGAGCTTCTGCTTTTGTAAATGGTTTGCGGATGCTAACTTCACTCCTCAGAGTTTCAACGTACACCATACTAATCTGCGGGAGATCAGATCCTGGTATACCCAGAAAAAGAAGGCTGGCAGCACAAAAGTGGCAGGAATGAAGGACTTCAGAGGGGACAGTGCGTCTGATGAATCATAACAAAAGGAAGAGAACACTGATGCACTGGTTCAGGCTGCCTTCTTTGATGCTTCTCCAGATCCGACGTCGAGGAAGACTTCTCCTCTACCGCAGTCTTCTCCTGAGAAGTCTTTACATAAGCGAAAGAGGCTATGGCGTCTTAGCGACTTGCCTACCATTCCGAGGAGAACTGATTCGTAGAGCACCCTGTCTGGGACAGGAACTGCAACACCCACTCTGATTTCTGAATCCCTCGTTGAGGAACCCGAGGAGGAGGAAGATGACTCATTTTTGATTCTCCGTTCCCTTAAGAGGCATCGGAGTCAAGGACCTGTTCTCTACAGTGATCCTACTCCTGTTACTCAAGAGGATTCTATTCCTTCTATTGGCCAGACCGACGTTGAAGTTAGTGCTCCTTCGGCTTTACAAGAGGACTCTGTGGTTCCTGTTGCTCAGGACACTGCTGATGAGGTGCAAATCATTGGGGAGACCCGTGCACCAGACTCTCCAAAGGCAACACTTCCTCCTGAAGACCAAGGTGAATGGGGCGATGATGATGACGCCAGTAGTGACAGTTTTCGCTTTTCTACTCCTCCCTCAGACCATGGTAAATATGTTTTTTTGAGCGAGGATATTCGGACCGAAATATATGGGCCTGAAGTGTTTGGTCCTGAGGTGTACAGACTTGGAGAATCCAGTGTCCAACCTTCAGGTCTTCATCTTCTTTCTTCAGCAATTATGCTATTTTATCAAATGATACTGTGATACTTAACTGTCAATTTTCTTCTTTTTTTTTTGCTAGCTCTAGTTTTGATTCCGGGCTTAGAGGGCGCGAAGGTGGCTTTCTCAGACAATACCATCGCGGGAGCTGACATTGGTGGAGCGACCAAAGTTACTACTGCCGCGGTTGATACTTCAGAAGCAGTGATTCACTCGGCTGCCATGTCTACGGTTTCGGCTATAACTGCTCCAACTGATGCTGTAGTTCAGGAGACTGTGATTGGTAGCTCCGCGGAAATCTCTAGAGGTGCCATTCCTCCTGTTGTGGATCAACCCGCTTCTGCCTCATCCAGTATTACTCCTTCTCATGCAGAGATTGACATGCTTGAGAGTGATTTGCTGAAGGACACGGTGGAGACTTTCCTTCAGTTTCTGGACCGCTGTATCGATAAAGTACTAAAGGGGGGTCCTTTTGCTTCGATCGCCAATGTTCTCAACATTTATCTAACTGGTATTGTTAGCATTGGTGGAGAAGATAGAGCTGCTCCTTTTAGGCTTATGACAACTCAGCTTCAAAGGTATGCTGAATCTCTGTCGAAGGCCAGAAGTGCTGATAAATCTGAGATAGTGGAAATCATCTTCCAGAAGCTGAGAGAGGAACAGCTTAAGTTCCATAAGGAGACTCGAGAGAGGGTAGATGTTTGCAAGGCCTCTTTAGAAAAGGGCCAATCAGACCGCGAGTCTCTGGTTCTTCAAGTGGAAGCCGCTGCTTCAATTGTCAAGGGCCATGATCAAGCCATTGCCAAAACTCAAGCTTTCCTAGCCAAGATTACCAAGGAGCGTGATGAGTCAATGAGGAATCTGGCCGATTTGTCGCGTCGGAGGGACAATATATCCAGGGATCTCCAAGTGATGCAAGCTGAATTGGATTCGCTGGAGGCTGCTGCAGCGCAGAATGTTATTGTTAGTGATGAAGAACTGCATCGCCAAGCTACTGTTCAAGCTTATGAGATCCTTCAGCAAGACATTGATGACGCAGAGGAGAAAATAAAGTTCTCTTGAACCATTGAGTTGTAGAACTCTTGTGTACACTGCTTTAGGTTCCTCTTTCTTTTCTTTTTTTTCTTTTAATAGTTCCCTTGTCGTTTATGGAGAACTTCATTTTGACCTTCCGTGGCGTGATTTTGCAATTATTCTTCAAAGATTTGTAACGAACTTGCCATTTTTTGACTGAAGTTTGCGAACCATCGTAAAATTCTGGTAGCTGTATACCTGTTACGCGACTTTTTTTTTTAAGTCACACGAATTTTAGGGGTTCGCGGATTTACACTATCCATATCTGACCCGCGACCCAGGTTCCGGAATTCTAGTCCGCGATGCTTCGTCTAGAAGCTTGCGGAATAGACCGTAGATTTTTCAGAATTTGTAGAGACTTCTGCGAGCCGTGGGATATAGCCGTTTGGTCGTGGAATTCCAAGTGTTGCATGCCTCTATTAATGACGAGATCTCCGGGTTGCAATATCTAAGCATCCCATGCAACAGCAATTAATTCTGTTGAGATCTGAACTGAAAATCTTGACCGAAGATCTCGGTCTTATCTCTTTTAAACTGGAGGTCACAGTTAGCAGCTCGCTTATATAAGGCACATGCTTTTTTCAATGAAGAATCATTCAACCGTGAGAAAATTTCTTCTTGATTCTCTTCTCTTTCTCTCTTTTGTAGTCGATCCACCAGCGTAGCTATGCTTTCTTCTTCTTCAACAGAAGTGATGGATCAAGGTTGGCATGTCACAAGACCTCCAGACTGCATCAAGCCAGCGGGGTGTCTCACCGATAAGGTCCTTCTGACCGTAGTCATTTTCCTTAATTAAGGTATACCTCTTCTTCTGATTTATGCCCTCATCTTCCTTCTTTTTCTTTCTTTTAAACAAAGATTTGTTTCGGCTGCAGGAGATAACCATAGTCATTCTCCTTAACAATGGCCCAGACCCAATGAGCTCGTAATTGCTTCCAATGCCTCAAGAAGCTTGGAAGGTCTCATGTATCTTTCATGAGAGAAAAGATTTCGGGTCTGGGGCATTGTTTTTCTTCTTTCCTAGTATCCCACAAGGTTGGGGTACTAATGACCAGGACCTTGAATTTGCGCAACCCGTCAGCTATATAGCTGGGGTTCGCATTCGGTATGCCCAGTTTTGAACTAATCAATTCACTGGCATTATCCCTGGGAGAGCCAACCAGGAGGTCCTTGATTGTGGTCGGAAAGAAGAAACAAGATTATGCTTTTTAAGCCATCCTAAAAACAAAAGGAGGCTACAAGAGCAAATTGGAAGTGGAGGCCATGGAGCAAACTTTTTGATCTGAACCATGCCGAAAGAGGCGGTTACAGAAGCAAGTCTGTCGTTCCAGAAGAAGGGCCTGCAGGAGCAAACTTTTTGATCTGAACCATGCCGAAAGAGACAGTTACAGAAGCAAGTTTTCCTCTTTTTCTTGTATTTACTCTTATTAGTTGTATAGCACTTAGAGAATTCTCTGTAATTTTGTTTTGATGATGAATAAAGAAGTTCTTTTCTTTCTACGTAACTGAGAGTATATGAAAGATGATTCTGATGTTGATTACCAGAGGTAACTGTTAACTTGATAATTTCGGAATGGATCAGAATTTTCTAAGTACCAAAAACTACTATGAATGAATGAACTTCTTTGTTGATAAACTTGATTCGCCAAATGTGTTATTGACTTGGTAAATCTTGGTGGATAGGGAAATCTGATTCGCCAGAGGTAATTTTTAACTTGGCAAATTTTGATAGAAAGAAAATCTGGTTCGCCAGAGGTAATTTTTAACTTGGCAAATTTGATATGAAGAAATCTGGTTCGCCAGAGGTTAATTTTTAACTTGGCAAATTTGATATGAAGAAATCTGGTTCGCCAGAGGTAATTTTTAACTTAGCAAATTTTGGAAAAAGGAAATCTGGTTCGCCAGAGGTAATTTTAAACTTGGCAAATTTGATATGAAGAAATCTAGTTCGCGAACTAAAGCTTTTTAGTCCGGAACCGAGAACTTTCATTAACGAAGTTATGATCACAGAGAAATTATTTGCTCATGACTAGCATAGAACTGTCCAGGCCGTATTATGACTGGTGTTCTGCAATTTTACTAAGGATAATACTTCTTCAAGAACTTGCCATTGATTGGCATTAGGACCTTATCATCATTAGGCTTTGTCAACCGATACGCCCCGTTGGAGTAGACCGTATCAATGACGAAGGGTCCCTCCCACTTTGGTTGGAACTTTCCCCTAGGCTTCTGGCTTGTTATGATTGGTCTTCTAACTGACAGGACCAGATCACCTTTCTTAAAAGTCCTTCGCTTAGCCTTCTTGTTAAAGGTTCTGGAGATCTGCTCCTGGTATAGCTCGATACTCTGTTGAGCTTCTAAGTGTTTGTCATTCAAGACTTCTAACTCTTGGAGGCTTTACTGATGCTTTTCTTCTCCTGTCATCCTTGTTGTTAACGCGACTCGTAATGAAGGGATTTGGATCTCCAAAGGCAAGACCGCTTCTGATCCATATACCAAGGAGAACGGAGTGGCATTGATGGGAGTTCAGACTGTGGTTCGGTATGCCCACAGACACTCTCCGAGCTTTTCGTCCCAATCCCGTTGATTGGATAATACAAACTTCTTAAGAAGTTTTATAATGGTCTTATTGAAGGCTTCTGCTAGACCATTGGCTGCAGGGTAGTATGGCGATGAAGCCACATCCTCGATCCTGTATTTGTTGCAGAATCTGGAATACACTTGCTTACAAACTGAGGTCCGTTGTCGTGAATTATTCTTCTAGGCACCCCGAAGCGATAAAGCACATGGTGCTTGATGAACTTGATAACATTTGACGATTTTACTTCGGTCAGGGAGATGGCCTCAGTCCACTTTGAAAAGTAATCAGTTATGGCCAAAATGAACCGGTGTCCTCTTATTGATGGCGGAGAAATTGGCCCTATGATGTCCATACCCTATTGCTCAAACGACCATGCTGTAGCTGTCGGGTGGAGATATTCTAGAGCTTGATGTATAAAGTCTGCATGCATTTGGCAGGCCCTACACTTCTTGGCGTAGTTGACTGCTTCTATCATCATCTTAGGCCAATAATAACCCATCCTTCAGATTCTATTCCAGAGTTTCGGTCCCGGCTGATGTGCTCCGCAGATGCCAGCATGAGCTTCTTCGAGCACCTTTTGAGCTTCGAAGTTGGAAAGATAGCGAAGTAAAACTCCGTCGTAGGATTTTCTGTACAACGTCTGGAGTTTCGCGTTGTAGTAAAACCAGATGGCCCTTCTCTGAATGGCTTTGGCTTCTTTTGAACTTTCGGGTAATATCCCGTAAAGGACATAGTCTATATAAGGAAAACACCAATCCCTTGGCTCTAGGCTAGATGCGCAAGCGTCAGCTTCGTTTTCTTGTGGCTCTTTCGCTTCTTCTTTGAGCTCATCCTTTGAACAGAACAACTCCTTGCTGCTTACCATAATTTGCCTTTTAGCATGCTTGGGCAAGGCTAATGTAGCAGCCAAGGAAGCTAGCGAATCCGCATAACTATTGAGGTGGCACTTTATGTGGCTGATGTAGAAACCAGTGAAACCGTTAGCGACCTTGATCACTGCATGATAATACGGCAAGAGGTCTTCATGTTTGACTTCATACTCGCCTTTTATTTGATTTACAACGAGTTGAGAATCCCCATATGCCTCCAAATATTTGACCCCCAGTTGTTTGGCTATTCTTAAGCCGATTAGGAGGGCGTTGTATTCCGCGATGTTGTTGGAGCACGAGCTTGTCAATGAGTAAGCTTGAGGAATGATATGGTTGCGAGGAGAGACGAGAACAACTCCCACCCCCGCTGTCGAATTAAATCCCGTTCCTCCAACTCTCCTGGGATTTGTTCATATAACCTCGAGGATGCCGGGACTGGATGTTCGGCCAAGAAGTCGGCCACGGCCTGTCCTTTGATAGACTTCTGTGGGACAAAGTGCATATCATATTGTGATAGCAAAATAGCCTAATTGGATAGTCTTGAATTTAATGACCCGGGTTTAGTCATTAATATTCTCAGAGGGTTAACTCTCGATACAATGTGGATAGTTTGTCCAACTAAGTAGTGTCGCATTTTCTGTATTGTGAAAACCAGTGCTAGACATTTTTTTCTACGGGATTATACCGGAGTTCCGCCCCGATCATCATTCTGCTGAGGTAGTAAATGGCTTGCTCATGGCCTGAATCGTTCTTCTGTGCTAGCAAAGCATCCAATGAATGGTCCATAGCCCTTACATATAACTTGAAGAGTCTTCCCGAAACTGGGGACACGAGCACTGGCGGCTTCGTGAGATATTGTTTGATCTCTTCACAAGCCTTTTGGCATGCGTCATCCCAGATAAACGACACTCTTTTCCTCATCAATCTGGCGAAAGGTTGACATTTACCAGATAAATTTGATATCAATCTGAGAATGTACGCCAGCCTGCCTTATAACCCTCTTAACTCTTTGAGGTTACGGGGAGGTGGCATGTCTTGGATAACTTTGACTTTGTCTGGATCAAGATATATTCCTTTCGAAGTTACGACAAAACCGAGGAACTTCCCACTAGAGACCCCCAGGAAAGACTTAGCTGGATTCATCTTGAGCTGGTGCTTCCTCATGAGGTCAAACACTGTCTTCAAATCTTTCAAGTGATCTTCTTTGTTTCTGCTCTTAATTGCTAGGTCATCTACGTAGCACTCCACTGTTTTCAGGAGGTGCTCTTGAAAAATTGCATGCATGGCGCGTTGATACGTAGCACCTGCGTTCTTTAGGTCAAAGGGCATGACTGTATAGCAGTATACTCCGAGTGGTGTCCTGAAGGACGCTTCTCATCATCGGGATACATCTTTATTTGATTATATCCCGAAACCCATCCATGAACGTCATGCGCTCATACCCACAAGTATTATCTATCATAATATCAGCAATGGTAATGGGAATTCGTCTTTGGGGCAAGCCTCATTCAAATCCCTAAAGTCTATACAGACTCGGATTTTTCCATTTTTCTTAGTCACGGGAACTATATTTGGGACCCAGTCAGGGTGTTGTTCCTCGCGAATAAAGCCTGAAGCGATCAACTTTTTGATTTCAGCTTCTATAGCTTCCATGATCTCTGGGCGGAATCTTCGTTGTTGCTGCTTTACTAGCTTAGCTTCTGGTCGGATCTTCAATTTGTGAACCGCCACACTTGGATCGAACCCTGGCATCTCCTCATAACTCCAAGCGAAAATATCAATGTATTCGTGGACGAAGGATATCAATTCTTTCCTTTCTTCCGAGAATAGGTTCTCACTTATAAATATGGGTTTATGATTCTTTTCATCTCCCATATTGATTTGGATCACTTTATCTTCAGTTGGGGGCTCCCGCTGTTCAAACTGAATCTCCCACTCCCTATTAAGATGCTTGTTCCAAGGGTCGTCTCTTTCTGGTGAGGTTTCCTTCAAATCTTCGTCTTCGTGGATCGCGGAAGCCATGTTCGCGGATACCTCGTGGAAAATCACACCTGTGCTAACATCTGAATCCCAGCATGATGACTCTGATGAATGATCGTACTGTTTTTCCTCAGCTTTGTCGTTTGAGGAGGCCTCGCAAGTGGTGATGCATCCCAACCCCCTGCCGGTTTTCTGGTAATAGCCTGGCATCTTCCCTTCGGGACAAAAGGTTGAAGGATTGTCTTCCTTCCTTTTACGAAATTCAACCCCTGCCTTCGGTCAGACTGTATCCCATTTTCTTCATTATTCCACGGAAATTTTCATCGTAATGGAAGAACTCGGGTTTTCTCTGTTCTTCCTCAGTATTTGAACATTTCTCTTTGTTCCTATGACTTGCTCTTCCAAATACTATGGCCTTTTGGGTTCCCCTTTTGGGAGGGATCTCAAAAATAGCTTGGTCAGGCCTTTCAACGTCATCACTTAATTCATATAAGGATGATCGGATAAGTGCTTGGAAGGAAGTCAGAGAATATATCTCATTTACACAGTCGCTAAATGCATCTGTGCTAGTGCTTGAGGGCTCAGAATCAACACCAGAAGAATAAGCAAATTCCAGATTTTCATTTATCACCCATTCACCATCAGAGTGAACGGCGTTATTTACATCAAGGCCTTCGAGGCTTATCACAATGGGCTCACCATCCCAGATTACATCCTCGGATTCTGAATCTTCGGATCCTAATTCTGTATCAGCCACTTCGCCACTATCAGAGTCATCCTGAACGGGCCGATCTGCGACGCTAAACGCATCTTGATACAGCAACGAGTCAGTAAAGTAGTTTTCAACTCCTTTGAAGGGTTGTTTCTCCGCAATTAGTGTCTTCACATTCGCGTCTTCGTCGACGTACTTCATGCATTGGTGTAACGTAGAGGGCACGATTAGATTGCTATGGATCCAGGGTCTCCCCAACAGCAGGTGTATGATATGTCCGCATCTATCACGTAACACGTGACTTCCGTTTTCAGGTCGCCGATTTGACACTTGTGCTTTATTTTACCCAAAGGTCTACTTCCATTAGTATTGAACCCGAAGATGGTAGTGTTGGTTGCGGCCAACCTGTTCATCGGCACTCCAAGATATCGTAGCATCCTTCGCGGCATGATGCTCAAAGCCGAGCCTGGATCAACTTGAATACGATCAATCTCCGTAGACCCTATGTATCCCCTGTAATACAAAGGGTGATGATGCTTATTACTTCTGACTTGCATATCTTCCGGAGAGAAGGTGACGCAAGGGATGTTTTTACCAGAAATCTGGTGACATGTCGCGCAAAGAGACTCTCCTTCTTCGATCATATCTGGTATTTGCACCAAGAATACTTTCGAATCTTGCAGAGCCTCTCTTAAAGCTTCCCTAGTAGATTTGGAGAGCTTCAGGAGCTCGTACAAGGTTATCCTTGCAGGGATATTGGCCAACTGTGTTAGGATGTCGAACTGGAATGACTTTCGCGAGTCTTCCGCAAGTTCTTTTCCCTTCTTCCTTAGAGCTTTGTCAAACTTCAGCTCCTTTTGCTTGACTTTCTCTGGATATGGTTGAGAATCTGTTATTTGGCCGTAATTCTTTAAGTAATCTTTTCCCGAACGGGTCCCCTTGGAGGGAGGGTCTGCATCGGCGACCAAGGAATTTCTGATTTCTTTTTTCGAATCGGTCAGAGCAGGAACGATCTCATCGTCTTCGGGAACTACGGAAACGACATTGGAGGTGAAGATCCTTTCTCTTCGCTTCTTCCCACATGAACTGGGACTCCATTGTTCATCATTTAGGAGATCAGGATGTACCCATAGTATCTCCCCCCTATCAATTTCAAAGGGGAATAGTCCTTTCTTTTGCTGTTGGTGTGGGTCGAAATTTATGACTTGCATCGTGCCTTTATGGATGGGCTGCACTCCATCTTGAACTTTTGACTCTATCCTGTGGGGCGCTTTACCGAACTTGACGGTCACCATGTTCGCAGTCACCTTTTTCTGGTGCTCTTGAAACTTGATGATATTAGCGTCCACTAAGGCTTGAATTTTGTTTTTAAGGATGTAGCAATTTTGAGTGGGGTGGTTAATGACCCTATGGTAGACACAGTAGTTAGGATAATTAACTTTCCCAGCTTCCTCTAGACGTTTAGACTCTGGCAATTTCAGCATCTTCTTACTCATGAGGAGATTGAAGATAGTCTTCGTGTGCTCATCCTTAAAGGAGTATTGCTTTTGTAGCATTTGCGTCTGAGGATGAAGTTTCGGGGAAGTCTTCGTAGGTTGTGGCGCGTCAGTGATCATTGTTTCCTTTCCCTTATATCCTCGGGGTCAGAACTTATAGCTGTTATCACCACTTCGCTTCGGTTTCTCCTCGCCTCCGTCTTCTTCAAGCCTTTGCGCAATTTCTTCAGCTTTTTTAGCTTGTAGGGCGAGATCCTTCCAAGTTGAGGACTTCACCACCCCCATCCTACCTAAAACCTTGGTCGATAAATTATGTTGACAGGTTTCTACCAGGGTCTTTTCTGGCATCCCGTGCGGACATCTGAGAGAAACGTTCCGAAACCTTTTGATGAAGTCCCGGGCTGACTCTCCTTTCTTTAGTTTAGTGGCTAGAAGTGCCAGCATTGATATCTCCATATCATCTTCATAGAATCGAGTGAGAAAGGCTTTCTCCGTGTCGCTCCAGGAATTGATGGTTCCTGGTTCTAAACTCCGGAACCATTCAAAAGCTAGCCCCGTTAAGGTACTAACAAATATTCTTGTAATAATAGGGTCATTTCTGGATAAATGCCCTATCTACAACTTAAAATAGTAGACGTGTTGGTTTGGCGATCCTCTACTATCAAAAGATTTGAGTTTCAACGGTATGTAGCTTTCTGGGAACGGCACCGTTTCCCACTCCATGGGATATGGCCTTACTACACCCAGTTCTTGTAGGTCGCCTTTATGCATGAGGGCGTTCAGTTGGTTCTGGAAGCTCTCCATCCAGACAGTATTTACATTTCCCTCCTGGTGCATGGAGCGGTTGTCATCATCTTTATGATGTTCTTCTTCTTCTCGATTGTTATGAGGACCATGACCTTCTTCTTCGATCTTCTTTCCCGTATTCTTCAGTTTAGCTTTTTCTAACTCCATCAAAACGTGTAGCATATCTTTAAACTCGCTGATGGCGTTCTGCTGTTGCTGGATATACTTATCTTGCTCCTCCATTCTCCACATGAACTCTTCTGGGATATTGTTCTGCATCATATATGCTGAGGCGGAGTCTTCTAAGAATGAATCAGACGTATGTGATTCAGCCATAACAGACTTGGCTATATCTTCTTTATCAGATTAGATCTCCGCCATCTGTCTATAATTCACAGGGATCGCCACTCCACTTTTGAGTCGAGTGTGCCGAAAAACTCCTCGCTCTTCGTTGGATGGGTCTTTCGAACTCGAAGAGAGCTCTGCGTCAGAAGTTTCTTCTTCGGAGACTTTCTTCGCCTTCTTTTTCTTCTTCTTTTCTCCGACGCTTATCATGTTGGAGGTCATCGCGGGATATTCCGGTTCAGAAAACCCGAGCCCGCGTCGTCTCCTTTTTGCCGATTGGGATGACGATATTGATGGAGACGACAATCGACAAAACACCGAGGATCGGGCATGAGTTGAACAATGACAGTGAGACAGTACTGCATTGATCAGTCGTTCACAGTGGCATTGAGATACATGGGATTCTTCTCTTCTTCATTTTAGAAGTTCCCTAAGATCTCTTGCACCGGAGTCTTTTGTGATGGGCTCATTTATGAGGGACGGTGGAGTTTCAACCTCGCGGATAGGCATGCGCCTCTTGCGAATTTGAGGTTTGCGAGTTTCTTCCGATTTTTCCCTTGGGACGCGAATGTATGCTCCGCGTTGATTATGGACAACTTTGACGGGGTCACTCCATTTCCTGTAGGAAACGTGAATGAATCCTTCTGCATCATGACCAACCTCACCCTTAGGATTCCATATTTGGATGGTAGGTTTCTGCCGAGATGAGTTGGCAGTTTTCTTTTGTTGCGCGTTACTGTGAAGGGCACGAGCTTTGCTTCTCCTCAGGTTTCTCCTTATTGTACGAGTGAGAGGAACCTCCTTCTCCGCATGACAGCTTTGCGGAGCGGGTGGTGGTCGCTTCCCCTTGTTGAAGCGGGGACCTTGGTTCACTTTGCTTGAGAGATCAAGAGTCTTTATCGGAACTGGCAAAGAGCCCGTTGTTAAGGAAGGGGATTTCGGACTATCTTGGTCTGTTGATTCCCTCAACTGGGCTATTGTCATCTCTTTGGGAATTGACCCCTTGGAGATTTTGTGGTATCCCCTTAGGGAAGTAGGGCTCTTGGAGCCTGATGAAAGAAATTCTTCATACCTTTGCTGGTCGACGGAAATGGTGAGCGAATCGACCAAACTACCAACTGGAATGTTGTCGGATTGAGCCATCACCAAGTCACCGGAGGTGATGGTAGTCCCCAGCGGAATCGCCAATCTTCTATTTGCCATAAAAATTGAATTTCTTTTTACTGACAATCTTTAAATAAAGGATTACAATCTAACGGTTTCCCGTTTACAGAAGATGAGGAAGATGGACTTCCTCTTTGTTTAAGGTTGGGTTTCTAGGTAGCTATGGAGGACGATCCTGCTCTCCGTTCACACTCCGTACAATCTCTCTCAGTTGGCTAAAAGAAAGAAAAAGGGGCTCTTTGCTCTTGATCACAAAGGGTAATTTCTGGGAGAAGACGTCTGTCTCTGTCTGTCCGTCCGTGTCCTCTGTCTCTTTCGCTCCCCGCCTTTTATAGGGGTCTTGGAGTAACGTCCCGCCATATTTGCTCGACCGTTAGCTCCCACTACTCGAGAAGTGCCGCTATATTCGTTAGACGGTTGCTCCCACGACCGAAGTGACGCCGCTGCATTCGTTTGGCAGTTAGCCCCACGATCCGAGGTGGCAACTCTGCTATTCGGGTCGGGTGACTTTGTATTAAACCCCTACCCGAAAGCTATGGGTAGTGTCGCAAATCTCAACTTTAGATTCGCGAGCCTGTTCTGTCGTCTGGGTCGCGAACCTCAATTTCTTAGATTCGCGGACCTCAGTTTCTTAGATTCGTGAACCTCAGTTCCTTAGATTCGAGGATCCGATGAGTTGCGGGCTTCTGTCTCTGAATTCGTGGATATGCTTTGCTTTTCCAGAATTTTTCGCCGACAACCCAGAACATAGCTGAAAGTTCCTCTACTTCTAAAACCCTTGATATAAGGGAATACTTGACGAGTAAAAGGAAGGCGACTCAATCACATTCTACATGCCATTACGAACAGTTAATTTCAGCTGTATTAAATAACAACTATTGTAATAAGGAAAGAGTGTTTGTATTTGACAGAATAACTGAGTTAGATCAAAGCACTCTAAAAAGGAGAAGCGATAATCTGAAATACAGAATTAACAAACAAAGAGAATTAAAGGCAGTGACATCAAATATAGTGGGTAAAGGCAAAAAGGTTATGAAGAAAGAACATGAGTCAAACGAATATGACGAACAACCTTATCATTTTATCCAACTCAAGGCAGGGGTCACGACTCGCTGAAATTATAAGAAATTTGCAATAGGATCAGATGACGATGATAGTAACCACTCAACTATAGCATTGCTACGGACGTATACTTCCTCCCGACCAAGAAAATCAACATCACACGTGGTGGATAGATCCGATGACATGGATCAAAGGATGGAAGCCCATGAGCAATTAATCCTGGAGCAACAAAAGACTATTGACGAACTTAAGATAGTGCTCATGAAAGTGGTCAAAAATACCTAGAAAGTAGTAGAGGACAAGGCCAAAACTACTTCTTCAGAACAATCCAAAACAAATGAAGATAATGAAAAACCACGTGAAGAAGAAAAGCTTTCTCTGAACATGGAGAAGACCCTAAATTCTTCTTTGTTGACCCTCATGCCAAAAAAGATGAAGAAGCTCCAGAGCCAACTTGACGAATTAATACAAAAGAAGGAGTTGAAGAAAGCGAGGTTTCGAGATCCTACCCACTGGAGTGGGATTATGCCCCCTTTCCTGAAAAATATAAATCCCTCAAGTTAGAATCATATGACGGGAAGGGGTACCCTAGTCAACACATGTATTATTTTCTATCGCAAACCGGTCATCTAATGAGGAATGACCCCATAATGACCAAGGTATTTGTGAGTACCCTGCGAGGGCCTGCCTTTACGTGGTTTATGCAGTGCTTCCGGGGACTATCAGTACCTAGTATAATGTAGAGAAGCAGTTTTTGGCACGTTTCTTTGAGGATGACACTGAGATATTAGTTCATTCTCTTATTGCAACAAAACAAGAAGAAGAAACGGTCAAGAGTTTCATAGAATGCTTTTGGAAAAAATTCGTGCAATGTCGACACGGTATGACTCAAGAAACCTTGGTGGAAATAAATAAACATAACTTCAAGATCACCGTATTGATAAAAATGGGAGCTATAGAGTCTAAGATTTGGAAGGAGCTCTTAAAGTAGGGAGAACATGGGAAATATATAATTTGCCGATTGAAAAATCTCGTACTATAAGAAACTCTACAAATAACAGGTCATATCCATAGAATTCTAAAAACAAAGGGAAGGTTGTGATGGCATCAGATGCGAATCTAAATCCAACAAATCCAAAACCTCAAAATTTGAGGGGCGCAGGCCCGAATAGGCCCCGACCTGACAGGAGTACTCATTCAAGACAGAGCAGATTGGTATTTTATTCCACCTTCTCAACAAAAGGGCATGCTAAAGCTTCCAAAAAATAAAAAATTAGAAGATGCTGGGAAGGCCAATGATCTAAATTATTGTTTGTTTCACCAAAACATTGAACATCCAACCAAGGACTGCTACCCTCCTAAAAACCAAATCCAAGTATTGATAGAGGCTGGCGTCCTTCAGCTTAAAGAAGACCAAAATAAGGTTTCTGCAAACATGACAACGCTGGTTGTAGGAACTAATGAGTTCCCTGTTGGAGTAACTTTTGTCCCAGCTGGAAAAATGACCATAGTCAACCATGACTCTCATAACATGAAGCAGAAGGGACTCTTCCTAATAACTACAAAAAGAGAAGAGATAATGTGGGTTCATCCAGATATTTTAAAGAATGAGCAGTGGTCATCATTTATCACACAAGGAAAGATGCGAACAAGTAATATTATCTCCGCGAATCTTGAAGAAGACCATATAGTCACCAATGCACTAAAGGATTCAGGAGAGGAGGCCTCGGCCATGACCACTAACCAAGACGAATCAGACCCAACTGGCACTAGATAAGGCAAGGCTTATCTAAAAGACTATTCAAAAGGGGGACCTAGTAAAGAGGCACAAAGGGAAACTGCAAAATCAAAGGGGCGTCGCTTCCAGAAAAATGGAAAGAAGGATGATGAGGCAATAGCTGTGCCCTTTTAGTTCAACATAATAGCCCAGTTAGCTAACGTCCCTGCTCGTGTCACACTTTACGAACTGTTGTGGTTGTCCAAATCAACCCGAGAAGCACTACGGGTGGCTCTGGCAGATTCCGAATCTTTCTTGGCGCAAATCATTAAACGATCCAACAAGGAAAGGGATTCTTACCCTCACTACCACTAAGTGATGAGGCAAATTTCGCAAATTACTTTTTCGCCAGAAGATATGCAGGTAAAGAACATAAAGCATAATATGCCTTTATATTATACCAGATATGTTGGATCCACCAGGTTAGTCGCATTCAGATTGATCTCAGGTACGCATTAAGCGTTGTCCCAAGAAAGATGATGCAACTAATGGGAATCTCACCACGTCGTCTCATACCGATGAACACCACAATATTCGGATTCAATGCCAATGACAGCAGTCTCCTTGGCAAGATCAAGCTTTGGTGCCAGTCCGGTGCCATATTGGAGACCTGAAAACAGAGGTCACGTGTTATGTCATCAATGCAAACACGACATATAATATCCTACTAGGGAGGCCATAGATCCACACCTATATGATAGTCCCATTGACCTCCACCAGTGCATGAAGTACTATGATGAGTAAGGAGAGGTCCGGACCTTGATTGTAGATAAACAGCCTTTCAAAACAATGAAGAATTATTTCACTGACGCCCGACTGTACAAGGAGGCTCACGAAGCTCTCGATGAGTCAGCTAAAGAGCTCTATGATAGTGGCTATGAGGCAGATTCCAAACATGAGTCTCTAACCAGGGAGGATGAAGAATATGAAATAAACCCATACATAGATTTCAATAAAGTCGGTGTAACCGATGCTGCCAGTGATATAGACGAATAGGTTATCAATGAAGACATAAAGTTTACTTACGTGTCTGCTGTTGTTTCTGATTTGGTACCCACTTGCACTAGAACAAAGGTAGACGGCCTACCCGAATTTGAAATTCTGGCAGCATATCACGCTCCGATTAGATCATCTCTCTTCTCTCGGTCCGAAATACTTAGTGACCGAAATAATGTCTTCGAGGTACCTTCTCGACAGCCACATTAAAAGCCTATAGTGTTCAGCAAAGTAATGACACAACCCCCATCAGGACCAAACTACTAAGAGTGATGAGCAAGCGTCACCTCAATTTCATCATTGTGAACAAAAATCTCAACAAATGATGAAAAAGATGGGTTATAATTTAGCTTGGAAACAAGGGATAAATTTTGGTAAAGGTCGCCGAAGCATCCTACCTTCCTTTATGCCAAAAGGAAAGGGTCCTGATTATTATCATAGGACCCAAAGAGGATTAGGGTATGTATCGACTCCTTCTATATCGCCAAATGAGCCTAAGGGAATGACTGATAGTGGCGTTAGTACATCGGACCGATACTCAAAAAGTACCAGTGCAGTTTTCTGATCCCTCACAACAAATATGGTTTCAGATACACATGAAAGTGACGAGGAGCCAATTGACCGTCAGGATGAGTCCTGGGCTAAACATATAGATACCCTCTGTGATGTTCGTTTTGAACATGAAGACCCACCCGCAGAAGACTAAGTAACACAAGTCAATATGGGGACTGAGGAGGGTCCAAAGCTTATTTTCATAAGTGAAACATTATCTCCCACAGAAAAGACAAGCTTATAGCTCTCATCAGGGAGTATATAGATGTGTTTACTTGGAGCTACGAAGATATGCCCGGGCTAGATCTCTGGGTCATGATGCATCGCTTGAATATCAAAGAGGGTGCAAAGCCCATCAAGCAGCAGCAAAGGCACTTTCGACCAGAGTTAATCGAGGCCATAGAAGCCAAAATTAACAAGCTGATAAATTCAGGATTTTTTCAAGAAGAACAACATCCCGATTGGGTTGCAAATATAGTGCATGTCCGCAAAAAGAACAACAAGATCTGGATATGCATTGACTTTCGAGATTTAAATGCCGCATGTCCTAAAGACGAATTCCCCCTGCCAATTACTGATGTGATGATCGATAACACATGCGGATACGAGAGGATTTCCTTTATGGATGGCTTCTCAAGCTATAACCAAATCAAGATGCATCTAGATGATGAGAAGTACACAATTTTCAGAACGCCACTGGGGGTATACTGTATAAACAGTGATACCCTTCGGACTGAAGAATGCTGGAGCTATCTATCAGCGCGCTATGAGTGCCATATTCAAAGAACACCTATGCAAAATCATGGAGTGTTATGTAGATGACCTTACCGTCAAGAGTAGGAACAAAGAGGATCATCTCCAAGACTTGAGAATAGTTTTTGATCTCATGAGAAAGCATCATCTAAAAATGAATCCCACCAAATCTTTCTTGGGGGTATCCAGCGGTAAGTTCCTTGGATTCGTGGTTACTTTGAAGGGGATTTACCTCGATTTCTATAAGGTGAGAGCAATCAAGGAAATGTAACCACCATGAAACCTGAAGGAGTTGAGAGGGTTACAAGGCAAGTTGGCCTACATCCGCCGCTTCATTTCCAATTTATCGGGGCAATATCAGTCATTCTCTAAACTCATGAAGAAAGGAGTTTCTTTTGTGTGGGATGAATCATGCCAGCAAGTATTTGATGACCTCAAGGAATATCTTACAAAACCTCCCGTCCTTATGGCCCCCATACTAGGAAGACCATTCCTCGTATATATGAGGGCCATGGATCATGCGCTAGGTGCACTATTAGCTCAACATAATGAGTACGGTCATGAGCACGTGCTTTATTATTTGAACCGCACTATGATGGGAGCAGAGCATAGGTATAATCCAATTGAGAAGGAGTGTCTAGTCTTAATATTCACCATTCAAAAGATCCGTCATTACCTAGCTGGGTAGACAATCCATGTCATATCCCGGGTTAAACCATTAAAAACCCTGATGATAAAGCCAGACTCCTTAAATGGCAAATTGCCAAAGTAGGTGTTGCTACTCTCGCCATATGATATCCACTTTGTTTTCCAGAAGTCCATGAAAGGATAGGCGATAGCAGACTTTCTCGTAGAGTACCCTCTTTCGAGAAATTCCAAGCTATTGGAGGATATTCCTGACCAGTCAGCAGAGTTCAATGTAGTTAGTAAGGAACAACCATAATAGTTGTTCTTTGATGGTGTTGCAAGGAGATTTACCGCAGGAGTGGGGGTGGTGCTCATATCACGAATATATTTCCCAACGGGTATTCGCTCATAGAGCCATGCACGAATAACGTAGTAAAATATAATGCACTCATTATTGGTCTGAAAATGACTTTGTAACTGGGGGTGAACCATTTGGAGGTATATGGAGACTCTAAACTCATCGTCAATCAGATGATGGGTGAGTATGAAATTAAACATGAAGCTCTCATCCCGTAAAATCAATTGGCCATTAAGCTAGCAAATTACTTCGAGCAATTATACATCGACCATATACCTCAACACGAGAAACATCTATGCGGATGCCCTCGCGGTCTTAGCTGCGACTTTGGCACTTCCAGCAGGATCCACTAAGAGTATTACCATTGGGAGTAGAGAGCTCCTTCATCCTGTTCAATTCTACAAACCAATAAAGGGTGTCAAGTTGGTTTAACACTGGAACCCCGAAATTGGTGATTACCGTTTGTGGACTATGCCCTGCACGGGATACTTTTGGAAGATCCCAAAGAGGGCGCTTCGATTTAAATGAAGGCTCAAAGGTTTTATTATGACGCTACACTTCAGACTTTGTATAGAAAGGCGCGAGATGGTCTCTTGCTCCGATGCATCTCGAAAAGAAAGGCCGGCAAAGTGCTCGAGGAAACGTATAACGGGACATACGGGGCCCACCAGCTCGGTCTGAAACTCTAGGATCGCATAAGGAGGCTAGGATACTTTTGGCCAAAGATGATTACCGATGCCGTATCATATGCAAAACATTGTCATGCATGTTAGGTACACGCTAATTTCATACATCAACCTCCAGAGTACCTTCACACGACGATTGCTAGTTGGCCTTTCGAAGCATGGGGAATATACATCATTGGACAAATCACCACGCCATCATCCGTGGGGCACCGGTTCGTACTTGCAATAATGTATTTGTCAAAATGGACCGAAGCCGTACCCATGAGGGAGATCAAGACCCAAGACATAATCAAGTTTATAAGGCATCATGTGAACTATTACTTTGGTGTTCCTCAAAGGATTATTCACGACAATGGACCCCAATTTGTCAGCCAGGGGTTCTTACAGTTCTGTGATAAGTTCAGAATCCAAGACGTCGCGTCTACGCCATATAACCCGACAGCTAATAGCCTAGTGGAAGCTTTCAATAAAACTATCATTAAACTTCTCCCGAAGTTTGTTTCTTCCAATCAATGAGATTGGTATGAGAAGTTAGGAGAGTGTTTGTGGGCTTATTGAATCACAGTCCGTACTCCTACAAAAGCTATGCCCTTCTCCTTGGTGTATGGTAGCAAAGCCGTTTTGCCCCTCGAGATTCAGATACCTTCATTAATAGTGGCTCTAGCCACAAGAATGACAACAGAAGAAAAGCACCAATGAAGGTAGTAAAAGTTAGAAGAGCTGGATGAAAAACGTCTTCAGGCCCAACAATAAATCGAGCTATATCAAGCACGCATCTCACAGGCGTTTAATAAGAAAGTCAAATAGAGGAAGTTCAATCAAGGAGACTTGGTCCTGACTGTTAAGAGACCGTTGATCATGACCCATAAAATAAAAGGAAAGTTTGAACCTAAATGGAAATGACCGTTTGTAGTGAAAACAATATACTCAAGTGGAGCCTACTGCCTGATAAATCAACACGGCGATAGGATGATGATGCCTATTAATGGCAAATTCTTAAAGAAGTACTATATGTAAAAAAACTTATATATATATATATAATTTCTATTGAATAAGTAATAATAAACTATACAATGCCAAAAAGCTAAGGGAAGAGGAAGTGTTTAGCTTTTAAGCCTAAGCAAATCCTTGACAACTCACCATGTTGAGGGAAATAGCATGGCTAGCATAGCATGGCTAGCCCAACACAAACGACGATTAGTAAAGGCATGCCAATTCGTTTATAACTGGATTTTTGCTAAAAATCTCATGATAAACTTGTCTTAATAAACCAATAACCACTAAGGCAATGGGGAGAGAAAATCAAATTCTCGACAATCTATTATGCTAGGGGATAAAGTATGAACCACTCAATGTTGTTAAAGCGACAAGAAGAGGAGATCAAGTTCCTTGCCAACCCTATCACACTAGAGGTAAAAGTATGAGAACAATTGCCCGAGAGCCCCAAAGGCAAAGGGAAGAGAAAATATTTGGTATTAAAGTCCAAACAAAATTCTCGACAACTCACCATGCTGAGGGGAATAGCATGGTTATCCCGATGCAAACAGAGATTGGTAAAGGTATGAAAAATCCGTTGATACTAGGGGTTTGCTAAAAATCTCGTGAATCTATCATGTTAACCTTTTACATTTGACCGCGAGACTTGAATCATCTCATCCATATCATTTCGATACAATCAAATATGTCATGTTAAGTTCTTATCTCTGACAGTAAGATTTGAACTATCATACACTCCACAATGGATGGTTTCTTTTGAGATCATAATCCGATCACCGGTTTTGTCTGTCACCCAGACAAGTCACCCAGGCATGTGCAACTAGACGCCTTTACCGAAACTGATGATTCTGATCCGATTATCTTGGCGTGTACAATTAAGCGCCTCTGCCAAATCTCAGGCATGTGCAATTAGACACCTCTACCAAAACTGATGATTCTGACCCGATTATCTTGGCATGTGCAATTAGGCTCCTCCGCCAAACTCCAGGAATGTGCAATTGGTGCCTCTGTTGAACCCGATAATCTTGATCCGATCATCTTGGCATACGTAATTAAGCGCCTCCACCAAACCCCTTACATATGCAATTAGGCGTCTCTGTCGAACCCGATGATTCTGACCCAATCATCTTAGTATGTGCAATTAAGCTCCTCTGCCATGTGCAATTAAGCACCTTTGCCTAATCTCTTGATCTTAACACGATCACCCATTCAGAATCAATTGTTTACCGTAATCATTATCATATACTACTCACATCATCACACATTGCTCAAATATTATGAAGACAAGCGATATGCAACTGAAAAAGTTTCTTTATTCATGTTTATGGGAATGAAGATAAGTAAACAAAGAAAGAAAAGAAGAAGTCAAAAAAGTTGAACTTCCTCATTTATTACAAAAGAATAATAGATACAAGAACATCAAAATTCTCCCAAAAATTTTAACTTACTCTCCGTTTGATCAATGACTTGTCATTGAATCTCCTCCATAGAATCTAGAGATTGACGACGCAAGTCAATTTCATTAATGGCAAGCCGCTGAGGGAGTTGGAGCCGAGATTCTTCTATCGCCTGAGTTCTAACTATTCCTTCTTACTTAAGTTGTCCTTATCGCAAGACCAGTTCTTATTTTATCTTTGAGGACTTCCAATTTGGCCTGGCTGGCTTCTAAAATGGATTGTTCCTTCATGATAGTTTTACGAGCTCGAAGGATCGCCGCCTGACTGCCCTCTATCTCAAAATCAGCCTTATCTAAATCCCCCAAAATTGCTTCTTGGCTGGTTCGAAGCCCGACTAACTCACAAAACTAGGTTTTTTCTTGGCATCTCAGCTCTTCTTGGTGGGCCATCAAATCTACTCAAAGCCGTGACACCTCAATCTCTGCGATCACTTCCACATCTACCTGGCGGAGAGTATTGAGCGATTGTACTTGTTCCTCCAAGTCTTCTAGGCGGGCTCGATAGAGAGCTGCTCGTTCATAACCTCCGATCCTCTCGATGTTGTCCAGATAACTATTCAATATCGGACGTCCAAGCTCTAACAAATTGCATGCATTCAGAATCACGCTGACACATCTTCTTAATAGTTGCATGAAATTACTGACACTGAAATTAAAGAACTCCTTGAATGGGGCATCAGTGGTCAGGTCAAGAGAAGACAATGCCAAGTTTTGAACCATTGCCAAGGGTGTAGCTTCCATAGGAATAGTTGAAGGGAAAGTCCGTCCTTGCACCAGACTCATAATGTGTGGAGCTAGCAACTGCAACAAGGAGCTAGCTGAGCTAGGAACCCGATGAGATGCACTGCCTGTGCTAGTCGCTAGAGCAACATGACCAACAAGGGTAGACTCAGAGGGAGAGCCATTTCCTGTAGCTTCTCCAACACCTGACGCCCCTTCAAAAGAGAACTTCAAAGAATCTTCCTCGCCAACTAGTAAGGTCGTCGATGCCAGTAGAGGGGCAGTGGAAGGAACCAAAGGTACAATTACAGAAGGAGTCGTTACAACAATTTGAGGAATGGTAGGTGCTCTAATGACGAGGGGTAAGCTATCCTCAGAACAAACAGCTGGAGCGAGTTGTATTTTGGATGACAAACTTGGTTCCAGAAGAATGGGGGCTTCTTGCATTTTGGATGGAGCGAGTTGCGTACTGTCATTACTCCCTAGCTCATCTGATGAAGGATTGGAGGTTTTAGCAGAACTGGGATGAGGTATGAAGTAATCCACATCGAATTCCTCAACAGTGCTTTCCAGTCCGCCCACCGATCCGCTAACCCCCGAGTAATCGACTTGCTCCTCCGAGTCCATTCTTGTCATAGAGTGCATCGGTGAGTGAGGCCGATTACTTGACCCCAAGAAAAGGTGTTAAAACCCGTGAACATCTACAAAAAGAAAGAAAAAAATATGCATATATAATAAGAAGAATCTTACCCAGGGAGACTAGCCCAGTGGTTGGACTAGACGGAGGGGCAGTGGTGGTCTCTAGTAGAGCACCGGTTCCACTAATTGGAGGTAGTACCGCAGTACGTTCTGGAGAACTGTGAATGGGCATATCTGAAACACCAACAACACTTGGAGGTTGAGTCGGGATGTCGTCTTGAGCCGGCGCCATTGGGAGTGTTGAAGCCAGAAGATCAGTGGAAAACTGGACTGCTGTTCCTTTAGGAAATATTATCGTTGGGAGACTCCGTCCAACTATCTTCTTCTTTCGAGCCGGCTCATCTTTGGTCGTCCGATGATGTTTGGGAGAAGGACTTTGGATGAGTGCATCATCACCTCTGGTGGCTGCAGGAACATCCGCGACACTAGTAGCATCATCATCAGCATCATCGTCAAAATCGCCCCCGTCGAATGGTTCAGCCTCCACATCCAGGAACTCATCCATCCCCTTCACACGGACTCTCTTAGCTCATTTTCAATGGGAGTAGAAGGCCTCGATTTATTTAGAGCAGCTGTGGTTGATAGAGAAATTGGGCACTTCGGCATTAGCTGCGCTGTACCATGTGCAGAAACTCAGCACGGTGTTCATGACTAGAGACTTCTGGGGCAAGGCAAATTCAGCACCAGTTTCCCCGGCTACAAAGTGGAACCAACCTCGTGCACCCTCATAAAGGTTCCCTTGATACGCCAAGTTTTTGTTTGGGTTTCCCACATACAATTGTGTGTACCCGAACTGGCAAGTGAAGCAACTTGGACTATAAGGCTTGATGTAGCACATATTGTCTTGCTTGTAGACCAGGTGACTAGGACGTATGCTCAACAATCACCAGAAAAGCTATGAAGATAAGATAAAAAAATCGTCCAGTCTTAGGGCATCCTTAAATCTCGACACGTTCTCGCCATTTGGAAAGTCAGGGAAGTAACGATTAATCTCGTAGTTCTAGTGGTGTTGGAGAGTTTTGCAGATGACCGACATGTAGTGGCTCTTTCAAGTGGAACGTTCGTACATCTCCACGAAGAACGACTTGTCCATTGGGCAATAGTCTGTGGTGGTCATCAAGGAGGGGCAGTGCATGACGAGTCATGCCATCAGATAAGTATGTTGCATCTCCACTCAGGGATTTGGTATCTTCACCTTTGTGGATTCCTTCGCGGCTCCACTTTTCCCTTTTCCTTCTCCCCAGGAAGAAAATTGTTGGAGAGCACCCGAAGCCCGCTCTTAAGATTGCTGACCATGGAGGGAAGAAATCCAAATGGTCGTCCGTAGGAAAGCAGTACTGCTGGGTAGACGACATTAATGGCAATGGAATCCTTGGGGAGGGATGAGACAACGCATCTTTTCAACCAAAGCATTAAGAATCCGGTGATCAAGCCCCTATCAGATACCGAAAATCTTGCTTGATAGTAAAAGCTCCTGAACACCATACCCGGATTGAACCCTCCTTCATTTGAGTCAATGATGTATGATATGTCTCCCGTTTCAGCAATCCGCTGTTCAATTTTATCTTTATCAATGAGCTTGTGTCTAGAGATGCACGACAGGCTTTCCTTTAGACTTCTGAATAGATAATCAGCCCATCTCTTGTGACCAATCCCTTGGCCTCTGGTCTCGGCTAGGTCGGCACAGATACAATAATGGCATATCATCTCCTAGTAGGTTTCATAGATGTGCTCATCCTTGGCTCTCAGCATGTTTAGCTCCTCGATAGCCGAGATATACTCCTTGTAGGGGACTTCACCCATAGACAGAGCTGACACTTCATACATCTCATGGAGAGTAAATCCTAGCTCACCCACTGGAGTGAAGAAAGTGCCGGTTTCGGAGTTGTACATTTCAAGAAGGCTGAATAGATGATATGGACTTTGTAGCAGACTGTATTGGTCATTTCGGATTGCTTGATATAAGTCTATATCATTCCGAATTTGTCCATAGGATTCAAGCATATATCCTACAAGGCGAGCCCACCATATTTTGCTTGTAGAACGGATCCAGCTAGGCATCCTAAAGTCATAGGAAGGATATTGTTTGGCTTTTGCCATGAATTCGCTGATGAAGGTTTTCATGTGAAATGGAATTTCCCCCATTGGATTCTCTTTGGTCACTCTCCCTGGGGAGTCCGGTGATGCATCTTCCTGGACCGTCCTGGTAAGGCCCATGAGCACCAAACTTTTCGACAACCACTCCATAATGTTCACGAGTAAGGTCCCAATTCAACTGACGAGGGGCTGATAGTCTTTGAAGATACATTAGAGGGTAGCTCTATTCCATGTCCGATAGAAATATCAACAAATCCCCGACCTGGTGGAGCCACTTGCTTTCTTTCTCGAACAAGATTTAATCTGAGTTCTTGATTTTGTCACCAAAGAGGAAAGCTGGCTTCTCTAGGGCTTCCGAGTTCACAGTCTTGAATGAAGCGTCAGTTATTATTTTCCTTGTGGTGGTGGGGTTGTATCGTAGCAGTCTCTCACGACATTCTCTGACACTCGGCTTTTACACAGAAATCTCGGTGATAAATTTGAACTGAGTTACTCTGTTTGCACCTCCAACAAATCCAAAATGGTGTTTTCATGATGGGGGATCTACTGAATAACCCACTGCAAGAGGAGAAATCAAAGTTAGAAGAAAGATAAAGTCATTAAAAAACACTAAGTGTTGAAATGCAAAGCTTATGGATAGCCTCGCGTAGAACTAAACGTGAAGCTAAGAGTCAACTTCGAGTCTAAATATAAATGCGAAGCTAATTAATAGCTTCGCATCCAAAGTTAAAGCCCGAAGCTAAACATTAACTTTGCAGCAAAAAGCGCAAAAGTTAAGGTTAACTTTGCGTAGCAACATTTAACACGAATCTAACAAATAGAAAGAAGACTGAGCATTTTTTTCTCCAAGTCGCCAAACGACTGGAGTACAGTGACGATTTCGCTGGTGAAGAGGGTGTTTGACCAGTCAAAACCGAGCCAAATAACTATTGTAGCATGATCAAAGTAGTCAAAGGTGGAGATTTTACCTCCAATAGGCTCGGCGTTGACAGGGCCGCTGCTGCCGCTGGTCATTCCGGTTGGCGACGAGGACTGTCCTCATGAGACGACCTTTTCTTGGGTGCCACTGATCAAGAAGTCACAAAGATTGGATGGAGAAATCATCGAAAAACTCTTGAGATGAGATCTTGGGTTTCTGGAATGAATAAAGTCCTTGATAGTATGAGGAAGAAGAGGAGACTCTATTTAAAAGAGAGAACTTACATCTTGGTATTCGGTGCGAGATTCGCGACAGTTATGGCGGTTGAACATGAAGTTACTAGCTTCGCGTATCATCCGAAGATGGGAGACACAAAGATAAAGAGGATTAACTTCACACACACATATGAACTTTACAAATTCATGATCCAAAGTATTTCAAAGATTGCCAATCATACCAATTTTGAAAACTTTGGAGGGGGCCTATTAGAGGAGAAAACTTAGAAAAAGTGAAAAAAAAAAAGTGGTGAATAGTTTCGCGGACGCGAGGCTATCTCACAGCCTCGCGTTGGCTAGTCAGATGCGAAGCTCAGCTTTGTGCTGAGAAGTAAAACGCAAGGCTAGCTCTTAGCCTCATGCCCTAGAGCTATTAGCTCCACGTGGACAGATTCTTTGAATCTGTATTTGATTCTGATTGAGATTTAGGATTATCTAGTACCCGAATTGAAACCTATCAGAATACAAAATCAAGAGATTTAAGTCAAAATTAAATATTTGATTAGAATCCTGGATGAATACAAAGACCTTCTATTCTTATCCCTAAGAAAACTCTGATAACCAAGTAAAATCTATAAATAGCTTTCATGAGGAGATTTTAGAGGATCTTTTGATAATTCAAGTTACACGTAAGAGCCTTGAAGCCTTTGGATCAGTAGAGAGAGAGAGAGAGAGAGAGAGAGTTATTTGCCATAAAATCGTAAATGATTCTTTTTATTGGATTTTCTCAATAAAATATTATAATTTCAATGGTTTTTCGTTTACAGAAGATAAAAAAATCTAATTCCCTCTTTGTTTAAAGTTGAATTCTAGAGTAGCCATGGAGGACGATTTTGCTCTCCATTGACACTCCATATAAAATTTTAGTTGGCAAGAGTTTCGAGAATTTGATAGCACCAACACTTGGATTGCAGAGGACTCTCTCTATAATATTGATCTCCATCTCTTTTTCTGCCTAAGCGTCTGCTATTTATAGAGTTTTGGAGACTGTTTAGTTGATGTAACTTTCCAATTATTCGCCTCTAAGATCTTAGTAATAATTTTCGCCTTTTAATCTGGTAGATTTATATTAAATCTCAAAAATTTATAACCGACATTTTTAATTCTCTGAATCATAACTGAAATGCGGATCTCAAGTTTTAAATTCGCGTTTTGGTGTTTAGTAGCTTGTATGGTATGCTTAGACCCACATTTGAGTGCTGCTGGAGATGGTTTTTGTTCCTTGAGGCTTTAAAGTAGAATTGCGACCCCCTAGAGTTCACATGAGTTATGTTTAGTTCTAGTCATGAACTAAAAATTTGACTAAAATCGCGGAATTCTTTTTGATTATTGATCCGCATTTTAGTTTATTAGTTAGGCCCGCCCTTCTATTAAAAAATGGTCGTCTTTGGTTTTTATGTGCTTTCATGGGCCATACCACGATCTCTCACTTAAGTTGCGGATTAGATCCGTATTTTAATACTACTTTAAGGGTCTACGCGGATCATTATTTTAAAACTCGACTCTGTAGGGCCCATCCTTGTTATCCCAATTCGCGGATTTTTTGGCTGAATATCCGCATTTTGGCTATCTTGAGAGATAAAACGTAACTCTGTGAGGGTCGCTTTTTGGTCTTTCTTTGCTTTCGAGATGCGGATCTCTTTATGACAGATAATCCACGTATTAGCCATTTTAGGTTTTGAAATATAGATCTCTCTTTGATGATCCATGTGTTAGCCATTTTAGCCTTGAAATGTGAATTTCTCTTTAGTTGATGATCCTCTCATAGATGGATCCTCTCATAGATGTGTCCTCTCATAGATGTGTCCTCTCAAATTCCATTTACTAGAGATGGATCCTCTCATAGATGTGTGTGGATCATCTCATATTAGCCTTCTTGGTCTTTATAGGAGTTTTGGAGATTTAAACCCTTATTAATTTAGAGATAATGGAGGTGTAACCCCTATTTCAAAGGTATAACTCCTATTTCAAAGGTATAACTCCCATTTTAATTTTTAATTGAATGAGGTGTAACCTCCATTTTAAATACTCATTAATGGCATATGACTCTCACTTTAATTGATGTTCATGCATGATGATTTTGATTATTTTTTTTTTGTCAATAGAGCCCTCTCCAAAGTCTCCAAAATGTCTTTGACTTTTAGAAGATATTTTGAAATATTTTAGATTTTTTGTGGTTTGATAAAACTTTTCATTCAGTCAAAGGTAATTGTTAACTTGATAAGTTTTGTAAAAATAGAATTTGGATTTATCAGAGGTTATTTTTTACTTGACAAATTTTGGTGGAAATGGAATTTGAATTTGTGAGAGGTAACTTTTAACTTGACAAATTTTGGATGAATTAAAATTTAGATTTGTCAGAGATAATTTTTAACTTGATAAATTTTGGAAGAAATGATTTGGTTTTGTCAAAGGTAATTTTTAACTTGACAAATTTTGAAGAAAATGAAATTTGGATTTGTCAGAGATAATTTTTAACTTGATAAATTTTGGAGAAATTAAAATTAGGATTTGTCAGAGGTAATTTTTAACTTGACAAATTTTAGAGGAATTAAAATTTGGATTTGTCAGAGGTAGTTTTTAACTTGATAATTTTTGGAGGAATTAAAATTTGGATTTGTCAGAGATAATTTTTAACTTGATATATTTTGGAGGAATGGAATTTGGATTTGTCATTATTCATTCAGAGGTAAACCAATAATTTGATGAATACACTTGGTGTTGATGATCAAAGAAAACTTTTAACTTGATAATTATTGACTCTTCAAAATATTGTTCAGGGCTAATCATTAACTTGACAATATAGAGTTATTATTCAAACGCCCAAAATAGATTTTGCCACGAATGAATAAATTTCTTGAATCAGGATAGAAGTAACTATTAACTTTTCTGAACACATTAAAATCCGCGCTATTCAGTGACTTATAGTATAACAACTTTTGAATTGCCAGAGATAATTTTTAAGTTAGCAACTTTGGAGGAAAGAAAGTTTTATTTGCCAGAGGTAATTTTTAACTTAGCAAATTTGGAAGAAAGAAAATTTTGTTTTCCAAAGGTAATTTTTAACATAGTAAATTTGGAGGAAAGCAAGTTTTGTTTGCCAGAGGTAATTTTTAACTTAACAAATTTGTAGGAAAGAAGCAGAGCGCGATTTTGCAAAAAATCACGCTTTTAAAATTCAAGACTGCGTTTCTAAACTTCTTTTAGTATTAAAACGCGACCTTATAAAATTTGCATTTTAGGATCCTGTGATTCTAGATTTGCGAATTTCAAATCTATCAAAGACAAGAACTTATCATGATAAGTCAATGGGATTTTTAGCAAAACTCCCAGTTATAAATAGATTTGATTAGCCTTTACCAATAGCTGTTTGCGTTGGGCTAGCCATACTATTTCCCTCAGCATGATGAGTTGTTGAGGATTTTATTTGGACTTTAAATGCCAAACTTTCCTCTATCATTAGTCATAGAGACATAGGATTTATTCGATATTTCATGCTGGAACTCGTTGAGAATGGACTTGTCCTTGTAGATGAGCTCTATTTGATTGGTGGACAAATTGGTCTAATCAGTTAGGAATAATATTTCTTCAGAAATTTTTCATTAATTGGCATCATTATTTTGTCGTTATTCTGTTTTGTTAATCGATATGCGCCATTAGAATAGACTGCTTCAATGACAAAGGGTCCCTCCCATTTTGGCTGAAACTTTCTTTTGAATTTTTGATTAATTATGATCGGTCTTCTCACTGAAAGGACCAAATCACCTTTCTTGAGAGTTCTCTGCTTAAACTTTTTATTAAAAGTCTTGGAACTCTGCACTTGGTAGAGTTCAATACTTTGTTGGACTTCAAGACGTTTATCATTTAGAGCTTCCAATTCTAGAAGTCTTTGTCGATGTCTTTCTTCTTGTGTCATTTTAGTTGCTAATGCAACTTGTAATGACGAAATTTGGATTTCCAAGGGTAACACCACTTCAGACCCATATACCAAAAAAAATGGCGTAGCATTAGTAGGAGTTCTGACAGTAGTTCGATATACCCAAAGACATTCTCCAAGATTTTCATTCCAGTCTCGTTGATTAGATGAAACGAACTTTTTAAGAAGCTTCACAATGGTTTTGTTGAAAGTTTCTGCTAAACTATTGGCTGTAGGATAGTATGGAAATAAAGCCACACTTTCAATCCTATATTTATTACAAAACCTGGAGAATGACTGATTCACAAATTGAAGTTCATTGTCATGAATAATTCTCCTAGGCACTCCAAAGTGGTATATAACACGATGTTTGAGGAACTTAATAATATCTGATGACTTAACTTCAATTAAGGAAACAAGTTCAGTCCACTTTGAGAAGTAATCTGTTATGGCTAATATGAATCGATGTCCCCTTGTTGATGGTGGGGAAATTGATCCAACAATGTCCATTCCTCATTGTTTAAATGGCTATGATGTAGCCGTTGGGTGAAGATATTGCAGAGTCTGATGTATAAAGTCTGCATATATTTGGTAGGCTCTACATTTTTTAGTATAAGTAACTGCGTCTGTCATCATCTTGGGCTAGTAATAAACCATTCTTCGGAGTCTATCTCAGAGTTTTGGTCCTGGTTTATGTGCTCCGCAGATGCCGTTATGAGTTTCTTCAAGTGCTTCTTGAGCTTCTTTGTTAGAAAGACAACTAAGTGAAATCCCATCATAAGATATTCTATATAATGTCTGAAGTTCGGAATTATAATAGAATCGAATAGGTTTTCTTTGAGTTGCTGATGTTTCTTTAGGATCTTCTGGCAATAGTCTATAAAGAATATAATCTATATAAGGAAATCACAAATCTCTTGGTTCAAGATTAGACTCAAGAGCATGTACTTCATTTAATTCCGCTACAAGCTCATTTCTTGGGAAAAACAATTCTTTACTTCCCACTGTTATTTACTTACTAGCATTTTTGAGTAACGCTAAAATAGCAGCTAAGGAAGCTAACGAATCTGCATAACCATTCTGATGGTGCATCACATGACTAATATAGAAACCATTAAAACTATCAGTCATTTATATGATCGCTTGGTAATATGGTAAAAGATCCTCATGTTTGACTTCATATTCCCCTCTAATTTGATTTATGACAAGTTGAGAATCCCCATATGCTTCTAAATATTTCACCCCCACCTGTTTAGCTATTTTCAAACCAATTATTAGGGCATTGTATTCAACAACATTATTAGAACATGAGTTTACCAATGACTTTGCTCGAGGGATGATGTTGTTGTAAGGAAAAACAAAAACGACTCCCACTCCCACTACCATTTTTCCTTTGAGTCCCATTCTAGAGGCACAATCAAAGAAAAGTTGATATATCTTCTGTAACAGTATCTACTTCAGCAGTTTCTTGCAGAACATTTTGCTTTGAAATTGTATTTCCTTTGATTATCTCGCTAGGGATATCTTCATATAATTTTGAAGATGCTGGGATCGAGTGTTCAGCCAGAAAATCAGTTATAGCTTGTCCTTTAATTGACTTTTGTGGGATAAAATGCATGTCATATTGTGATAGCAAAATACTCCAGTTGGATAGCCATGAATTTAAAGATCCTGTCTTAGTCATTAGTATTCTTAAGGGATTAACTCTCGATATAACATAAATTGTTTGCCCAACTAAATAGTGTTGCATTTTCTATATTACGAACACCAAAGCTAGGCATTTTTTTCCACTGGGTTATATCGATGTTCAGCCCCAATTATCATTCTGCTAACATAATAAATGGTTTGTTCATGTCGCAATTCATTCTTTTGTGCCAGTAAAGCTCCTAAGGAATGATCCATAGCTCTCACATATAACAGGAAAGATATTTCTGAGACTAGAGCTATGAGAACAATTGGTTTGGTGAGATACTCTTTGATTTATTCGAAAGCTTTCTAACATGCGTCATCCCAAATGAATTATACCCCTTTCTTCATCAATCTTGTAAAAGGTTGATACTTTCCAGATAAATTTGATATGAATCTGCGAACATATGCCAACCTACCATGTAGTCCTTTCAATTCTTTGAGGTTCTTAGGAGGTAACATATTTTAGATTGCTTTAATTTTATCTTAATCAAGATGAATTTCTCGGGAAGTAACTACAAAGCCAAGAAAATTTCCACTGAAAACTCCCAGAGAAGATTTAGTAGGATATATCTTAAACTGGTGTTTCCACATAAAGCCAAATATTGTTATCAGATTATGAAGATGATCATCCTTATTTTTACTTTTAATTGCCAGACATCTACATAGCATTCTACTGTCTTTTGCAGATGTTCTTGGAATATCATGTTCATAGTGCGTTGATACGTGCCGCCAGCATTTTTTAAACCAAATGGCATAACTGTATAATAATATACTCCATGTAACTAAAAAGATGTATACTTTTCATCATCAAGGTACATCTTGATTTGATTATATCTTGAGAGTTCATCCATAAATGACATCCTTTTATAGCCACAAGTGTTGTCTATCATGACATCTGTAATAGGTAAAGGAAATCCATTCTTCGGGCATGCTTCATTTAAATATCTGAAATCAATGCAGACTCTGATTTTTCCATTCTTTTTAGTTACATGGACTATATTCGTGACCAAGTCTGGATATTGTTCTTCGCGAATGAAACCAGACTCAATTAACTTTTTATTTCAATTTCGATTCCCTCCATAATTTCATGAAGAAATCTTCGTTGTTGTTGCTTTACTGACTTTACATCTGGTCGAATATTTAATTTATGAACCGTGACTTTTGGATCGAGTCCTGATATATCTTCATAATTCCAAGCGAAATCATCAATGTATTCTTGAATGAAAAATATCATTTTTTTCTTTTCTTCTAAAGATAAATTTCCACTTATAAATATGGGTTTAGGATTAACTTTGTCACTCATAATTATTTGGATCACTTTATCTTCAGTTGGAGGTTCTTGTTATTCAAATTGAATTTCCCACTTCATATTGAGGTGTTTCACCCAGGGATCATTCTTAATTAGTGATATTTCGTCGGTGTCTTCTTTTTCTTGGTCTACGGAAACCATATTAACAGAAACCTTGCAAAAAATAGCACCAGCGCTTATATCTGAATCCTAACATGATGATTCTGACGAATGAGTTTGCTGCCTTTCTTTAGATTTCATATCAAAAAAGATCTCTAGAGTAGTTGTTGACAAAAAAATAAATAAAATTATCATGCATGAATACCAATTAAAGTGGGAGTTACATCCCATTAATGAGTGGTTTAAAATGGGGTTACACCCCATTCAATTGAAAATTAAAATGGGGGTTACACCTTTGAAATGGGGGTTACACCTCTATTATCTCTAAATTAATGAGAGCTTAAATCCCAAAAACTCCTATAAAAGCCAAGAAGGCTAAAGAAGAAAGACCCTCATGAGATGATCCACACACCTCTATGAGAGGATCATCTTTAGTACAAGAAGAACGGAGATTCTCATGTTATAAAGAGTTCTACTCTTTCTTAATCTAGAGATTTCTATCTCTTAAAGAGTTTCAACTCTTTTTTAATCTAGAGATTTTTATCTCTTAAAGAGTTCTATTCTTTCATTTTCAAATCCATGTAAGACTATTTCAACTTTAGGAGTTTGGTGTTAAAATTATTAATGGAGAACATGATCATTTTCCATCGCTACATTGGAGAACCTTAACCTAACATTGATAATATGTGGATCATCAAAGAGAGATTCATATTTTAAGTCTAAAATGGCTAACACATGGATCATCAAATAGAGATCCATATTTTAAACCTAAAATGACTAATACGTGGATCATCTGTTATAGAGAGATCCGCGTCTCGAAAGCAAAAAATGTTCTTCGCAAAAATCTTACTTCCTTCCATTAAATAACTTAATTACAATGAAAGAGAACAATAGAAAACAAACGAGAGGATTTATAGATTATCACTCTCTTTTACAATGAATTGTGGGCTCTATGTAGAATCTATCAAGTAGCTCTTTTTGACTATCTGACGTGGAAATCTTCTACTCGATGAAGATGACGGCCGGCCCTAGCTTCTTTCTCTGCTAGTCTAATGAATTCAAGACTCTCACGCGTAACTTGAACTCTAGAACGATCCAAAAAAGATCAAAGATCTATGATAGATCTATTAAAAATCGATCTCTAAGATTAAAGATGGATGATCTCTAAGATTAAAGATCTGATGATGATGGATCCCTAAAGTCATCTCAAAGAGAGTATTTATAGATTTTGGTTGGTTATGACAGTTTTTATAGGAATAAGAGTAGAATGTTTCTATAGGAATAGGAATAGAAGATTTTTGTATTCATCAAGGATTCTAATCAAATATTTGATTTTGATTTAAATCTCTTGATTTTGGATTCTGATTGGACTCAATTTGGGTATTGGATAAGCCCAAATCTCAATCACAATCAGTTTAAGATTCTAAGAATCTACTTACGCGGAGTTAAACACTCTAAACGCGGAGCTATAGACTTAGCCCCGTATTTTACTCAACGTGAGGCTAGTCTTCTGGCCAGACGCGGAGCTACGAAGTTAGCTCCGCGTTCTGCGGGGTATTTTTCTTTTATTTGGAAATTTTTACCACCAACAGGACCCTCTCCAAAGTTTTCAAAATGGCTTATGACTTAGCAAATTTTAAAATATTTTGGATCTTCAATTTGGTGATCAAGTTAAGATCAAGAAATTCAGCAGAGATGCATAATCGCACATACTTGAAATTTTGATGGAGGCAGTTCAAGGCTCTTACGCGTAACTTGAACTGCACTCATCAAGAGGCTATTTATTTCAGTATGACAATAGTTCAAACCTTACTGTTAGAGGTAAAAGCTCAATATAACAGAGTTTACCATATCGAAATAATAAGGATAGTAATAATCCAAATCTTTCTGTCAGAAATAAGATGTTAACATGACAGGTCAATGAAAATTTTGGCAAACCCCCAGTTATAAATGAATTTAGTGTGCCTTTACCAATAGCCGTTTGCATGGGGCTAGCTATGCTATTCCCCTCAGTATGATGAGTTGTTGAAAAATTGATTTCCTCTTTCCTTTGCTTTTAACAATATTGGGTAGTTGATTTCATATTTTTACCCCTCAGTATGATAGGGTTGGCGAGGAACTTGATCGCCTCTTCTCGCCGCTTTAACAGTATTGAGTAATTGATTACATACTTTTACCCCCAGTATGATAGGGTTGGCAAGGAACTTGATCTCCTCTTCCCGCCACTTTAACAGTATTGGATAATTAATTTTATACTTTTAACCCCAGTATGATAGGGTTGGCGAGGAACTTGATCTTCTCTACCCTCCGCTTTAATAGCATTGGGCGACAAATTTTTTTTTATTTATAACACTCAATTAGCCATGCCAATGGCTAGCAAGAATAGCAGAAGTAACATGATGCTTATCACCATCAATGTCTTCGATATCCCAGCCCAATCGACTGCTAGTCAATAAGGACGACTCGGTCGCAGCTGTGGTTCGGAGCGTGCCCAATGGGTTAGCTTGCAAGTGCGAGCTGCCCGTGCTTGGTGTCGATATTGGCTTCCCTACTGGTACAGGGGTCGCTCTGGCAAGGAACTCACTGGTTCCTACCACCAAAGTTGCTATATTTGTAGAAACTTTCTTCTGTTCCTCTTTAAGTGTAAGAACTCTGGCTTCTATCAATGTCTGAATTCGGTTCTTAAGAGGATAACAATCCTTAGTTGGGTGTCTGACGTTCTGATGGTACAGGCAATAGTTAGGGTCGTTAGTTTTACTAGCGTCTTCTGGTTTTTCATTTTCGGAAGTTTCAGCATGCCTTTCTGAGGAGATGGAATTGAGTACCTGTCTACTCAATCTTGAATGTATAACTTCTATCTTGTCGAGGCCTATTTTGACCTGCACTTCTCAGATTCTGAGGTCTTGGTTTCAGATTTGCAAATGACACCATTACAGTGTTTCCTTTATTTTTAGGATTCTGTAGATATAGCCTGTTATTTATAGAGTTTCTCGTACCACGAGATTTTTCAATCCGACGAATTATATCTTCCGCCTACTCTCCCTACTTGAACAGGTCTTTCCACTTCTTGGACTCTACAGCTCTCATTCTTATCAGCACACTGGTCCTGAAATTATGCTTACAGGTTTCCACCAGAGTTTTTTGGGTCATACCATGTCGACAATGCACGGATTTTTCCCTGAAGTGTTCAATGAAACTCTTAACTGTTACTTCTTCTCCTTGTTTCGTCGTAATGAGGGAATGAACCGATATTTCGGTATCATCCTCTAAGAAACGTGTCAAGAACTGCTTCTCGACATCGTACCAAATATTAATTGTCCCCGGGAGCAACTGCATAAACCATGTAAAAGTAAGTCCTCGTAAGGTGCTCACAAATACTTTGGTCATTATGGGATCATGTCTCATTAAATGACCTGCCTTTGATAAGAAATAATATAAGTGCTACCTTGGGGACCCCTTCCCGTCTTATGACTCCAATATAAGGGGTTTGTATTTTTCTGAATAGGGGGCGAAGTCGCACTCAAGCAGATACGGTCTTGCCCCCGATTCCTTTAGCTCTTTTTTGTACATCAAGGGCATCCAGTTGACTTTGTAGTTTTTTGATCTTCTCGTCATGAAGATCATGGAAGAAATATTTGTTATCAGGGCATCCAGAGCTTTTTGCCTTATCTTCGACTATTTTCTGAGTATTCTCAACCACTTTTAAGAGTATTATCTTGAGATCATCGATAGTCTTTTGTTGATCTCAAATCATCTGTTCTTGAGCTTCTAATTTTTTATCAAATCATCGGTTCTATCCACCATGTGCGACACGAACTTTCGCGGTCGGGAAGATGCAGAAGAGCGGGGTGAGGCTATAGCCGATTTATCACTATCGTCATCACAAGATCCTTTTACCAGTTTCTTATAATTGTGAGGGGCGAGAACACTTGACTTGAGCCAGGTGAAGTGATGAGGTTCATCATCATCTACATCTGACCCCTCCTCCTCTTCTGTGACTTTTTTTACCTTTGCCAACCATGTTGGAGGTCACCGCTTTCCATTCTTTTCTTTTGGTTTTGTACTTAAGATCACTTTTTATTCTTTTTGAAGTGTTCTGGTCCGACTCAGTTATCTTGTCAAACACTGATACTCACTTCTTGACGCAGCAATAATTATCCAATACGGCGGATACTGCTGTTATGAGTTGCTCACAGTGGCAAGTTGAATTTGGTTGGACTTGAGTTGCACTTCTCTTCTTTGTTAAGTACTCTCTGAGGTCGGTGACCTTGGATGAAGAATCATGGGGTCCACCTGGTTGTTGAGAGGGTCTAGGGGCCCACTGAAGCATTTTAGAGCCATTGAGGGCGAATTGTTGTCCAGTAATTCTATTATCAAGCTTGATTCTATATTCAGGCTGTTTTACGTGGAACTGGATGTTAGCTTCGTGTTTTGAAGAATTTACGCGAAGCTGGGAAATAGCTTTGCGTTTTACGTTAGCCTCGCGTTTTACGATGGCTTTGCATTTCTGAAGAAATTCATCTTCTGCTTTTTGCTTAGCCTCGCATGAAAAATCACACGCTAGCTCCGCCTTGCTTTTTACGCAAGAATCCTTGGCTTCGCGATTAACGTTTGGTTTAAATTTGAGGTTGATAACCTTGTGTGGGAAATCACATGCGGATTTCTCTTTGTGATTAATGCAATTAACTTCGCGATTTGCGCGATAGTAGAAAGCCTTGCAATTAACGCAAGATTTACTGGCTTTGTAATTAATGCTAAGCTCAGTTTCAGCCTCGCGTGAAAAATCACACGCTAGCTTAGTCATAAGTTCGCGTTTAACGCATTCTTGACTGGTCTTGCGATTAACGCAAGCCAATTCATAGGGTGCAATAGCCTCGCGTTCTGCAACTTCGTTAGCCTCGCGTTTAACGCGGGTTTGAGGGCTCTCCGCCTTGCTCGACGATTTCGATTGCGGAGTTGAGTTTTCGTCAAACCTGTTTCTGGACCTTCTCCGTCAGCAAGGAGACCTTCCTCTGCTAGGATTTGCTGTCCTAACATCGGCTCTATAGCTGTGGGCTCCAAGGGTCCCCGTTTAATGGTGGATTCTCGATTTACGGGTATTGGAGCTCACGCGGCGATAGCGCCGCGTTTCGGTCAAAGTACCTAATCCAAATGAGAGATACTCCTCGTACTTCTGCTGGTCGATCTCCATGACAAGCATATCAACAACGGATCTGATATTTTCCACATCAGATTGCGCCACGATCTCTTTTTCAGTAAACGAGATGTCTCCCACTGTGGTTGCCAGTTTCTGGGCCTTCTCCATCAGTAAGGAGACCTTCCTCTGCTAGAGTTTGCTGCCCAAATATCGGCTCTATAGCCGTGGGCTCCAAGGGTTCTCGTTTAACGATGGATTCCCGATTACCCGATTTACAGGTATTGGAGCTCACACGGCGATAGCGCCGCGTTTTGGTCAGGGTACCTGATCCAGAGGAGAGATACTCCTCGTACTTCTGCTGGTCGATTTCCACAACAAGCATATCAACAACAGATCTGATCTTTTCCATGTCAAATTGCACCATGATCTCTTTTTCAGTAAACGAGATGTCTCCCACTGTGGTCGCCAGTTTGTTCGTCGCAAAAATCTTGCTTCCTTCCATTGAATAATTTAATTACAATGAAAGAGAACAATAGAAAATAAATGAGAGGATTATAGATTATCACTCTCTTTTACAATAAATTGTGGGCTCTACATGGCAATGGGATTTATAAAGTAGCTCCTTTTGACGATCTGACGTGGAAATCTTCTACTCGATGAAGATGACGGTAGGCCCTAACTTCTTTTTCTACTGGTCCAATAAATTTAAGGCTCTCACGCGTAACTTGAACTCTAGAACGATCCAAAAAAGATCAAAGATCTGTGATGGATCTATTAAAGATTGATATCTAAGATTAAAGATGGATGATCTCTAAGATTAAAGATCTTATGATGATGGATTTCTAAAGTCTCCTCAAAGAGGGTATTTATAGACTTTGGTTGGTTATGAGAGTTTCCATAGGAATAGAAATAGAAGGTTTCCATAGAATTAAGAATAGAAGATTTTTGCATTCATCAAGGATTCTAATCAAATATTTGATTTTGATTTAAATCTCTTGATTTTAGATTCTGATTGGACTCAATTTAGATATTGGATAAGTCCAAATCTCAATCACAATCAATTTAAGATTCTGATTGAACTCAATTTGGGTATTGGATAAGCCCAAATCTCAATCACAATCAGTTTAAGATTCTAAGAATCTGCTCACGTGGAGTTAAACACTCTAAATGCGAAGCTATAGACTTAGCTCCGCGTTTTACTCAACGCGAGGCTAGTCTTCTGGCCAGACGCGGAGCTACGAAGTTAGCTCCGCGTTCTGCGGGGTATTTTTCTTTTATTTGGAAATTTTTACCACCAACAAAGAAATGCTAAAATGCGAACCTTACAGAGTTGCGTTTTATCTCTCAAAATAACCAAAATGTAGATATTCATCCAAAGAGATCCGCGAATTGGGCTAACAAAGGTGGGGCTCACAGAGTCGTGTTTTAAAATAATGATCCGTGCAGACTCTTAAATTAGCATTAAAATGTGGATCTAATCTGTGACTCAAGTGAGAGATCGTGGCATGGCCCACAAAAGCACATCAAAGCCAAAGACGACCCCTTTTTAATCGAAGGGCGGACTCGGCTAATAAACTAAGATGCGGATCATTAATCTAAAAGAGATCTGTGATTTTATTTAACTTCTTAACTTATAACTAAAGCTAAACATAACTCTCGCGAACTCCAGAGGGTCGCGATTCTACTTTAAAGCCTCAAGAAGCAAAAACCATCTCTAGCATCACTCAAATGTGAGTCCAAGCATACCATGTGAGCTACTAAACACCAAAACATGAATCTAAAGTTTGAGATCCACGTTCTAGCTGTAATTACACCAAAACTGCGAATCTAAAGTTTGAAATTCGCATCCCAGTAGCAGTATGAAAGAACTGTAAATCTAAATTTTGAGATTCGCGTTCTGATTGTAGTTTAAAGAAAACACGAATCTAAAGATTGAGATTCGTGTTTTGCTTTTCAGTTACGTTCTATAGGATTAAAAATGTCGGTTGCAAATTCTAAAGATTTTATATAAATTCACCAGACCAAATGGTGAGAAATTAATTCTCAGATCGTGGAGGCCATCAGTTGGACTGTTACATCAACTCAAAAGTTTTCAAATCTTTATAAATAGCATAAGCTTAAGCAGAAAAAGGCATCCGGAGATGAATATTATAGAGAGAGTCATTTTCCATCCAAGTGCTGGTGTTATCAGTGATCCAAAACTCTTGCCAACTAAAATATTATACAGAGTGTCAATGGAGAGAAAGATCGTTCTCCACAGCTACTCTAGAGCCCAGTTTTAAACAAAGAGGAAATTAGATTTTTCTCATCTTCTGTAAACGAAAAGACCGTTGAAAATATAATCTTTCAATGAAAAAGCCCAATAAAAAGAATCATTTACAATTTTATGGTGTAAGTGGTAACATATCCCAACCTCCTGCCAGTTTTATCGTAGTAATTTGGCATCTTTCATTTTGGAACAAAAGATTAAAGGATTACTTTTCTTGCTTTTCCAAAATTTAACTTCTTGTCTTTGGCTAGGTTATACCCCATTTTTCTCATTAACTTATGGGATTTTTCATTATAATGGAAGAACTCAGGATTTTTCTGTTCTTACTTAGAATCTAAATATTTTTCTTTATTCTTGTTATTTGCTTTTCCAAATATTATAGGTTTTTTATCTTTATTTTTAGGAGGAACTTCAAAAATAGCTTCATTTACATCTCCATCATCATCACTTTGTATGTAAAAGGATGATCAAATGGGTGCTTGAAATGAAGCTAACGTATATATTTTATCTAGGTGATCACTGACCGCATTAATACTAGTACTTGAGTGTTCAGAATCAATACAAGAAGAATAAGTAAACTCTATATCTTCATTGATTATCCACTCACCATCAAAACTGGCGGTGTCATTTACATCAATACCTTCAAGGCTTATTACAATGGGTTCTCCATCCCAATTTACATAATCAGATTTCAAATTTTCGGATCCTGATTCACTGTCAGCTTCGTTGTCGCTATCAAATGCCTTTGGAGCAGGTTGTTCAGCTATTTCAAATGTGTCTTGATACAACAATGCATCTGTAAAATAGTTTTCAACTCTTTTAAAAAGTTACTTCTCTGCAATCAAGGTCTTCGCATTTCCATCTTTATCCACATATTTCATGCATTGATGAAGTGTAGATGGAACAATGAGATTGATATGAATTTATGACCTTCCAAGCAGAAGATTATAAAACATGTCAGTATCTATTATATAGCATGTGACCTGTGTCTTTAGATTACCGATCTGGCATTTCAACTTTATTTTACTCAGTGGTCTACTACCTTAGCATTGAATCCAAAAATGATAGTATTTGTTGTTGCTAATCTATTCATTGGGACCCCAAGATATCGTAATACCTGTCTCAGCATTATACTTAGAGAAGATCCAGGATCAACATGGATTCGGTTGATCTCTGATGACCCTATTATACTTTGTAATACAAAGAACGATGATGCTTATATTCTTGACTTATATATCTTCTGGAGAAAAAGTTATGTAAGGAATCTTTTTAGAAACTTCATGACATATTGCACAGACTTCTTCTTTCTCTTCGACTGTTCCTGGCATTTGTGCCAGAAAAACTTTAGAATCGTGCAGAGCTTCTCTTAAAACTTCTCTAGTTTGTTTAGAGAGCTTTAGGAGCTCATAGAAAGTAATTCTTGCTGGAATATTAGCCAATTGCACCAATACGTCAAATTGAAATGGCTTCTTAGAACTTTCTGCAGGTTCTTTATTTCTTTTTTTAAGAGCTTTGTCAAATTTAATTTTTTTTTTTGCTTATTCTTCTTTGGAGGCGATTGAGGTTCTACTACTTGATCATAGGTCTTCAAGTAATCTTTCTTTGAACGAGTCCCAGAGGGTTTTGGCTAATTCACATTAATTACCAAAGAATTTTTAATTTCTTCTTTTGAATTTGAGAGAGGAGGAACTTCTGTGTCATCTTCGAAAATTGCAGTAACAATATTAGAAGTAAAAACTTTTCTTTTTGGCTTCTTCTTAGATGAACTTGAAGTCTATTAATCATTTTTAAGGAGATCTGGATGTATCCATATTATTTCTCCTTTAGAAGTTTCAAAAGGATGTAACCCTTTCTTTTGTTGTTGATGAGGATCATAATTCACAATTCTCATCGTACCTTTAGGAATAGGTTGAACTCCATCTTGAACAGTTAACTCTACCCAATCAGGAGTTTTTTCAAATCTAAAAGTCACCATATTTGCGGTTATTTTTTTTCTGATCTTCCCGCAACTTGATAACTTTGGCATCCAGCAGAGCTTCGATCTTATATTTGAGTATACAATAATTTTTGGTAGGATGATTAATAATCTTATAATACACACACTAATTAGGGTCATGAACCTTTCCTACTTCTTCAGGTCGTTTTGATTCTGGCAATTTGAGCATATTCTTTGTCATGAGCAAATTAAAGATAGTAATGGTATGCTCATCTTTGAAAGAATATTATTTCTGAGGAATCCACGATTGAGGAGGAGTCTTTGGAGAAAACTTCGCAGGATACGGAGTATCAATCGCTATTGTTTCTTTTCCCTTGGGTCGAGAAGACTGATGCTGTTTAGAATTATTTTGTCTTTGTTTTCTTTCTTCTTCAGTTTCAAGCCTCTATGTAATTTCGTCGGCTTCCTCAGCTTGTAATGAAAGATCTTTCCAAGTAGAAGATTTTATAGTCCCTATCCTAACAAGAACTTTAGTGGAGAGATTGTGTCTACAAGTTTCTACCAATGTTTTCTCTGGCATTCCATGTGGACATCTTAAAAATTCATTTCTGAATCTTTTAATGAAATCTCGAGCGGATTCTCCCTTCTTTTGTTTTGTAGCAAGGAGCGTTAGCATTGAGATTTTCATGTCCTTTTCATAAAACCTCACCAAGAAGGCTTTTTCCAAATTATTCCATGAATTGACGGTTCTCGGTTCTAATATCCGAAACTATTCAAATGCTAGACCTGCTAAGATACTAATAAAGACCTGCATAATGATTGGATCATTCCCAACCAAATGTCCCGTCTGAGATTTGAAATAGCAAAGGTACTGATTTGGCAATCATTTACAATCAAATGATTTGAATTTCAGTGGTTTGTAATTCTCCGAAAATGGTATACTTTCCCATTCTACTAGATATGGCCTCACAACCCCCCAGCTCTTGCAAATCATTCTTGTGCATGAAAGCATTCAGTTGATTTTGAAAATTCTCCATCCAAGCAATGTTTATATTTCCTTCCTAATTCGGATTCCCTTTTTGGTGATGGGAATGCATGAAACGATTATCTTCTTCTTCGTGACGGTCTTCATTATTTTCATTATCATTTCTAGGAGGAATGCGAGATTCATTTTCTGTATTCCTCGCTCTATCGTTTCTCTCATGAGGAGTTTTAGAAGAAGATTCGCCTTCCTCTTTCCTTCTTTCTTTTCTAACTCCAGCAAGGCATATATCATATCTCTAATTTCATTAATAGTATTTTGTTGTTGTTGGATAGTTTTGTCTTGCTCATCCATTCTTTTCATGAACTCTTTTGGAGTTCCTTCTACTATATGTGCAAATATGGAATATTCGAAAAACGAGTCCGATGTCTGTGATTTGGGCACAGCTGAATCTACTGTTTCTTCTTAATCATCAGAAGAAACTCCAGCCATTCGTCTGTAATCTATAGGCATTGTTACTCCTTTCATAAGTCAGGTATTCTAAAAAACAGCCCGCATCTTACTGAATACACTCTTTAATCTTGAAGAGTATTTAGAGTCAAAAAAATATGTTCTATGAGAACTCTTTGTCTTCTTGTTCTTCTTCTTTTTCTTGAAGTTTATCATATTGGATGATATTTCAGGGTATTCAGGTTCAGAAAATTCTTGTTTGTTGTGTTTCCTCCTTTTATATGGCTGAAGTGAAGATGTTATAAGTCGATTAAAAACTGACTGTTTAGTAGGAGCCACTATACAACAACAATGTGATAATACCACATTGATCAATCGTTTACAATGACATTGAGACACTCGGGATTCTTCTTTCTTTTTGTTGAGAATTTCCGTAAGACCTCCTGTATTGGAAGTCATTGTCTTATTAATGAAAACGGTATCGCCTCCAAATAATATCTTTGGAATAGGATTTTTATTCTCTTAAAGATTCTAGGAGCGAATTTTACTTTAGCTATGGTGGCAGATAGATGAGGTTCTGTCAAAGTTGGAACATGAACTTTAGAGGTTGACTCTTCTTTAAAAATGCGATTTTGAAAACCATATTTTTCTGTTGGTATATGAATTTGAGATCCGCGTCTAACTGCAAAAATATGATCTTGAAAATCGCGTCTTATTCCTTGGACATAAGAGTGGGACCCTCGCCTTGTTCACGAAACGCAGATGTAAACTCTGCATTTGGAATCATATATGAACTTGGTAGGTGTTCGACGTTTCTTGTAAGAAACACGAACAAACCCATTTGCATCTTGATCTTTCTTTTTGTCTGGAACCACTACCTCGCTTTTTGGCCTCCATATTTGAACTGGAGTTCTTCACGCTTATGGTTTGATAGATTCTCTTTGTTTCATAGCTCTGCGGAGATCGAGTCTTACTTCTTCTCAGGTTCCTTCTTATTGTGCGAGTGAAAGGAACCTTGTTTTCTGAACCATCTTTTTGGCAATCAGAGAATGGTTATTTCCCCTTGTTATCATGGGGATTCTGATCCATCCACTCAAGAAGATCAACATGGGTCTTGAGTGTAGCAAACCCTGAGTCTTATACTGGTGAAGGAGATGATTCTCCTTTGAGATCATATTGGTATTAAGAGTCTTTTGATAGGATTGTCGTCTTTGGAGCCTCCTCAGAGGCTAAGCTGCTAAAGATCTTATGGTATTTCCATAAGGAGTTAGGGCTCCTGGTGTCAGAGGAGAGGAATTTTTCATACTTCTCCTGCTCGAACTCGATGACGAGTGACTCGACTATGCTGCCAACTGGTATCTTATCGGATTGAGCTACAATCTTATCATAAGAGATGATAGGTATCTACAGTAGAGTCACCAATCTTCTGTTCGCCATAAAATCATAAATGATTCTTTTTATTGGTTTTTCTCAATAAAAGATTACAATTTCAACTGTTTTTCGTTTACAAAAAATGAGAAAAATCTAATTCCCTCTTTATTGAAAGTTGGGTTCTAGAATACCTATGGAGGATGATCTTGCTCTTCGTTGACACTCCGTATAAAATTTTAGTTGGTTAGAGTTTCGAGCTTTCGATAACACCAGCATTTGGATGGCAGAGAACTCTCTCTATAATATTGATCTCTCCATCCCTTTTCCGCCTAAACTTCTATTATTTATAAAGTTTTGGAGACTCTTGAGTTGATGTAATTGTGCAACTATTGGCCTCCAAGATCTAAGTATTAATTTCTTACCTTTTGATCTAGTGGATTTGTATTAAATATTTAGAATTTGTAACCGACGTTTTTAATTCTCCGAATCGTAACAGAAACACGGATCTCAAATTTTAGATTCACATTTTGGTATTTAGTAGCTTGCATGGTATGCTTGGACCAAATTTGAGTGCTGCTAGAGATGGTTTTTGCACCTTGAGGCTTTAAAGTAGAATCGCAACCATCTGGAGTTTGTGTGTATTATGTTTAGTTCTAATCCGGAGCTAAGGAGTGAATTAAAATTGCTGATCTCTTTTTGATTGAAGATCCGCACTTTAGTTTATTAGCTGGGCTTGCCCTTCAATTGAAAAGATGTCGTCTTTGGCTTTTATGTGCTTTCGTGGGCCATACCATGATATCTCACTTGAGTCGCGGATTAGATCCGCATTTTAATACTAGTTTTAGGGTCTGCGCAGATCATTCTTTTAAAACGCGACTCTATGAGACCCACCCTTATTAGCCCAATTCGCGGATCTCTCTGGCTGAATATCCGCATTTTTGCTATCTTGAGAGATAAAATGTGACTCTGTGAGGGTCGCATTTTAGTTTTTCTTTACTTTCGAGATATGAATCTCTCTATGACAGATGATCCACGTATAGCCATTTTAGGCTTTGAAATATGGATCTCTTTTTTATGATTCATGTGTTAGCCATTTTAGCCTTGAAATATGGATCTCTCTTTAGTTGATGATCCACATATTATTCATATTAGGTTAAGGTTCTCGAAATAGTGGTGGGAGATGATCATATTTCCCATTGATAATTTTAACACCGAACTCTTGGAGTTGAAATAGTCTTGCATGACTTTGGAAATAAAAGAGCAGAACTCTTTAAGAGATAAAAATCTCTAGATTAAGAAAGAGTTAAAACTCTTTAAGAGATAGAAATCTCTAAATTAAAAAAGAGTAGAACTCTTCATAAGATGAGAACCTCCATTTTTCTTGTACTAGAGATGAATCCTCTTATAGAGGTGTGTGGATTATCTCCTGAGGGTTTTTTTTACTTCTTTAGCCTTCTTGGCCTTTATAGGAGTTTTGTGGATTTAAACTCTCATTAATTTAGAGATAATAGAGGTGTAACCCCCATTTCAAAGGTATAACCCCCATTTTAATTTTCAATTAGGTGTAACTCCCATTTTAAATCACTTATTAATGGGATGTAACTCCCACTTTAATTGGTGTTCATACATGATGATTTTGATTTTTTTTTTTTTGTCAACAAGAGCTAGGGCCGTCCTTCACCTTCAACAAATAGGAGTTCTTCATGTCAGATTGTCAACAGATTCTATTAGTTAGATCTCATCGCCACATTAAAATCCACTTTTTATTATATAAGAGAGCGATAATATATAAATCCTCTCGTTTGTGTTTCATTTGTTTATCTTTCATTGTAATTTTGTAAATTATTGTAATCAATGGAAGAAAACATGAATTTTGCGGAGAACAATATCTAACTCTAGTGCTTGACCATCATGGTATGAGCTCCAACTTTCAAGCTATCTCAACCCTCACAATGATAACTCTCTCATATATACTGATATATAAAGAGAGAAAATTAAAATACAAACATGTACGAGTTACTAATTTCAAAGAATAATCCCTCATTTGTAAATTGGAGATGTTGATTAGCATTGATCTCCAAACATCAATAACAACAACATGATAAGAATCTCCTCTTTTCTTCAATCTATCGATCTCCATTAGTGCCATCGAGTCTCTTTTCTTTAAAGAGGAAGTCATGTTTATAGGATTTTTCTCAACTCTCTAAATAAACATATATTTTGTTAATCATATGCATCCATCCTCAATCCGATAGACCAATGAGAATTGATTTCTAAATAACCTCCTACAAAATCCGAGTCCAACAAAACTCTAAAAATCTAATTTTCTATGCATGTCAGTCACTTTGCGATTGATGGCCACTTGCATTGCCATCAGTGACTCAACCCATCAATTAATGGTGATAGCAAAGGGCTATAGCAGAAGGGCTATACGGGTAGACTCGCCATTGATGGCGGCTCTGGGCCATCAATGGGTAACTGGTAATCCATCAACTATGTGCATATCTCGGACATGTTTGGATAATACTATTTTCCACAAATAATTTAGACTAGGACCCAAAATCCTAACAAATACAAAAAATGTATCAATACAACTATGATACAGATGCAATAACTCACACTAATATCCATCAACTTCTAAGTCGAGACTGGAAAGCCATTGCCCAGAACTCCCCATGGGTTATTGGGACTTCAACCAAATTCTAAATGGATTGGATGAATAACTTACATAACGAGATTCAAATTACAATATCTTAGATAGCTAGAATAAAAATTTAAGCACTAGTGTAGAATATATCTAGACACTAGAGCTTCGGCATAGGCAAGGATTTAGAATGAATGATTTTGGTATGAAAGGAAAGCTTAGGCACATAAGATTACAAAATTGAGAATTTTGAACAGGATAGACACTTGAATGTTTGAAAGTTGAACCTTTTCTCCCTTCTTTGCTCCCAAAGTTTATGTAAATAGATAAAATAGTCCCTTTAAGTTTGTGATCATCCTCCTAGATGAAGCTTCCTTCTTTTATGCAGATTTTTACAATGGTTAAGGGACTCCACAATATGGGTGTTACGTGTGCTTGATGTTTTGAAACTTCCTACTTTTTATGTAACACCATAGTATATGGATGTCACATTTTTCTACTTGACTGAGACTATCCATTTTTATGATAATAACCCTACCACTTAGGGATGGGAGTAGACAGGTCTACGCATCAATTTTTTATCATCATATTTAAAATTTTGAATTAAAAAAAGAAAACTAATTTGTTCCGTGATAGCACCCATTATCATCCCTATACTACAACTATTTCAAATAACCACTAAAGCAATCTTTAGTTACATACAAGTATTGCTTTCTCTTTATCTCAAAATATATATATATATATATATATATATATATATATATATATATATATATATATATATATATATATATATTGCTTTCCCATGTGGCATCCAAAATTATATAAAAATGAGAAATAGAATATTTAAGAAATGGCACGCTGCTAGCTAAATAAAAAAAAAAAAAAAAAAAAAGGAAACAAATAGGAAGTTATTGGGCTATTTTCGAATATTTTCAAGTAATAATGAAAAAATTAAATATTGAAATGAACGGTCAACTATAACCGTCCATACTTTAGTAATGCAGCTATTCATTCCAAATGTCATAAGAATCATGGGAATATGTGCAAATCTTGAAATTTAATTGGTGTGCCTGATAACGCCTATACAAGGCACAATGAGTCTATAGAGAAATATGAACAAAGTAGAGAACTTGTGATTCTCGAACATAAACTTTATACTATTTTTAGTTCTTAAATTGCAAGTATCTCGAGGTATTAAGTGATGCAGCTCTTACATAGTTCAAATTTGAACTGGATGTTGTATGTGTTTGTCCTCAAACCCGTCAACCTAGATTACCCGGATAGAGTATGACACAATAATAGTATGTAAAATAAAGCAAAGAGAAAAAGATACAAAGTTAAACAAGGTTTGGTCAAAAAAGAGATCTCTGACCTATGTCTTCGAGATAAATAGCCTTTCGGCAAGTAAGTTAGTGCTGGAGAAAAAATTATAGTTACTTTTAATCTTACTTCTCTCTCTTTATGAGTATGAAGTCTTTCAATAAATAAGAAATTCTCCACTTCCTCATGGAGGGTGAGGAGTTTTTATAGGAGTAGATTTTTGGGAGAGTGGAGCTATGGAAGATCTCGAAATCCTCTCTTTCCATGTAGATAGATAAGGAAAATCTTGTCCTTTTTGTTAAAGTAGTTTTGACAAGTTTTCGACCCTATGTGGGATCTTATCACCTTATGCATAGATTTTGGGCCTAGCAACCTTGGCCGACCTCATACGCCTTGACTAGAATGGGCTGAAAGGATTATATGTCATCTCCCCCTCGAGTTCAGTCCGCTAAACTCTTAAAATAGTTTTCTTCCTACTTGATTCGTCTTAGAGGATATGTGCTGCACTGTAGGGGGGTGGATTGCTGCACTGTAGGGGACAACTTGGTATCAAGTTATTGGAGAGGCTGGACGATTGAGATCCCCAAGTGCTAGCATTCAATGGCCCTTCACAATTGTTGCCTTGATATTGTGGAAGTTCCATAACTGTATGTAAGGAGAATTATGCAACTGACATGTGTAGTTGTCCAGATTTGCATGAAGGCATCATAATTGTGATTGCATAAAATCTTATGATTGGATCATGGAGATTGCCTCAAGCTCCATTCCTAGGGCTACGCGTTTAATCGTGCAGCCAATATTTGCTTGGTGTATACAATCTAGGAGAGGTGAAGTGATGCGACTATTAGCCTTTCCGAGAGGATTCTATAAATTGCTGAAAAAGTTGTCGCTGAATCTGTCATAGATGAAAGAGCAGAACTTAAGTTGTATGATTGGAAAATCAGAGATGGTCCTGCCAGTTAATGTCTGAGGATCCTAACGTCGGTACCAACGAGTAGACATCAAATCTCACCTTGGATGAACTCTCCAATGAATTCTTTGTTGGGTTTCCCTATGAAGTCACCTTGGATCACCTGATTCTCAATTGTTTTCCATTTCTGGAGAGGAGCCAAGAGGCACAGAAGCTTTATGGCATCTTGGACATCAACTCTCGCCTTGAAGGCGTCAAGGTCCATGAAGACTTCAAGTGTTTTGCATGAACAGCAACAATGTGGAGTGAGAGGACTCCGGACTGAGAGCTTAGTCGCACGTGTGTGTCAGTCCACTTTGGCAAAAGTGAAGCAGGAGGTAGTCATCTGATTAGGACAGTCGAATACTTTGTCTTCTTTTCTCTTTTTGTTTCTTGCCAAAATAGATGCACTCTTGTTTGAATTGTAGTGTGCAATTGGGTTATAATCACCCTTGAAATAAATTAACACTTCTAACTTTGTTGCTTTGTTACAAATTTTCCTGCCTTTTGTGTTCTGTAGTTTTATGATTCTGTTATGGAACAATCAGCTCGAACACTTCTGACGGTGATCGCCGTGTTTTTAAGGGCGTACTAACACTTGGTAGGTAGGCATGAAGCCGAAATAACATTTGAGGCACAAAAAAAAGGAACCAATCGGCATAAAGCCGAGTAACTGAGCGACATGGAGACGGGTTCAGCACAAAACCGAGTTTTGGGCATTCCACGAGCAATCACCAGGCACAATGCCAGGTTGCTGATAATGTTAAATATTGGATGGAGACAAGTTGTCTGTATCGTCGATATCCGTTGGGTTTTTGCAAAAGCATTGGTTTAATTTGGGCATACACCGAGCACTTGTTGTGGAGAAAGGTCGGATCTAATCGGAAGTATGATGGGCCTAAATACAAAACTGAGAATCAATATGATCCAAAAGTTTAAACTGTTAGGTTAAGGCTCAAACTTTTTATTTAAACTCATAGACTTTCTTTATTCTATCCGATGTGTAACTATACTCATATATGAACAACTAATAGTATATGAACAACTAACGAAGTGGACACCCGCCAAGTATGGTTTTTCGTCGAATACCAAGTGAGAGATTTTTGCTGAATAGGTGGGTATTTGCCAAGCAAGGGCTTTTTGCTAAATAAGTAGGCATTCGCCAAGTCACCAAAATAGGTGGGTATTCACTAAATAAGCGTTTTTTGCTAAGTAGGTGGACATTTGCCTGTAAGGGCTTTTCGCTGAATTGGTGGGCATTCACCGAATAGGATTTTTTTCTGGATAGGTGTATCTTATTGGGCATAGTGCTGACCAGTCTATTACCTCCCTTCTTTAGCGAGGTTACACCCTATAATATATCCTTCCTGCATTGGATCAACCCGATCATCCCTTTGACTAAGGGTTTTGAGGAAGGGCCAACTGACTGTCCTTCGACCGTATATTTAATATGGTTAATGGTTAATTGGGAATAATAATAGTATGTAAAAGAGAGTAAAGAGAAATAGATACAAATTTTAACAAGTTTATTACTAGAGAGAATTATAATCACTATTGATCATACTTCTCTTTCTTTATAAGCATAAAAACTTTAGCTGGCTGAAAAATTCCGTCCTTTCCTTATACAGGGTATGGGTATATATAGGAGTAGATTTTTCGAGGGGAGGCCTTAAAATTCTCTCTTTCAATGCAAGTGGATAAGGAAAATCTCGCCTTCAGTTTTGAAATAAATTTAGTAAGTGTTTAACCCTATTCGGAATCTTATCAGTTTATGCATAAAGTCCATCTGCACCTAGATGAAAATTACTTGAAAAGAGTTTTTTGTAGCAGCTTGGCCAACTATCTTTGTTCTTCTTTCCATTTCTATATAATTATCGTCAACAAGTGTACAGGATCTTCTCAACTTCCTTTTGACTCTTCTGATGTTATTCCCCTCTCTTTCTATCATGAAGGTAGACTAAATGGATCTTTGTTCTTTAATTTTTCCTGTCCCTTAGCTTTTGCTGTACTTGGCATCAATTATTTTAAATAAACTGCGTTGTAGAGAGCAAAAAGAACTCTAAAGTTTCTGCCCTTCGGGCCGGTGCAATTGTTATGATAAAGTATTAAATAAAAAAAGGAAAGAAAAGAAAAATGAAAGATATGCTTTAGATTCGCCTCGCGTTTGATTTGATTTGATAAACATATTATTTTCATCCAAATTTAAGTACTATCATGTTTGTTCTCTTTTGGCTTAAATATTTGATTAAAGTTTCGGACAAAAAGTGTTGTTAATTTTAAATTTTTACTTACTTATTCCTTTCCATTATATGGAAGCATGGAGTTAGCGATTGAGCTGACTCGTTTTTACAGAATTTTAAATTTTAATGCATTAACTGTTTTTTTTCTTTTCTGTATATTAAGAATTATGTATAGTTGGTTGTTAAGTTGAATTGGAATTTGATGTTCAATTAAATCCCTGATCAAATGAAATTATCGGTTTTTTTTTTTTTTCCTGTTTGGAAATTAATTGGCAGCCTAGTTCGGTGTTATCAAGATTTGTTATCATTGCTACTTCGTTCTCTAGTGTAGTACGGTGTCAATAATGATACTCTTTTGACAGTTTCTTATGATTGCAAATAATACAAATCGTAATTACTCAGAAAATAATACATGTACACCTGCAACTAGCAAAGATGATCTCATACCCAAAAAAAAAAAAAAAAAAAAAAAAAAAAAAAAAAAAAAAAAGGAAAGAAAGACAGCCCGATGCTACAAACTCCCGTTATGATTTTTCATACACAGTCTTGTCTTACATTTTTACTGTAAGAGCCTATTTTCAGGACTCACATTTTTACTGTAAGAGCATATTTTCACGACTCGAACCCGTGACCTCCGGATCACATGGCGACAACCTTTACCGTTGCGCCAAGCCTCCTCATACCTAACTAGTACAAAAAAAAAAAAAAAAAAACATTTTCCCACTTAAAAAGCCTATTGCTCTCTCGCATGATTCGGATCTTAGGTCAGCAATCTCCATTATCTCAGACCTTAGGTCCCCGAATACACAAGAATAATGGTGATGCCAGTGCCATACATAGGGGAACATGTCGCTCTCGTCGTTCAATGTTGCAGCCTTCTGCTTCTAGGACTTAACTCCAACAACCAACTCGTTTACAGGATTATTAAAGCTAGAATTACTCAGCTCAGCAATCTCCATTATCCGCCAGATTTAGTGTTAGGGATGAGAATAAGCGATTCCAAAGAAAAATTCTTAACCCGTTCTATTTTAAATTAAAATTTAAATTAGAAAAATAAAAATTTTATTTTTAATTTATTTTTTTAAATAGTATAGGTTAAGGATTAGTTTTTCTATCTATCCATTCTCATCCCTATTTGTGCGTTTTCATTCCAATAGAGACTAAACATAGTATCATAGACTATAATTGTAACGCCTCGAAATATACTCCAAAAAATTTTTACGATGTATTCCATTTATGGGTATGGTATTACCGACAGGTACCCTAAAAATGGGTACACGAGACCTTTAATAATAAAACCATACAATCAGAGTATACAACAAGAATAAATTTCATTACTATAATCCAAAATATTACATTACATTATCCAAAATAGTTCTGAAGAAAATTATAATATACATGATTATAAGGGACGTTGTCCGTAATAGAGTATTTTACAATAAATAAGAACAACTCGCTAAACAATAAAAATATAAATTGAGGCTGGATACAACAATTTCCAAATAGGAGATGATTTCATCCAGAGGGAGAGTATTCAACGATCCGCTGAGATTTGCTTACTCTTGAAAGTACGAACCCTCAGTTGATTGGCTCTCTTCGAATTTCCTAGTATCTTGGTGTGTGGAGATACCCCAGGGGTCTAACCCTATAAGAATTAGAATCGCGCACGTAATAGAAATTAATATTAATATAAATTAACATAATAATAAAAGCATAACATATATGTAAACTGAAAGTATTTATATGCAAAGTGTGACTGGATGGTCTCAAAGGCATATTACCATAAATAAATTCGTAATACATATGTAAAGCAAGATGAAGATGTAATGTGTAACGAGATAAATAATATCTTGTAAATAAACTAGTGTTGTAATGCTAAGCCTTAGGGTGGTCCATAAGTCTCATGAACACTCAAACAAGTAGAGGAAGTCCCCGTTAGATATATCATGATAATATCATCCTCGAGGAGTATTCACTCCTTATGTGGTGCTAAGTTAATGTTTGGTGGAACTGATTAGTGGATAGTTCACACGTGTTCTAAAGGTGCACCGTGCATATCCGGTACCATGGCTATAGACATTGGTCTCCTTTGAACTATCCGCACAGCTAAGTGCTAATTATCCATTGCATACTCGGGATCACGGCTATAGACACTAGTATCTCTTGAAGCAGTCGCACTGCTAAGTGCTAATTTATCTCGTACATACCAAAGATCATGACCGCAGATGCTAGTCTCTCTTGAACCAGCCGGTGCTAATTTATCCGGAAGTAGATATCAACAGCATAAGGCCAATGAGGTTGTGCAACGTAACTTCTACAATGCTTGTTTTATTCCACCATTCAGCCCCCCATACCCCATTGTTTTATTAATGAATTTGTTTAGGAATCAAGTCACATCAAGTAATAGCCAGTAGCATATAAGATAGGTATCTTGATAGCATATTGCACAAGTGGAGTCACATCTGAAGACGGAATGTTCCAAGTGAGTCAATATCCAAGTACATGTCTAGGCAAAACACAAGTTGAGTCACATCCGATGATGAAATATTACAAGCAAGTCAAACATCCGAGTACATATCCAGGTAGAGCAAGTGGCATATCCGTGATACGATGCATATACATAATACAAATAAGATAGTTATTAGGCAAGTAAATTGTGATGACTCCATATGATCGAAGTAACGCGTTATGCATTGATTAGTGAAGTCAAGTGTAACTTTTCATGTCAATTCTGAGTGAGGTAAAAAATTATCAAGTAGACTATTGAATCAAGTGAGACAATTAAAATAACAATTTAATGAATCATCAAAATATCCTCAAATCAAAGATTGATAAAGTAAGTGAATAAGATTTGACTAAATTTCAAGAAATAGTTGACTGACATAGTAACGCTATAAGGAAGAGGATTTGTGAGGTAGAGTTGTCAGTGGATATGAGTCAAGGAGATGAATATAAGGCGGGTTGGTGGAGTTGATGGAGGTTAGTAGTCTTGGAGGGACTAGTAGTGCTGGCGGAGATCAGTATTATTGGCGGGTAGTGAATACGAATACACTGGCAGAGTTTGATTGATTAGAGATGAACTAAATAATTTAAAAATATAAGAACAAAAGAGAGTTCGTGTTAGGAGAAGTTCGCATGGGAAGGGAAAATCCCGAGTAGTTTTAGCAATTTCGTTATTTCTTGGTCTTCTTGTACTTGTTGAGACTAAAAATGATTTTGTATCTTCTTATAGAATTAGAATTGGAGGAAAAGGTAATATTAGGATTCTAGGATACTGAGTTTTCTTTCAAACGAGTCTAAAATGAGTTTAATTGGTGTTTAGGATCAAGAGATATCGTGGATTTACCAAATTTGGCAAGAGAACTTTACTGTTATATAGAGTCTCTGATTTTAAAGTATGATTTGACTAGAATATAGTAGAATTAGAGGAGAAAAAGTTATAGAATTATAGATCTTTGAATTCTCTTTGCAATGAATCTAAGATCAGCTCAATCAGAGTTCTGAATCAAAAGTTACGATAATTTTAGTAAACTGGTGCACCTTTAGAATGAAAATGCAGATTGGTTCTGTTTCGGGTTAGATCCCTTTGGGTTGGATCCGAATGCGGATCAAGTGATCCGGATTTGGGCAGACCACTGGCCCACATTTGACACCCAAATGGGTTGCGATAAAATGCGGGTCTGCATTTGGCACCCCAAATGGGTCGGATCCAAACATGGATCAAAGAGCAGCTGCTCGCATTTTGCATTTAGGTTAAAATTTGAATCCAGTTTTAAAAGGGTTATAGATAGAATCAGGAGATAAGTTATTTACGAAAGTTTTGCAAAATTGAATTATCTTTTTAATGAGACAAAATCAACTCAATTGGAGTTTTATATCAAAAGTTATAACTGAAAAATCGAGTATGTGGTTAAAAGTGAGCATACCTGCATTTATACACACATTAAATTTGGACCCGATTTTCAAAGGGTTTAGAGTTAGAGTTGGGAGACAATAATATATGCATTTGTAGGGAATTGAATTATCTTTTCAATGAGATGAAAAACTTATTTGGAGTTTTATATCAAAAGTTATGATAGAAAAACAGAATATGTGCTTAGAGGACAGTAGACCCGTTCTTGGACACGTATAAACTTTGGATCCAATTTTGAACAGGTTAGACGCAAAATTTGGAAGAAAGTAAATATAAAAATTGTACAAAATTGAATTATTTTTCAAACGAAATCTCAACTTAATTGGAGTTATAGTTCAGACGTTACAACTATTTTCGTGAGGATTACCACACTGGACAGTAAGGGTTTTTGCTACAAAAATACAAGTGCGTTTGTTGTTGAAAAGAATTAGATATGTGATTCCTTACATTAGAAAGAGTGAGGATGTGATTTCTTTCCTTTATCCACCCGAAAGATAAATTCTTGGAGCTCGGTGAGCTATGGAGTTTGAAATCCTTTCAGGTATAGAGCAAATTTCTTATAAGACGGTTAACTATCTAAAAATACAAGGTTTTGAAGAAGAAGACTTTCATGAAAGTCTTGAAAGAGATTTTTTTTCTTGAAGAAGCACTTTCTATTGTAACTAAAACTTGAAGTTTTGAGCAGAATGAGGAAGGAGATAGAGATGAGGATGAAGAAAGGGAGATAGGAAAATGAGGAGAACGAAGAGATTGAGTTTTTTGTAATCAAGATTGGAGTGGAGGGGAATGAGAATGAACCTGGGAGAGGAATGGGAGAGGCATGGAAGAATGCACTCTCCCAACAACCCCTCTTACAAATTACAAGAATGCCATTGCATTCTTTTGACTTGAGGCAAAAGAATTTATCATTTAGCAAAGTTTAAATTAGAAGAAATATGAAAATTAGTAGGAAAATGAAAGTGGTTGTTTTAAAACGATAGGATTGTTACTACAATAGATATTATTTAGAAATTATGACGACATCTCTACTGACCTTATGAAAAGTTGATACTATACAGCTTATATTGCAGAAAGAGAAAATAATTATGCTTTATCATCTAGATTGTTCTCTTACTCACCAACCAAAGAAGACTAGCTAAAGATCTTGTATATGTAGCTTTAGTGTGAGTAGGCAGACTCAAGTATAAATCAGGAAAGACAACCTCTCATCTAAGAAGAATCAATTCAACTTTATAGGAAATGGGTTTAATCCTAGAAACACTTATTGATAGAAACCTACAAATCAGTCAGGAATACGTATTCTCAATAGACGTTGATCAAGATTACTTTGTCGGAAAAATCCTTGTCACTAGTGCTTGCATTCCCGATCAGAATTCTGTCAGGAAAAAAAATATGTTAGGAAAGATAGTGTTCCTAGTAGAATTTTTCCTATCGATTTTATAGTAGAATTTTTCCTATCGATTTTATAAGTCTAAAATAAATATTCCAGTCGAAATACTATACATCGAAAATTCTATTCTTTACAGAACACTCTTAAACAAATTTTAGCATCTAAGATAACTATTCTTGTTAAACATCGTAAGTCAAGAAAAGAGTATTTTTGAAAGGAATTGACTATGCATGGCTTTTAGATTATTTTTGTTAGGATTACTACTAACGATGGACTATTCTTTCAAGAATTATAAATTTGGGCAAATTTCTTGTGCCCAACTTGTATCAATGATCCATCAAGACATATATTTTTCTTCACTAATTCTATTCATTGTTAAGAAAATATTTCAATAGTACATATCATACTTTGGGATTATAGTATTTCAGAAAAACTTATTAAATCATCTATACAACAAAAATTTCAAACATAAGTTTATACATGTTGTTTCCGAATTGATAAAATTTTTGAATTAGGATCAAGAAAAAAAGCTGTAAAACTCCATCATCTAATTTAATATTCAAATCCAAAATAATTTGTGGAATAACAAATAACTTGTAAAAAGAAAATGTAAGAGCAACAACAATAAATAGTCTCATTGTATCTTATTGTGATTGATATTTAGGCATACAAGTCTTTTGTTTTTTCAATCTTTTGTATCTCAGAAAAGTACCTTTCCAAATATAAGAGCAACAACAATAAAATCTAGGATTTAGAAAAAAAAAATAAAAAAGCAACAATACCGGAGGATTTTTTTTAAAAAAAATTCTGAATAAAGGGCAAAAGGCAAAAATTTCGTTCAAAACTTATTAGCCACTTGAGATTAGCTGTTTGATTCGCTTTATCCCAAAGATAGGAAATAAAAAAATTCCGGAATCTTCTCTTTGTCATGATAATGCCAAAAATATCAAGTTAGCTCATTCGTTTTTCTTTATGTTGATCGTTACCAGCCTCTTTAATTTTCTCTTTCCTATTTTTGTTTGTTATTTAATTTGTTTTTTTTGTTCGTAATGCGGATCGACTCTTGTTTTACTATTGATAGGAATTCTCTTGTTGAGACCCTATATAATCGATTAAAACCTCATATTCATACTAAAACCATGATGATTTAGTCCAAGGTAAATTCAAAGGTTTTCTGAGTAAAAACCATTTAATCATCACATATTCAATGAGTAGATAATGAGTCTACGTCATCATATATGAATAAATTAAAACTTTAACGACCCACATGTTGCCAAAACAAATCAATCAAAATAATTGAGATAATATTAAAAAGAATGATTGCAACAACATGAACGTACTCAATTCCTATTACTTTTCTTTATGCGTTGGCATCAACAGTGTTTTCATTTGAAAAACAATAAGAATAAAATTTATTAACATCTTACAAAAAATTAGAACATAAATAAAAAAATATTCTCCAGCAAGCTAACTATTTAATTGTGTCACTTTAGAAAATGACAATGATTCATGAAACTATGTTTATAATTAGGGTATGAAACAAAAATAAAGGAACTTATTTAGATACCTCGATAAGAAGAGACCAACTTTCATTTCAACAACTTGAGTCTCTGGTTACAGTAACCAAAAGGGAGAAAAACTTAGAAAATGCCTTAAAGGATAATAAAAAAGATTGAATTTTTGAAGACAGAGAGAGAAAAAGTTAAGTGCCCCGATGCACTCTGATCTTGGAGTTAAGTCTGCAGTTGTGCATCAATGAAACCTACAACAAACACAAAACTCACCAATCCAATAAATGGAATTCCTAAATGAAAAAGAGCAGAATTTTTTGAGAGAGAGAGATAGTGAGAGAGAGAGAGAGAGAGAGAGAGAGAGAGAGAGAGAGATGGACTTGAATTATTCATCAAATTAGAACAAGAGAATCAAGTAGGGATCAAGAGATTGAAGGGAGAGGGAGAGAGTACCAGCTAGTGAAGGCACGGCCATCCTTCTCTCGCTTCAATGACCTCGTCTCAGCCTGATCCTCTTCCTTAGCCTCAAAGCATTTGGTTTCGCTCCAGCCAACGAAGGTGTTGCTGAATCTTTTTTCGATGTGTAGATAGCCAACCGGGTATCCAACAGTGCGAGAGGGTGAGAGTACCATCTAGTTATAGTATAGAAATATAATATTCTCCTACTAACTCAGAACAGCATAACATGGTATATTATGTGAAGTTGTTTTTTAGCACGAACAGTGAGTTAATGTCTCATGTGTTTCATTTATTAGTAATTAACGAAATCAAATATTTGTTACATATAATTAGACCTTGCAAATATTGGGCCCTAGATTTTAGCTGTAAAACTAGAATACACTTAGATTGTTGCTACAAATATTGTGGGGCTATGTCACCATCCTCTCTGCCCTTCCGCTCCCACAGCTTCTATTCTGCTGTGTCTGTCGCCATCTGTTCCCCTTCCCTCTCTGTTAGCAATGTCCTATTTTGCGAGTATGGTCTAAGGTCCAAGCATCTCGTAGGATCTCTGCAAAGTGGTTATGCGGATGCGGTGTGTGCTACGCTCCCTATCTCCTTCCCTGTTATCGATGTCCAATAACATAGATCACATTGTATTCTTTAATAACATGACTTTTCATTGCATTTTATAAGTTCAAAAAAAATTTAGTTCTATTTAGCCACACATTCCACATAACCGCAAAAATAGCATAGCGTCAGTGTATTCTTAGTGTATCATTCCTTGCTCTTTTCTCTCAAGAAATCATCACTATCTTTGTAACCCTCCATATGGAGGAGACTCCAAATCATCTATACGATATGCTCACTCATAACATAGGTGGGTATAACCCTCTTCATACTTTTCACATAACGTATTGATGTGATAATTTAACTGCAAGCGTACAGTGTCGGTTGTAGCGCTATATAAGTCGTCCCACAGAGAACTCAGATATTTTGCGATTCTTACTAATTCTATAGTCTAACGGACTAATAAAGGATTCTAAGTCAGATTTGAGAGTTATTCTAATTAACCTAGAATCTAGAATCCACTAGTTTCCAATCATATATTTATTTCTATTATTTTCTTCTATCATAAAAATTTGATCTTTTAGTTTAATCTTTATTTAAAGTGCCCTAAGTATGAGTTATCAAGTAGTGTGCAAGAATAACTCATCAAAGATACTACTTTTCAAAAAATAAACTAAATTATTAGATAATTCTTTAAATAAGATGAAAACCAATAACTCCAAACCCTAACTAAACATAAGCTATTAAGAAACTTAATTCAATTATAACCTATCAAAATATTAATTTTGAAGTTCTTGTATTTCAATATTTTCATAGAAAAATCATGTCTTTGTTTATTTTATTTAAGAAGAAAATTCTAGAGAGTAATTACATAGTGGATCCTAATTTCATCCACATTCTAGAGCTAAGCAAAATTAGCTACTCATATTTCTAACAAGTAAAATCAAGTTTTTATTCATAGTAAGTCTAAACTAGAAAGCAATTAAAATAAATTAACTAAAAAAAATTGAAGAATAAAGAGAATTACCTCTGAAATCCGGTATTATGGCCGTCACCCCTTTAGCAAAATTCTAATTTTATTGAATTAAAAACGAGTACAAACTATATCTTACTTTCACTATGATTTATCTACTACATGAAACCCTATAATACAAAGATACAACTAATATATAGGCTTCGCAAATCAAATCCTAAATTTGATACAACTAATAACCTACAAAATTACGTCGAAGCCCCCGTAGAAAATTCACCATGTAGGCCCATCTTTTTGCCGCCAATTGGCACAAAATGCCACCAAATAGTGGCATAAACTTGGAGAAAAATTCTAGTTTTTCTTCTGTATGAGTCTCGTGTCTTGCTCGTTTTATTATCCTGACTGTATTGCATTTTGACTTTTTGAAATATCTTAATTTTGTAGTTTTGCCCTCTTTGAACTCTTTTATAGGCTTTGTTTTCTAATTCGGATCTGATTTTATATCATCTCCTTATATGAATAGGATTACCTAAAAAACAAACTAAAAATAGCCGAGTAGCATTTATTTATATACAAAAATAGATAAAATATGGGAGGAAAAATACAATATATGATACTAATCATACCCCGCACCTATCTTTTGCTAGTTCTCGAGCAAACCCTAACCTAAAAAAAAAAAGAAAAATCCTAACTCACTTTCGCAGGAATTGCACTTACACTTAACACGTGCAACAAGTTTTTAAACCCCTAGGTTAGCCTAGTGGACGAGTTGTGTCACGTGAGGGTTTGCAGTGAATATACCCACAAAATTCGTAAAGAAAATAGATTAAGGAATAAAGAAAAAAAATAAGGATAATTGAAAATCAAGAAAAAATAAAAATTTTATACAAAAAAAAGAAAAATCTTTCTATATATATATATATATATATATATATATATATATATATATATATATATATATATATAATTTTTTTTCTTCAATTAATCTCACTAATATACAAACTCAAGCATGCATTTAGATTATTAATTTTCAAATCGAGCATCATATCAGATATACTTATCATTCTAATAAAAAAATTAAATCCCATCTTTCAATACTTAATAACAGATAATTTATTGGCTCATATACATCTACATGTACGTGTGATAGTATACTTCGGCCTTGGACTCCAACTCTAACTCATGATTCATATCCTCTCCCATAACAATTTTTTTGTTATTTTAAGAATATTTTTCCTTTCATACGAATATTCACGCTTGCTTAGATGTAAAGTACCCGATTACTCAGATCATACTCTTTTTTTTCACTCTTGAAACTATTGCCTTAATACCAGATGCAGCCTATTATTTTACCACTCTCGAGACTATTGCCTTAATACCAGATGCACCCCATTTTTTTTACTCACTTTTTTTGTTTTTTTCTTTTTTTCACTTTTTTTTATTGTTTAGAGAGAGAACACTTACTCAATTGTTATCATTTTTGTTTTTAACCTAATAAACTATTGTGAAGTGAAAAATAGATTTATACTTACCTCAAAATTATTGTTCGCGGTACTTATTTTTGAATTTTAATCTTTTTCATAAAATTCTCAGTATATCGTCCAATCTACTCTCATATCCAATTTCAAATCTAAATTTGTTCATTTATCTGTAATTAGGTTGATCTATTGATAAAAATAAATATTTTTTTTGGTTTTTTTCAGTTTTTTAAAAAACAATAGGTTAGTTACTCTAAAAACTATCCAAAGTGCAAAATAAAAAAATCCCAAAAATCTAAAAATAAAATAAAAAATTCTAAAAAAAACTAAAAACCCTAGAAAAAAATATGAAGAAAATATTCTAACCCACTCCCCCACATCTAAACTCGTGTATACCCTCATACATGAACCAAGAGTGGTAAAATACATAAGAAAATTATTATATAAATACTATACACTTACTAGAAAATTCAAATCGATTACGACCTCTTGATCGCTTTCCACTCTTATAGTGTGTTCTTTTATATTTTGATATAGATAAACTTAGCCTTTTTGTCAATTTTGCATTTAATTCCATCTTGTTTTTTATTTTTCTCAATTTATTTCTACCTTTCTTTTTTTATTTAATAGTAAAATTTTGAAGTTGGAAATCGTACATTTATCATCCATATTGGACCCACGAGTATCTTTCATGGCAGTAAGTATTTTGATCTTATCATCATGTAAAATAATATACTCACTTTGATGTGGCTGAATCATGAGCTCGATTTTGGATCGTTCTCTCAAATCATTAGGTACCATAACTTCTTCTTTTTGCAGTTCCTTCCAATTTTCTAGTATTTTGGGCTCGTCTTGCAAATTTTCTTCAAATCTGTCATTAAAATTTTCAAAAGAAAATGTCATACTAGTGGACTTACTATTAGTCAAGTTATTATGAAGGGATAAAAATTGTTCTTCATAAATTTCTTCACAATTTTCGTCAAAAGAATCAAATGATAATATGTCACTAGTAAGCAAAATTTTTTCTTTATCATCAATTTCTTCATAATTATTTTCACAATGGACTAAAATAGATTGATCACAATATTGAAATATAGACTTATCATGCACAAAATTATTTAACTCATTTTGAATCATATCTACTTTAAAAAATGACTGAAGTGGTTGCTCGTTGGAGTAAGATATGTTCAAACAATTAGATGGTTGATCTACAAAAAATTTAGTATGAGAAATTATTTTGAGAAGATCTTTCATACAAAATAAAGTTTGAGAGAATAATTTTAGCACAGCTTCTATACCTTCCTCTATTGTACATGCTCGCTCATCAGTTTTATGATTATAATTTTTCTTATTTTCCTCAAAAGATTGCATCTCAAGATCACGAGTGAAATTTGAAGAATGATATGATTGATCCATGTACATATTTGATGACAGATTTGAAGTGGTTGAAGGTAGATTCTCATGACATGCATACCTCATTTCTAATCTTTTTAATATTTCATCTAGCATGTTCATTTGAATATCATGTTCATGATTGAATTCAGAACATGAAAATGAATAGCCCATAAAGAAAGGATTAGATTGAGAACTCTCTTGGTACGGCTCTTAATTATATGCAAAATTAGAATGATTCATCCATTCACAATTGTAATTTTGTGTATAGGACGTGCTCGTAGGTTCATTATATGTGGTGTGAATTTGATTATGATCTAGTCCTAACAAACTTTCTATCCATGGACACTGATAATAACTATGATATGGATTACGACAATGATGGCAACCAGTTTGATTTTGAACATTTTAAAAAAAAAAAAATTTGAAAATGATGGAGAGGGAAAGAGATGGAAAAGAAAAAAAAATTAAAAAATTAAATGTTTATTTTTTATTTTTTTTTGCATTTTTTAAAGAGCCAGGGACCCAAAATACAGAACTTGAAAAAAATTGGGGGAGAAAATCATCTTGACTGCCGCTAATTGGGGGTTTTTGCAGCCAAATAGCGGCAAAACCAGAGAGTTTGACTCTCTGATTTCTGCTATGCAGTTCTGAGACTCCTCTTATCCATTTTACTTTCCTGTTTATGCACTTTCTAGTCCCTACACACTCAATATATACTGTTAATCCGTAAAACGTTAGAAAAGGTAAGAAAAATACCACCGATCTCCAGTAACGGCACCAAAAACTTGATGTGATAATTTAACTGCAAGCGTATAGTGTCGGTTGTAGCGCTATACAGGTCGTCCCATAGAGATATCAGCTATTTTGCGATTCTTACTAATTCTATAATCTAACGGACTAATAAAGGATTCTAAGTCGGATTTGAGAGTTATTCTAATTAGCCTAGAATCTAGAATTCACTAGTTTCTAACCATATATTTACTTCTATTATCTTCTTCTATCATAAAAATTTGATCTTTTAGTTTAATTTTTATTTAAAGTGCCCTAAGTATAAGCTATCAAATGGTGTGCAAGTATAACTCATCAAAAATACTAATTTTCATAAAAATAAACTAAATCATTAGATAATTCTTTGAATAAGATGAAAATCATCAACTCCAAACCCTAACTAAGTATAGACTATCAAGAAACTTAATTCAAGTATAACCAATTAAAGTATTAATCTACGAGTTCTTGTATTTTAATCTTTTCATTGAAAAATCATGTATTTGTTTATTTTATTTAAGAAGAAAATTCTAGAGAGTAATTACATGGTGGATCCTAACTTCATCTATATCTTAGAGCTAAGCGAAATTAGCTACTCATATTTCTAATAAGCAAAATCAAGTTTTTATTCATAGAAAGCAATTAAATCTAATTTAGAAAACAAATAAATCTAAACTAGAAAGCAATTAAAATAAATTAATTAAGGAAAAATTGAAGAACAAAAAAAATTACCTCTGGAGTCGGTATTGTGGTCGTCATCCCTTCAGCAAAAATCTAATTTTATTAAATAAAAAATGAGTATAAACTATATCCTACTTTCACTATGATTTATCTACTACATGAAATCCTAGAATACAAGGATACGACAAATATATAGGCTTCAGAAATCAAACTCTAATTTTGATATATATTAAAACCTAAAAAATTATGTTGAAGCCCCCGAAGAAAAATCACCATGTGGGCTCATCTTTTTGCTGCCAATTTGCGGCACAATGTTGCCAAATAGCGACATAAACTTGGAGAAAAATTCTAGTTTTTCTTCTTCATGAATCTCGTGTCTTTTTCGTTTGATTATCCTAACCGTATTGCACTTTGACTCTCTAAAGTATCTTAATCTTGTAGTTTTACTCTCTTTGAACTCTTTTATAGGATTTGTTTCCTAATCCGCCTCTGATTTTATGTCATCTCCTTATATGAATATGATTAGCTGAAAAACAAACTAAAAATAACCTTGTAGTATTTATTTATATACAAAAATAGATAAAATATGGGAGAAAAAAAATAAAATATATGATACTAATCACGTATATCTGCTTGGTCCTTGCTATCCCTTTTGTTATAGTCTATCCCTTGTTAACAGTGTTGTTTCGAGACCAGCCATATGAACAGTGTTATTCTAAATGGTATTTATTCATCAAAATTCACCTATTGAGCATGCATTTGATCCACTTAGAAATGGTTATCTTATAGAATGAACCTACTATGTCCTCTCCCAATTTGTGCCATAGCCAACTAGGTTGGTCTTGCATGTTCCTAATGGCTCTGGAGAGTTAATGCCTGCTGTCTCAATTTCTCTTTGTTGCTTTTTTCTAGCTGTTGCACGGGCATCTTATTTGTCGAATTAATATGCCTTCTGGTGATGTATTCTGCCGCTGTTGCATCCTTATTGTATGCTAATCCAAATGCACTTTTAAATATATGCCACATCCGTGAGTTAACACAGAAACTGATGCATTTTCCATTTTCAATAGTAAACTCCATTGATGTCCATACCTTTTCTTTTATGTTAATGAGTCCTTTCCAAACGCCCGAGATATTAAACGTGTTTCTGTATTTTCCTACCCAAGACCCACTTCGCGGTCCGTATTTCTCCATGAATATTCTTGTCATCGTGCTCTCTAGTTGTTTCACCACTTTCCACCACCATTTTCCTAAAATTGCAATGTCCATGGTGTTGATGTTGTGTATACCCAGCCTCCCTTTACGCCCGAAAACTGATATTTTCCTTCCATTACAAATTTAATTTGAATTACAATAACAAAAGAAAAAATTACAAAATATATCAAGATTATAGGAATAGGGATCGATTAATTTCGATTTCTTTTTTTAATTGCGGGTTATGATAACGGTGGAGCCTCGTTGACGCACTCCGTTGACGGTTCGATCTGGATTGGAAAGATGAAAATCTCTCTAGAACTCCTCTATTGAACTCCGGAAGAAGACGCCTAAATCTCTCTTTTCTTTTTTAAAGAGCCGACCCCTCTGGAAAAATCCCCCTTTTCTGAACTCTATCCACCTTTTAAAGATGGAGGAGTAATCATTCGTTTCAAATCCAGATAAAATTTTTCCTTCAAATCTCGTTCAAATCTGCGTAATTAAACTCTAAAAATCCGGGTCAAACCGCGTAACTAAAGCACGGGATTGGGCAACCCTACGGGAGCAACCCGCAGTGGCTCCTGCGGGTGCCAACCCTACGGGAGCAACCCGCGGTGGCTCCCGCGAGTGGCACCCGCGGGAGTCACCCACAGGTTGCTACCCGCGGGTGCGCTCCCGCGGGTCACCACCTGCCGATGCAACCCATTTTTTTTAATTCCGTGTCTACATAACCCCCTCCAAAGTTTTCAAAATTTCGTGTTGATTTATAATGAATTCGAAACACTTTGGACTCTTTTAATTTTGGCTCTATAGTCTTCATTGTGTGTCGTGATTTTTATGGTATACTGTGAACCATATTCTGAAATCGCAATCTTCCAGCTGTTTTGTTATTGGAGGTATACTGTTGAATCTCTTTGATGTATTAAAAATTGTTTCTGATAAATTTTCTTGATACTGATTATTGTACTTGTGCAGCCCGGCTAGACTTTTGCTTGTAGCTTCGCTTCAGAAAATTTGTTGTCTGCATGATATTTTTTGATATCTTGTTCAGAGGCTAAGACAAACGTGTCTTATGAAAGATGGAAAATGAGCAGAAGTATTATATTAACGCGCTCATTTGATGACAAACAGAGGTATGATGTTAACGTACTTAGATGATAATAAGCAGAGGTATAATGTTAACATGCTTAGACGATAGGATCCTAGCCGTTTAGTGACATTTAGTATGACGGGTTAGGAAAAAACAGAGATATCATTAAACATGTCTTAAAATTTGATCTATTTAGAGGATCTGGTCACGATAGAAAAGAGCTGACTAAACAGAGGTGACTGTTAACGTGTTCAGCTTGGAATTTGACTATTAGAGGTAACTGTTAACGTGATAGGAAGATAATTTTCGTCAAAGGTAGTTTTTAACTTAACAATATCAAAAACAAGTTCATCAAGGTTATAATGTTGGACTTGATGAAGTATAACTTTTTTCCTGTCAGAGATGAAAGCTTAATATGACATAAGATTAGATGAGGGTGTCAGAGATATAATTTTAACGTGATAAATTTCTTAAGTGTCACTGAATCTACTAGGCGAAAAGCGACGAGAGAAGTCTTGTTGTCAAAGATGAAATCTTAACTTAATAAACGATGGATTTGATTAGGGTTTTTAGCAAGTCCCTAGTTATCAACGGATTTGATTAGTTTTTACCAACTACCGTTTGAGTTGGGCTAGCCATGCTATTCCACCTTAGTATGATGAGTTGCTGAGAATTTTGTTTGGAATTATATACCAAACTTTTCCTTTTCCCTTTGCTTTTGTAGTTTTGGGCGATGATGCATCTTTATTATTTGATAAGGATACTATCGTAATAGATTTGTGATGGAATTTTTAGTAAATCCTGAACAATCAATGGATTTGATTAACATTTATCAACTACCGTTTGAGTTGGACTAGCCATATTATTCTCCTAAGCATGATGCGTTAGCGAGAATTTCGTTTGGGCTTAAATACCAAACTTTTCCTCTTCCCTTTGCTTTTGCAGCTTAGGGTAGTTCATATTTTTAACCTCAGCATGATGGGTTGGCTAGAAACTGGTTCTCTTCCTGTTACCTTGACGGTGCTGAACAGTTCATACTTTTAATCATAGTATGATGGGTTGGCGAGAAACTGATTCTCTTCCCGTTACCTTGACGGTATTGGGCAGTTCATGCTTTTACCCCTATTATGATAGAGTTAGCGAGAAATTTATTCTCTTTCTGTTACCTTGACAATATTGGGTAGTTCATGATTTTAACCCTAGCATGATGGGTTGGCGAGAAACTAGCTCTCTTCCCATTAATTTGACGGTGTTGGACAGTTCATGCTTTTACCCCTATCATGATAGGGTTAGCGAAAAATTTAATCTCTTCCCGTTACCTTAACGGTGTTAGGCAGTTCATGCTTTTAACCCCAGCATGATTGATTGGCAAGAAACTAGTTCTCTTTCTGTTACCTTGACAGTGTAGGGCAGTTCATGCTTTTACTCCTAACATGATAGGATTAGCGAGAAATTTATTCTCTTCACATTATCTTGACGGTGTTGGGCAGTTCATTCTTTTACCCCAGTATGATAGGGTTAGCAAGGATTTTATTTGGGCTTTCTTGCAAAATTTTTCTCTATTTTTAGTCGTAGAGACATAAGATTTGTTTTCATTTTGTATCCCCAGTCGAGGTGTAGAAGAACTGTGTGTTAGCGGCAAGTCAGTATTTCTTCATTTTTTGTAATAAATAAGAGATCAGATGACTTTCTTCATTTAAGAATAATATTTCTTCAGAAATTTTCTATTAATTGATATCATCATCCGGTCACCATGTTGATTGATCGACCAGTATACTCTATTTGAATAGACTATCTCTACTATAAATGGGTTTTCCCATTTTGGTTGAAATTTGCTTTTAGTCTTATGTGTCAAAATCATTAGTCATCTGACTGTTAAGATCAAGTCGCCTAGTTTGAACGTTTGTTCTTTCACTTTCTTATTGAAGGCTCGACATATTCGCGCTTGATAGAGTTTTATTTGTTGCTGAGCTTTTAAGCGTTTTTCATCAAATGCTTCTAATTTCTGAAGTCATTGATTGTGTTTTTCTTCGGTGATCATTCTCGTAGCTAATGCCATCTAAAGAGAAGGAATTTGAATTTTTAGAGGCAGCACGGCCTCGCATCCATACACCAAAGAAAATGGTGTGGTTTTCGTCGATGTTCTTACCGTTGTACGATAAGTCCATAGACAAGCTCCCAACTTCTCATCACAGTCACGCTGATTTGTGGTGACAAATTTTTGCAAAAGTCTTATAACGGTTGTAATATCCCAAAAATCGAGCTACCTGTATTGCTCTCTTGAGACCAGTGGTGCCGAATAAGTCCACCGAAGTCAATTTTATTAACCGAAATAACTTTCGGTTAACATAACTTTAAATCCACAAACCCAAATGACATTCGATTTTCGCAATTATTAGTTTTGTAATATTTACGACTTTTGAAGATTTTTCTTACGAGGCTGAAAAATACTTCCAAAATTGCTAATTTAATAATATTAAAATTTCTTTTTAATTAGTTCGGAATTTCGGTTCATTTATTCCAGATATCGAAACAACAAACGGATAATTTTGTAGTGTTTCTCTCGTCGAGCACTACGTTCTACATAAATTTGGTAGTATTTGGAGAATGTTACACAGAACCGAAATAATTAAATTATTAAATAAATAAATAAATAAATAAAAATGAGGTGAATCAGTGGTTGTGCTGTCGAATGGAGGATTGGTGTGGCAGGCTATTCGGTTGTGCTATCGAATGGAGGATTAGGTGGCGAATAGAGATGTAATTTTGTTTAAATTACGAACTTATCTTGAATTATTTTCCCTCACTCCACTTCACTCTCATCTCTGTCTTCACACTCTTCTTCACTGGCTCTCGGCCAGAAACCCTGCAGCAAAGATAAAAATAAAAGAGAGAGAGAGAGAGAAAGAAAATGAAAAATCAAACCGTACCGAGGATTCGAACCGAATATTCGAGATCAAGTCGAGGCAAGTAACACTACTATTTTTCATTTGTTTCTTTATTTGATTTAAATTTGTGTACATAAATTATCTTGTAAAAATGTTTGGTTTCATTTTCTTATTTAATTTAAATTTGTGTATGTAAATTATCATGTAAAAATGCTTGGTTCCTATTTTAGACCATTAACTGATATTAGAACTGAACTATGTTAGTGGGTCAAATTTAACATATATAGATATTGTGATATTTACTATTTTTAATTTAAAAAAAAAGAATTTACGTACGCCCAAAATCATGCAAAATATGGTTTGCATGCAAATAATAATTTTGCATGCAAACCGTGGGCCTTCCAGTATAAGTAGAGAGAAAAGAAAAAGAAAAGAGAAAAAAGGAAAAGAAAAAAAGTAACTGGGCCTGGCCCAGCCCAGAAGATAAAGAAAAAAGAAGAAAAATAGAAAAAGATTAAAAATAGGGAACTGGACCTGGCTCAGCCCAATAAATAAAAGAAAAAATTTTTTAAAAATGGGGTGGATTTAACTTGGGCCAAATATATATATATATATATATATATATATATATATATATATATATCTATCTATATATATATATATATATATATATATAGAAAAAAATAATAATAATAGACTGGGCCGGCCAGCCCAGCCCAGTAAAAGAAAAAGAAAAAAAATGAATTAACAGTGGGAATTTAGTGAGATTGGACTTGGACTTATGTTGGATTTAATTGGAAATAATTGATGGATTGGGAATTAGGCAGGATATGGATATAATCGTAGTTGTAGCAACAATACATTGTAGATAAGATTATCTAGAGTGAGTTGAATCCTATTATTATTCTTTTAGGTGGGACAAGGTTTATGTATATTAACCTACTATATTAGCTACCACCTTAGATGAGTTATCCAGAGTCCCTGATTATCATTTCTTGAAAAGGTCTCAAGCATTATAGGTTTTGCATAGCTTTTGCATGTGCAGGTTGTACTATTGAATATGTGATTTAGGTCCTATGGATAATATAGTTGTTGACTAGTTGACAGTACTTTCCAGTTTATGCTTCAGTTACATATGTCCCGATTCTTGAAAGTTAAAGACTGGCATTGCGCTGAATTTTCTTGTTGCTAAGGAAACTTTCTTTCACTGAGCTCCAAAAAAATTTTCGTGTCATTATTAGGAGCATGATCATTAATGTAAACATGATAATAAGTTTCTTGTACATTACTTACATGACATGAAATATCTTTGTGATACGTGGGCATGATTTTGAATCATGATTATTGAATTCTTGTTTCTCGTGATAAAGGCATGTACACAAATTGACTTGACAAGCCACGTGTTTCCATTAATTCATGTATATCATGCATTATTGATATGGAAATTAAAAAAACTACATGATAGATAAGAACTATATTGTACAAGGATCTTATTGGTCTACTTCTTGATTGAGGTGCTGAGGAGTTTTACTGCAGTAGCACTGGGTGGTACTGAGCCACCGTCTGATACATAAGTCACTATAAGAGTGATGTCCGTTATTGTTTCACAGTACGGGGTTTGACTTGAACACCTAGCGGTATGTCATGGTTCAGCGTCATGGGTTTGAGGTCGGGTCCCGGGTATGCACAGGCACTTGTACAATACGGAAACTGCGCGCTATCATATCCATTATTTAGTTTAAAATGCTAACAAAAACTTGACTTAGACTTGACATCTTTACATGATATTCACATGTTATTTGCAAATGACATATATAATCTTTCTGTTATATTTTTAATTATTCACGTGACTGTTCAACACTATCACGATTTAAATGCATTTTATCTGTTTATTAAGGGATATTCCCAATAAAAGCATTTTATTCATTTGCATACTTTTATCTTTAGTACTGTAATAGTACACATATATTTTCCTTGTGTTACTTACTGAGTTTAATCTCCTGGATTTCGAAACTAGGTTTAGAGGACCAAGAAGGAGAACCAGCCCCGACTGAGGATCCGTACTTCATCGATCAGACCGAGCACTATTAAGTAGTGAAGTACTTTCCGAAGAATCTTATATATATTGTTCATATTTCCTTTGTCTGGACACTGCTTTTCACCTTTACTTCTTTTATGTTCATATTTAGAGCAGTGTGCCATTGTATGTAATGAATTCTTTTATATAATGTAATCCTTTCAGTTTCAGACATGTTAATTACTCATCTGATTGTGGCAGTAGTTATGGTTATTCCAAGATCTTGTGACTATTGGGTTGTCTAGTGGAAGTAATAAGTAACGTCCTCCATTTTGGGAAGCAGCTGAAAAACGGGGGCGTTACAGGGTGGTATCAGAGCTTAGGTTTAGGTGGAAGACCATATGATTACTGCCATAAGAGCATGTCTGTGACTTATTCATAAATATTGTTTCTTATTCTTTGATATCTATTAGATCTAGTATCGTGCCTATCTTATTGTTTTCTATTTGTTTGAGGTATCTATCTTGGATTCTTTTTATTGATTCTTATCTGGTCTGTTGCAGAATAATATCGACCCGATCTCCTGCGAGTACGAGTGTAAGTCCGATAGATGATACATCTGATCTTAGGAGTCTAGTGCAAAGAGTAACAGACACAAGAGACCACGACAATGATATTAGAAAGAATGTTGCAGTCTAAAGTGCCAGAAGGACCGAAATGGTATGGAACTTTCGGAGACTGCACCCATCAGTATTTTCTAGGATAGAAGGACCACTGAAGGCTGAACAGTGGATTGTGGATATGGAGAATCTTCTAAGGGCTGCAAGAATTCCAAAAGAAAATCGAGTAGAGGTAGTATGTATACAATTTACTGATATAGCCAGAACGTGGTGACTTGCTGAAGAAGTAAAACATCAGGAACCCCTAACCTGGGAAAAATTTATAGAGGCATTTCTCGCCAGGTTTTTCCATGCATCAGCCAGGCAGGAAATGAGGAAGAAATTTCTGGCACTGCAGCAAGGAGATCAAATAGTAGATGCCTATGCTATAGAATTTGTAAGGCTCGGTCATTTCGCTCCAACTCTGGTGGCTGAAGAGGAGGAAAGGGCGCATTTGTTTTAACAGGGACTGAGGCCTCATCTGAAAGAATACCTAGCAAGTCATAATTATAAGACCTACTCAGAAGTATTTGAAGTGGCATATCTTTGGAACAAGTATTCAAGGAAAGCAGCCCGGTGGCATTTAAAAGACCGTTTGAACAAAAGGCAAGCCCATCATCTAGAAGGTTTGAGGGTCCACTAGTAAAGAAACAAAGGATACCAAATCGAGATTTGATAATCTGTAAATTTTGCCAAAAACCAGGACATACCCTTAAAGAATGTAGAAGAGCCCAAGGGTTGTGTTTGGCATGTGGATCTGCTAATCATCAACTGAGTGATTGTCCAAGGGTTCAACAACCAGTAGTACCCAAGATTCCATTCCAGCCAACAGCCAGGCCAGCAGCAACATCAAGCCAGGGAGTTTCAGGACCGGATCAGAGAAGACCTTTGCAGACTCAACAACAAGGCTATGGCAGAGCCCAAGGAGGAGCAGGATAGAGACAGGGACATGTCAGACTAATGAATGCTGAAGAAGTTCAGGTCACTGGAGAAATCGTAGCAGGTACAATTTTAGTTGGTAATACACCAGCAACTGTTCTATTCAATTCTGGAGCTTCACATTATTTTATCTCCATCATGTTTGTTTCTCGCAATTCTATTAATTTTGTAATCTTACCTGCGGGGTGGGAAATTAAGACTAGAAACGGTAATATCATGGCTAATAAGGAATATAGGCCATGTCCCTTAGTGACTAATGATAGAGAATTTTACACCAACTTGCTAACTATAAATAGACAGGGACATGATGTATTGACATAAAATGGAATGATGATTGAATTTAGAACTTGCCCTTAGGCTTCAAAAAAAAAAAGAGACATTTTATCAAACCAGAATATGGCATTATACCTTGTTACTCAAGTTAAATTTATTTTTCCAAATGATCATCCTATTCCATTACCTTTTATTGATCATTCCCCTATGATTCATATCCTGAGCTTTTATAACTCATAAGTCTTATTGAGTCGGCGAGGCAATTGTAGAGAGATATTCTTTGGTACCAACAATTGTAATCGCTTGATAAAATCATAGTATGTGATTGAATTCTGTAGTCATGAATTCACTTTTATCTTATATCCCTATCATTTTTAGTCTTGTGATTTCGGTATTGTAATAATTCTGATTTATTTTCTCTTATAAAATCCATTACAATACGTAATAAGACCCTAGGAATGGACTCTATAAAAATATTTGTCACTTGTATTTTTTCTATTACTTAATCAGGATGGCGTGACACACCAAATTGGTAGCAGCTATTCCTAATTAAACCATGTCTTACTTTTGTGTTCCTTCACCTAAATAAAGTTTCAAAAATAAATTGGAAATCACGTCTATCCATTATCATTCCTATAAAAAAAAGGAGAAATCATTTATGATGTATTTCATATATTATAATTGAGAAAGCACCTAGGTAAAAATGCAGAGTAGTGGATTTAGCAAAAGCATATTTGAGATCGGGCCTAAATTATGAGAAGGACATCAGGATAAAGTACCCATACATTTTCTCATGATCAGGTATATCAATTGAATTTATTTTTATATATCAGTAGGTACCCGTGAATACAAGCACGTCATTTAATTTGGAATTTCGACGAAATTCTTTTGTTAGGTGGGTAGGATGTAATACTCCAAAAATTCGAGCTACCTATATTGCTCTCTTAAGACCAGTGGTGCCGAATAAGTCCACCGAAATCAATTTTGGACACCGAAATAACTTTCGGTTAACATAACTTTAAATCCACAAACCCAAATGACATTCGGTCTTCGCGATTATTAGTTTTGTAATATTTACGATTTTTAGAGATTTTACTTAAGAGAGACCGAAAAATACTCCCAAAATTGCTAATTTAATAATATTAAAATTATCTTTCTAATTAATTCAGAATTTAGTTCATTTATTCCAGATATCAAAAAAACAAATGGATAATTTTTTAGTATTTTTCTCGTCGAGCACTACGTTCTACATAAATTTGGTTGTATTTGGAGAATATTACACCGAACCGAAATTATTAAATTATTAAATAAATAAATAAATAAAAATGAGGTGAATCAGTGGTTGTGCTATCGAATGGAGGATTGGTGTGGCAGGCTATTCGGTTGTGCTATCGAATGGAGGATTAGGTGGCGAATAGAGATGTAATCTTGTTTAAATTACGAACTTATCTTGAATTATTTTCCCTCACTCCACTTCACTCTCTTCTCTGTCTTCACACTCTTCTTCTCTAGCTCTCAGCCAGAAACCCAACAGCAAAGATAAAAAAAAACAGAGAGAGAGAGAGAGAGAGAGAGAGAGAGAAAAGAAAAAATCAAACCATACCGAGGATTCGAACCGAATATTCGAGATCAAGCCGAAGCAAGTAACACTACTATTTTTCGTTCGTTTCTTTATTTAATTTAAATTTGTGTACATAAATTATCTTGTAAAAATATTTGATTTCGTTTTCTTATTTAATTTAAATTTGTGTACGTAAATTATCATGTAAAAATGCTTGGTTCCTATTTAGACCATTAACTGATATTGAAAACTGAACTATATTAGTAGGTCAAATTTTACATATATAGATATTGTGATATTTACTATTTTTAAATTAAAAAAAAAAGAAATTTACATACGCCAAAATCATGCAAAATATGGTTTGCATGCAAATAATAATTTTGTATGCAAACCGTGGGCCTTCACGTATACAAGTAGAGAGAAAAGAAAAAGAAAAGAGAGAAAAAAAAAAGAAAAAAATGTAACTGGGCCTAGCCCAGCACAAAAGATAAAGAAAAAAAGAAGAGAAAAAGAAAAAGATTAAAATAAGGAACTGGGACTCGCTCAGTCCAGTAAAAATAAAAGAAAAAAATAAAAAAAAATGGGCTGGATTTAACTTGGGCCAAATATATATATATATATATATATATATATATATATATATATATATATATATATATATATATATATATATATAAAATAATAATAATAATAGACTGGGCCGGCCAGCCCAGCCCAGTAAAAGAAAAAGAAAAAATATGAATTAACAGTGGGAATTTAGTGAGATTGGACTTGGGCTTATGTTGGATTTAATTGGAAATAATTGATGGATTGGGAGGATATGGACATAATCATAGTTGTAGCAACAATACTTTGTAGATAAGATTATCTAGAGTGAGGTGAATCCTATTATTATTCTATTAGGTGGGACAAAGTTTATGTATATTAACCTACTATATTAGCTACCAACCTAGATGAGTTATCCAGAGTCCCTGATTATCATTTCTTGAAAAGGTCTCAAGTATTATCGGTTTTGCATGGCTTTTGCATGTGCAGGTTGTA